>CAXDIW010000210.1:0-426000 GCA_963989415.1 Cerceris ruficornis
TTCTACTTGTCGAAATTTACAAATAATTTCCTTTAAAGGATTAACAATGGGGCTCGTTGTTCACTTAAACTTGAAGAACAAAAAATTAGCGAATGGTACAGTTTGGATGCTTTGCAATATGTTTCTTAGACTATATGGAAGCAATATATTCAAAGATTTCAACCGTCTACGTGTTCCAATCATTGTTCTACTTGTCGAAATTTACAAATAATTTCCTTTAAAGGATTAACAATGGGGCTCGTTGTTCACTTAAACTTGAAGAACAATGAATTGGCGACTGGTACTGTTTGGATGCTTTGCATATATGTTTCTTAGACTATATAGAAGCAATATATATACAAAGATTTCAACCGTCTACCTGTTCCATTCATTGTTTTACTTGTCGAATGTTACAAATAATTTCCGTTAAATGATTAACAATGGGGCTCGTAGTTCACTTAAACTTGAAGAACAAAAAATTGGCGACTGGTACTGTTTGGATGCTTTGCATATATGTTTCTTAGACTATATTGAAGCAATATATACAAAGTTCTCAACCGTCTACCTGTACCATTCATTGTTCTACTTGTCGAAAGATACAAATAATTTCCGATAAAGGATTAACCATTGGGGCTCATTGTTCACTTATACTTGAAGAACAAAAAATTGGCGAATTGTACTGTTTGGATTCTTTGCATATATGTTTCTTAGACTATATAGAAGCAATTTATAGAAGGATTTCCTCCGTCTACCTGTTCCATTCATTGTTCTACTTGTAGAAAATTACAATTAATTTCCGTTAAAGTATTAACAATGGGGCTCGTAGTTCACATAAACTTGAAGAACAAAAAATTGGCGAATGGTACTGTTTGGATGCTTTGCATATATGTTTCTTAGACTATGTAGAAGCAATATATATAATGATTTCAACCGTCAACCTGTTCCATTCATTGCTCTACATGTCGAAAGTTAGAAATAATTTCCGTTTCATGATTATCAATGGGGCTCGTTGTTCACTTAAACTTGAAGAACAATAAATTGGCAAATTGTACTGTTTGGATGCTTTGCGTACATGTTTCTTAGACTATATAGAAGCAATATATACAAAGATTTCAACCGTATACCTGTTCCATTCATTGTTCTACTTGTCGAAAGTTACAAATAATTTCCGATAAAGGATTAACAATGGGGCTCATTGTTCAGTTAACCTTGAAGAACAAAAAATTGGCGAATGGTACTGTTTGGATGCTTTGCATATATGTTTCTTAGACTATATGGAAGCAATATATACAAATATTTCAACCGTCTACGTGAGCCAATCATTGTTCTACCTGTCGAAATTTACAAATAATTTCCTTTAAAGGATTAACAATGGGGCCCGTTGTTCACTTAAACTTGAAGAACAATAAATTGGCAAATTGTACTGATTTGATGCTTTGCATATATGTTTCTTAGACTATATAGAAGCAATATATACAATGATTTCAACCGTCTACCTGTTCCATTCATTGTTCTACTTCTCGAAAGTTACAAATAATTTCCGATAAAGGATTAACAATGGGGCTCATTGTTCACTTAAACTTGAAGAACAAATAATTGGCGAATTGTACTGTTTGGATGATATGCATATATGTTTCTTAGACTATATAGAAGCAATTTATAGAAGGATTTCCTCCGTCTACCTGTTCCATTCATTGTTCTACTTGTAGAAAATTACAATTAATTTCCGTTAAAGTATTAACAATGGGGCTCGTAGTTCACTTAAACTTGAAGATCAAATAATTGGCGAATTGTACTGTTTGGATGATATGCAGATATGTTTCTTAGACTATATAGAAGCAATATATAGAAAGATTTCACCCGTCTACCTTTACTATTCATTGTTCTACTTGTAGAAAGTTACAAATAATTTCCATTTCATGATTATCAATGGGGCTCGTTATTCACTTCAACTTGAAGAACAACAAATTGGCGAATTGTACTATTTGGATGCTTTGCATATATGTTTCTTAGACTATATAGAAGCATAAATACAATGTTTTCAACCGTCTACCTGTTCCATTCATTGTTCTACTTGTCGGAAGTTACAAATAATTTCCGTTAAGGGATTAACAATGGGGCTCGTAGTTCACTTAAACTTGAAGAACAAAAAATTGGCGAATGGTACTGTTTGGATGCTTTGCATATATGTTTCTTAGACTATATAGAAGCAATATATACATTGATTTCAACCGTCTACCTGTTCCATTCATTGTTCTACTTGTCGGAAGTTACAAATAATTTCCGTTAAAGTATTAACAATGGGGCTCGTAGTTCACTTAAACATGAAGATGAAATAATTGGCGAATGGTACTGTTTGGATGCTTTGCATATATGTTTCTTAGACTATATGGAAGCAATATATACAAAGATTTCAACCGTCTGCGTGTTCCAATCATTGTTCTACTTGTCGAAAATTACAAATAATTTCCTTTAAAGGATTAACAATGGGGCTCGTTGTTCACTTAAACTTGAAGAACAAAAAATTGGCGAATGTTACTGTTTAGATGCTTTGCATATATGTTTCTTAGACTATATAGAAGCAATATATACAAAGATCTCAACCGTCTACCTGTACCATTCATTGTTCTACTTGTAGAAAGTTACAAATAATTTCCATTTCATGATTATCAATGGGGTTCGTTGTTCACTTAAACTTGAAGAACAAAAAATTGGCGAATGTTACTGTTTAGATGCTTTGCATATATGTTTCTTAGACTATATAGAAGCAATATATACAAAGTTCTCAACCGTCTACCTGTACCATTCATTGTTCTACTTGTCGAAAGATACAAATAATTTCCGATAAAGGATTAACCATTGGGGCTCATTGTTCACTTATACTTGAAGAACAAAAAATTGGCGAATTGTACTGTTTGGATGCTTTGCATATATGTTTCTTAGACTATATAGAAGCAATATATACAAAGATTACAACCGTCTACCTGTTCCATTCAGTGTTCTACTTGTCGACAATTACAAATAATTTCCGATAAAGGATTAACAATGGGGCTCATTGTTCACTTAAACTTGAAGAACAAAAAATTGGCGAATGGTACTGTTTGGATGCTTTGCGTACATGTTTCTTAGACTATATGGAAGCAATATATACAAAGATTTCAACCGTCTAAGAGTTCCAATCATTGTTCTACTTGTCGAAATTTACAAATAATTTCCTTTAAAGGATTAACAATGTGGCTCGTTGCTCACTTAAACTTGAAGAACAATAAATTGGCAAATTGTACTGATTTGATCCTTTGCATATATGTTTCTTAGACTATATAGAAGCAATATATACAATGATTACAACCGTCTACCTGTTCCATTCATTGTTCTACTTGTCGAAAATTACAAATAATTTCCGATAAAGGATTAACAATGGGGCTCATTTTTCACTCAAACTTGAAGAACAAAAAATTGGCGAATGGTACTGTTTGGATGCTTTGCGTACATGTTTCTTAGACTATATGGAAGCAATATATACAAAGATTTCAACCGTCTAAGTGTTCCAATCATTGTTCTACTTGTCCAAATTTACAAATAATTTCCTTTAAAGGATTAACAATGTGGCTCGTTGTTCACTTAAACTTGAAGAACAATAAATTGGCAAATTGTAATGATTTGATGCTTTGCATATATGTTTCTTAGACTATATAGAAGCAATATATACAATGATTTCAACCGTCTACCTGTTCCATTCATTGTTCTACTTGTCGAAATATACAAATAATTTCCTTTAAAGGATTAACAATGGGGCTCGTAGTTCACTTAAACTTGAAGAACAAAAAATTGGCGAATGGTACTGTTTGGATACTTTGCGTACATGTTTCTTAGACTATATGGAAGCAATATATACAAAGATTTCAACCGTCTAAGTGTTCCAATCATTGTTCTACTTGTCGAAATTTACAAATAATTTCCTTTAAAGGATTAACAATGGGGCTCGTTGTTCACTTAAACTTGAAGAACAATAAATTGGCGAATGTTACTGTTTAGATACTTTGCATATATGTTTCTTAGACTATATAGAAGCAATATATACAAAGATCTCAACCGTCTACATGTACCATTCATTGTTCTACTTGTAGAAAGTTACAAATAATTTCCATTTCATGATTATCAATGGGGTTCGTTGTTCACTTAAACTTGAAGAACAAAAAATTGGCGAATGGTACTGTTTGGATACTTTGCGTACATGTTTCTTAGACTATATGGAAGCAATATATACAAAGATTTCAACCGTCTACCTGTTCCATTCATTGTTCTACTTGTCGAAAATTACAAATAATTTCCGATAAAGGATTAACAATGGGGCTCATTGTTCACTTAAACTTGAAGAACAAAAAATTGGCGAAAGGTACTGTTTGGATGCTTTGCGTACATGTTTCTTAGACTATATGGAAGCAATATATACAAAGATTTCAACCGTCTAAGTGTTCCAATCATTGTTCTACTTGTCGAAATTTACAAATAATTTCCTTTAAAGGATTAACAATGTGGCTCGTTGTTCACTTAAACTTGAAGAACAATAAATTGGCAAATTGTACTGATTTGTTGCTTTGCATATATGTTTCTTAGACTATATAGAAGCAATATATACAATGATTTCAACCGTCTACCTGTTCCATTCATTGTTCTACTTGTCGAAAGTTACAAATAATTACCGATAAAGGATTAACCATTGGGGCTCATTGTTCACTTAAACTTGAAGAACAAAAAATTGGCAAATTGTACTGTTTGGATGCTTTGCATATATGTTTGTTAGACTATATAGAAGCAATATATACAAAGATTTCAACCGTCTACCTGTTCCATTCATTGTTCTACTTGTCGAAAGTTACAATTAATTTCCGTTAAAGGATTAACAATGGGGCTCGTAGTTCACTTAAACTTGAAGTACAAAAAAAAGGCGAATTGTACTGTTTGGATGCTTTGCATATATGTTTCGTAGACTATATAGAAGCAATATATACAATTTTTTCAACCGTCTACATGATCCATTCATTGTTCTACTTGTCGAAATTTACAAATAATTTCCTTTAAAGGATTAACAATGGGGCTCGTAGTTCACTTAAACTTGAAGAACAAAAAATTGGCGAATTGTACAGCTTGGATGCTTTGCATATAGGTTTCTTAGACTATATAGAAGCAGCATATACAAAGATTTCAACCGTCTACCTGTTCTATTCATTGTTCTACTTGTAGAAACTTACAAATAATTACCGTTTCATGATTGTCAATGGGGCTCGTTGTTCACTTAAACTTGAAGAACAAAAAATTGGCGAATGGTACAGTTTGGATCCTTTGCATATATGTTTCTTAGACTATATAGAAGCAATATATACAAAGATTTCAGCCGTCTACGTGTTCCATTCATTGTTCTACTTGTCGAAAGTTACAAATCATTTCCGATAACGGATTAACCATTGGGGCTCATTGTTCACTTAAACTTGAAGAACAATAAATTGTCGAATTGTACTATTTGGATGCTTTGCATATATGTTTCATAGACTATATAGAAGCAATATATACAATGTTTTCAACCGTCTACCTGTTCCATTCATTGTTCTACTTGTCGAAAGTTACAAATAATTTCCGTTAAAGTATTAACAATGGGGCTCGTAGTTCACTTAAACATGAAGATGAAATAATTGGCGAATGGTACTGTTTGGATGCTTTGCATATATGTTTCTTAGACTATATGGAAGCAATATATACAAAGATTTCAACCGTCTGCGTGTTCCAATCATTGGTCTACTTGTAGAAAGTTACAATTAATTTCCGTTAAAGGATTAACAATGGGGCTCGTAGTTCACTTAAACTTGAAGAACAAAAAATTGGCGAATTGTACTGTTTGGATGCTTTGCATATATGTTTCGTAGGCTATATAGAAGCAATATATACAATGATTTCAACCGTCTACCTGATCCATTCATTGTTCTACTTGTCGAAATTTACAAATAATTTCCTTTAAAGGATTAACAATGGGGCTCGTAGTTCACTTAAACTTGAAGATCAAAAAATTGGCGAATTGAACTGTTTGGATGCTTTGCATATGTGTTTCTTAGACTATTTAGAAGCAATATGTAGAAAGATTTCACCCGTCTACCTGTACTATTCATTGTTCTACTTGTAGAAAGTTACAAATAATTTCCGATAAAGGATTAACAATGGGGCTCGTAGTTCACTTAAATTTGAAGAACAAAAAATTGGCGAATTGAACTGATTGGATGCTTTTCATATGTGTTTCTTAGACTATTTAGAAGCAATATATAAAAAGATTTCAACCGTCTAACTGTTCGATTCATTGTTCTACTTGTAGAAAGTTACAAATAATTTCCTTTAAAGGATTAACAATGGGGCTCGTATTTCACTTAAACTTGAATAACAAAAAATTGGCGAATGGTACTGTTTGGATGCTTTGCATATATGTTTCTTAGACTACATAGAAGCAATATATACAAAGATTTCAACCGTCTACCTGTTCCATTCATTGTTCTACTTGTCGAAAGTTACAAATCATTTCCGATAACGGATTAACCATTGGGGCTCAATGTTCACTTAAACATGAAGAACAAAAAATTGTCGAATTGTACTGTTTGGATGCATTGCATATATGTTTCTTAGACTATATAGAAGCAATATATACAATGATTTCAACCGTCTACCTGTTCCATTCATTGTTCTACTTGTCGAAAATTACAAATAATTTCCGATAAAGGATTAACCATTGGGGCTCATTGTTCACTTAAACTTGAAGAACAATAAATTGTCGAATTGTACTATTTGGATGCTTTGCATATATGTTTCATATACTATATAGAAGCAATATATACAATGTTTTCAACCGTCTACCTGTTCCATTCATTGTTCTACTTGTCGAAAGTTACAAATAATTTCCGTTAAGGGATTAACAATGGGGATCGTAGTTTACTTAAACTTGAAGAACAATAAATTGGCGAATGGTACTGTTTGGATGCTTTGCATATATGTTTCTTAGACTATATAGAAGCAATATATATATTGATTTCAACCGTCTACCTGTTCCATTCATTGTTCTACTTGTCGGAAGTTACAAATAATTTCCGTTAAAGTATTAACAATGGGGCTCGTTGTTCACTTAAACATGAAGATGAAATAATTGGCGAATTGTACTGTTTGGATGCTTTGCATATATGTTTCTTAGATTATATAGAAGCAATATATACAAAGATTTCAACCGTCTACCTGTTCCATTCATTGTTCTACTTGTCGAAAATTACAAATAATTTCCGATAAAGGATTAACCATTGGGGCTCATTGTTCACTTAAACTTGAAGAACAATAAATTGTCGAATTGTACTATTTGGATGCTTTGCATATATGTTTCATAGACTATATAGAAGCAATATATACAATGTTTTCAACCGTCTACCTGTTCCATTCATTGTTCTACTTGTCGAAGGTTACAAATAATTTCCGTTAAGGGATTAACAATGGGGATCGTAGTTTACTTAAACTTGAAGAACAAAAAATTGGCGAATGGTACTGTTTGGATGCTTTGCATATATGTTTCTTAGACTATATAGAAGCAATATATACATTGATTTCAACCGTCTACCTGTTCCATTCATTGTTCTACTTGTCGGAAGTTACAAATAATTTCCGTTAAAGTATTAACAATGGGGCTCGTAGTTCACTTAAACATGAAGATGAAATAATTGGCGAATGGTACTGTTTGGATGCTTTGCATATATGTTTCTTAGACTATATGGAAGCAATATATACAAAGATTTCAACCGTCTGCGTGTTCCAATCATTGGTCTACTTGTAGAAAGTTACAATTAATTTCCGTTAAAGGATTAACAATGGGGCTCGTAGTTCACTTAAACTTGAAGAACAAAAAATTGGCGAATTGTACTGTTTGGATGCTTTGCATATATGTTTCGTAGGCTATATAGAAGCAATATATACAATGATTTCAACCGTCTACCTGATCCATTCATTGTTCTACTTGTCGAAATTTACAAATAATTTCCTTTAAAGGATTAACAATGGGGCTCGTAGTTCACTTAAACTTGAAGATCAAAAAATTGGCGAGTTGAACTGTTTGGATGCTTTGCATATGTGTTTCTTAGACTATTTAGAAGCAATATGTAGAAAGATTTCACCCGTCTACCTGTACTATTCATTGTTCTACTTGTAGACAGTTACAAATAATTTCCATTTCATGATTATCATTGGGGCTCGCTGTTCACTTAAACTTGAAGATCAAAAAATTGGCGAATGTCACTGTTTAGATGCTTTGCATATAGGTTTCTTAGACTATATAGAAGCAACATATACAAAGATTTCTACCGTCTACCCGTTCGATTCATTGTTCTACTTGCAGAAAGTTACAAATAATTTCCTTTAAAGGATTAAAAATGGGGCTCGTAGTTCACTTAAACTTGATGAACAAAAAATTGTCGAATGTTACTGTTTCGATGCTTTGCATATATGTTTCTTAGACTATATAGAAGCAATATATACAATGATTTCAACCGTCTACCTGTTCCATTCATTGTTCTACTTGTCGAAAGTTACAAATAATTTCCGATAAAGGAATAACTATGGGGCTCATTGTTCACTTAAACTTGAAGAATAAAAAATTGGCGAATGTCACTGTTTTGATGCTTTGCATATAGGTTTATTAGACTATATAGAAGCAATATATACAATGATTTCAACCGTCTACCTGTTCCATTCATTGTTCTACTTGTCGAAAATTACAAATAATTTCCTATAAAGGATTAACAATGGGGCTCGTTGTTCACTTAAACTTGAAGAACAAAAAATTGATGAATGGTACTGTTTGGATGCTTTGCATATATGTTTCGTAGGCTATATAGAAGCAATACATACAATGATTTCAACCGTCTACCTGATCCATTCATTGTTCTACTTGTCGAAATTTACAAATAATTTCCTTTAAAGGATTAACAATGGGGCTCGTAGTTCACTTAAACTTGAAGATCAAAAAATTGGCGAGTTGAACTGTTTGGATGCTTTGCATATGTGTTTCTTAGACTATTTAGAAGCAATATGTAGAAAGATTTCACCCGTCTACCTGTACTATTCATTGTTCTACTTGTAGACAGTTACAAATAATTTCCATTTCATGATTATCATTGGGGCTCGCTGTTCACTTAAACTTGAAGATCAAAAAATTGGCGAATGTCACTGTTTAGATGCTTTGCATATAGGTTTCTTAGACTATATAGAAGCAACATATACAAAGATTTCAACCGTCTACCTGTTCTATTCATTGTTCTTCTTGTCGAAAGTTACAAATAATTTCCGTTTCATGATTATCAATGGGCCTCGTTGTTCACTTAAAATTGAAGAACAAAAAATTGGCGAATGGTACTGTTTGGATGCTTTGCATATATGTTTCTTAGACTATATAGAAGCAATATATAGAAAGATTTCACCCGTCTACCTGTACTATTCATTGTTCTACTTGTAGAAAGTTACAAATAATTTCCATTTCATGATTATCAATGGGGTTCGTTGTTCACTTAAACTTGAAGATCAAAAAATTGGCGAATGTTACTGGTTAGATGCTTTGCATATAGGTTTCTTAGACTATATAGAAGCAACATATACAAAGATTTCTACCGTCTACCCGTTCGATTCATTGTTCTACTTGCAGAAAGTTACAAATAATTTCCTTTAAAGGATTAAAAATGGGGCTCGTAGTTCACTTAAACTTGATGAACAAAAAATTGTCGAATGTTACTGTTTAGATGCTTTGCATATATGTTTCTTAGACTATATAGAAGCAATATATACAATGATTTCAACCGTCTACCTGTTCCATTCATTGTTCTACTTGTCGAAAGTTACAAATAATTTCCGATAAAGGAATAACTATGGGGCTCATTGTTCACTTAAACTTGAAGAATAAAAAATTGGCGAATGTCACTGTTTTGATGCTTTGCATATAGGTTTATTAGACTATATAGAAGCAACATATACAAAGATTTCAACCGTCTACGTGTTCCAATCATTGTTCTACTTGTCGAAGTTTACAAATAATTTCCTTTAAAGCATTAACAATGGGGCTCGTAGTTCACTTAAACTTGAAGAACAATAAATTGGCGAATGGTACTGTTTGGATGCTTTGCATATATGTTTCTTAGACTATATAGAAGTAATATATACAAAGATATCAACCGTCTACCTGTTCCATTCATTGTTCTACTTGTCGAAAATTACAAATAATTTCCGATAAAGGATTAACAATGGGGCTCGTAGTTCACTTAAATTTGAAGAACAAAAAATTGGCGAATTGAACTGATTGGATGCTTTTCATATGTGTTTCTTAGACTATTTAGAAGCAATATATAAAAAGATTTCAACCGTCTAACTGTTCGATTCATTGTTCTACTTGTAGAAAGTTACAAATAATTTCCTTTAAAGGATTAACAATGGGGCTCGTATTTCACTTAAACTTGAATAACAAAAAATTGGCGAATGGTACTGTTTGGATGCTTTGCATATATGTTTCTTAGACTACATAGAAGCAATATATACAAAGATTTCAACCGTCTACCTGTTCCATTCATTGTTCTACTTGTCGAAAGTTACAAATCATCTCCGATAACGGATTAACCATTGGGGCTCATTGTTCACTTAAACTTGAAGAACAAAAAATTGTCGAATTGTACTGTTTGGATGCTTTGCATATATGTTTCTTAGACTATATAGAAGTAATATATACAAAGATATCAACCGTCTACCTGTTCCATTCATTGTTCTACTTGTCGAAAATTACAAATAATTTCCGATAAAGGATTAACAATGGGGCTCGTAGTTCACTTAAATTTGAAGAACAAAAAATTGGCGAATTGAACTGATTGGATGCTTTTCATATGTGTTTCTTAGACTATTTAGAAGCAATATATAAAAAGATTTCAACCGTCTAACTGTTCGATTCATTGTTCTACTTGTAGAAAGTTACAAATAATTTCCTTTAAAGGATTAACAATGGGGCTCGTATTTCACTTAAACTTGAATAACAAAAAATTGGCGAATGGTACTGTTTGGATGCTTTGCATATATGTTTCTTAGACTACATAGAAGCAATATATACAAAGATTTCAACCGTCTACCTGTTCCATTCATTGTTCTACTTGTCGAAAGTTACAAATCATTTCCGATAACGGATTAACCATTGGGGCTCATTGTTCACTTAAACTTGAAGAACAAAAAATTGTCGAATTGTACTGTTTGGATGCTTTGCATATATGTTTCTTAGACTATATAGAAGCAGTATATACAATGATTTCAACCGTCTACCTGTTCCATTCATTGTTCTACTTGTCGAAAATTACAAATAATTTCCGATAAAGGATTAACCATTGGGGCTCATTGTTCACTAAACTTGAAGAACAAAAAATTGTCGAATTGTACTGTTTGGATGCTTCGCATATATGTTTCTTAGACTATATAGAAGCAATATATACAATGATTTCAACCGTCTACCTGTTCCATTCATTGTTCTACTTGTCGAAAATTACAAATAATTTCCGATAAAGGATTAACCATTGGGGCTCATTGTTCACTAAACTTGAAGACCAAAAAATTGTCGAATTGTACTGTTTGGATGCTTTGCATATATGCTTCTTAGACTATATAGAAGCCATATATACAAAGATTTCAACCGTCTACCTGTTCCATTCATTGTTCTACTTGTCGAAAATTACAAATAATTTCCGATAAAGGATTAACCATTGGGGCTCATTGTTCACTAAACTTGAAGACCAAAAAATTGTCGAATTGTACTGTTTGGATGCTTTGCATATATGCTTCTTAGACTATATAGAAGCCATATATACAAAGATTTCAAGCGTCTACCTGTTCCATTCATTGTTCTACTTGTCGAAAGTTACAAATAATTTCCGTTAAAGTATTAACAATGGGGCTCGTAGTTCACTTAAACATGAAGATGAAATAATTGGCGAATTGTACTGTTTGGATGCTTTGCATATATGTTTCTTATACTATATAGAAGCAATATATACAAAGATTTCAACCGTCTACCTGTTCCATTCAATGTTCTACTTGTCGAAAGTTACAAATAATTTCCGATAAAGGATTAACAATGGGGCTCATTGTTCACTTAAACTTGAAGAACAAAAAATTGGCGAATTGTACTGTTTGAACGCTTTGCATATATGTTTCTTAGACTATATAGAAGCAATATATACAATGATTTCAACCGTCTACCTGTTCCATTCATTGTTCTACTTGTCGAAAATTACAAATAATTTCCTATAAAGGATTAACAATGGGGCTCATTGTTCACTTAAACTTGAAGAACAAAAAATTGGCGAATGGTACTGTTTGGATGCTTTGCATATATGTTTCTTAGACTATATAGAAGCAATATATACATTAATTTCAACCGTCTAACTGTTCCACTCATTGTTCTACTTGTCGCAAGTTACAAATAATTTCCGTTAAAGTATTAACAATGGGGCTCGTAGTTCACTTAAACATGAAGATGAAATAATTGGCGAATTGTACTGTTTGGATGCTTTGCATATATGTTTCTTATACTATATAGAAGCAATATATACAAAGATTTCAACCGTCTACCTGTTCCATTCAATGTTCTACTTGTCGAAAGTTACAAATAATTTCCGATAAAGGATTAACAATGGGGCTCATTGTTCACTTAAACTTGAAGAACAAAAAATTGGCGAATTGTACTGTTTGAACGCTTTGCATATATGTTTCTTGGACTATATAGAAGCAACATATACAATGATTTCAACAGTCTACCTGTTCCATTCATTGTTCTACTTGTCGCAAGTTACAAATAATTTCCGTTAAAGTATTAATAATGGGGCTCGTAGTTCACTTAAACATGAAGATGAAATAATTGGCGAATTGTACTGTTTGGATGCTTTGCATATATGTTTCTTAGACTATATAGAAGCAATATATACAAAGATTTCAACCGTCTACCAGTTCCATTCATTGTTCTACTTGTCGAAAGTTACAAATAATTTCCTATAAAGGATTAACAATGGAGCTCATTGTTCACTTAAACTTGAAGAACAAAAAATTGGCGAATGGTACTGTTTGGATGATTTGCATATATGTTTCTTAGACTATATAGAAGCAATATATACATTGATTTCAACCGTCTACCTGTTCCACTCATTGTTCTACTTGTCGCAAGCTACAAATAATTTCCATTAAAGTATTAACAATGGGTCTCGTAGTTCACTTAAACTTGAAGATGGAATAGTTGGCGAATTGTACTGTTTGGATGCTTTGCATATATGTTTCTTAGATTATATAGAAGCAATATATACAAAGATTTCAACCGTCTACCTGTTCCATTCATTGTTCTACTTGTCGAAAATTACAAATAATTTCCGATAAAGGATTAACAATGGGGCTCGTAGTTCACTTAAATTTGAAGAACAAAAAATTGGCGAATTGAACTGATTGGATGCTTTTCATACGTGTTTCTTAGACTATTTAGAAGCAATATATAAAAAGATTTCAACCGTCTAACTGTTCGATTCATTGTTCTACTTGTAGAAAGTTACAAATAATTTCGTTTAAAGGATTAACAATGGGGCTCGTATTTCACTTAAACTTGAATAACAAAAAATTGGCGAATGGTACTGTTTGGATGCTTTGCATATATGTTTCTTAGACAATATAGAAGCAATATATACAAAGATTTCATCCGTCTACCTGTTCCATTCATTGTTTTACTTGTAGAAAGTTACAAATAGTTTCCCTTTCATGATTATCAATGGGGCTCGTTGTTCACTTAAACTTGAAGAACAAAAAATTGGCGAATTGTACTGTTTGGATGCTTTCCATATATGTTTCTTAGACTATATAGAAGCAATATATAGAAATATTTCACCCGTCTACCTGTTCTATTCATTGTTCTACTTGTAGAAAGTTCCAAATAATTTCCGTTTCATGATTATCAATGGGGCTCGTAGTTCACTTAAAGTTGAAGAACAAAAAATTGGCGAATGTTACTGTTTGGATGCTTTGCATATAGGTTTCCGAGACTATATAGAAGCAATATATACAAATATTTCAACAGACTACCTGTTCGATTCGTTGTTCTACTTGTAGAAAGTTACAAATAATTTCCTTTAAAGGATTAACAATGGGGATCGTATTTCACTTAAACTTGAATAACAAAAAATTGGCGAATGGTACTGTTTGGATGCTTTGCATATATGTTTCTTAGACTATATGGCAGCAATATATACAAAGATTTCAACAGTCTACCTGTCCCATTCATTGTTCTACTTGTCCAAAGTTACAAATAATTTCCGATAAAGGATTAAACATTGGGGCTCATTGTTCACGTAAACTTGAAGAACAAAAAATTGGCGGTTTGTACTGTTTGGATGCTTTGCATATATGTTTCTTAGACTATATAGAAGCAATATATACAAAGATTTCAACCGTCTACCTGTTCCATTCATTGTTCTACTTGTCGGAAGTTACAAATAATTTCCGATAAAGGATTAAACATTGGGGCTCATTGTTCACTTAAACTTGAAGAACAAAAAATTGGCGAATGGTACTGTTTGGATGCTTTGCATATATGTTTCTTAGATTATATAGAAGCAATATATAGCAAGATTTCAACCGCCTACCTGTTCCATTCATTGTTCTACTTGTCGAAAGTTGCAAATAATTTCCCTTTCATGATTAACAATGGGGCTCGTAGTTCACTTAAACATGAAGAACAAAAAATTGGCGAATTGTACTGTTTGGATGCTTTGTATATATGTTTCATAGACTATATGGAAGCAATATATACAATGATTTGAACCGTCGACCAGTTCCATTCCTTGTTCTGCTTGTCGAAATTTACGAATAATTTCCATTAAAGGATTAACAATGGGGCTCATTGTTCACTTAAACTTGAAGAACAAAAAATTGGCGAATGGTACTGTTTGGATGCTTTGCATATATGTTTCTTAGACTATATGGCAGCAATATATACAAAGATTTCAACCGTCTACCTGTTCCATTCATTGTTCTACTTGTAGCAATTTACAAATAATTTCCCTTTCATGATTATCAATGGGGCTCGTTGTTCACTTAAACTTGAAGAACAAAAAATTGGCGATTGGTACTGTTTGGATGCCTTGCATATATGTTTCTTAGACTATATAGAAGTAATATATACAAAGATTTCACCCGCCTACCTGTTCCATTCATTGTTCTACTTGTCGAAAGTTACAAATCATTTCCGATAACGGATTAACCATTGGGGCTCATTGTTCACTTAAACTTGAAGAACAAAAAATTGTCGAATTGTACTGTTTGGATGCTTTGCATATATGTTTCTTAGACTATATAGAAGCAATATATACAATGATTTCAACCGTCTACCTGTTCCATTCATTGTTCTACTTGTCGAAAGTTACAAATAATTTCCGTTAAAGGATTAACAATGGGGCTCGTTGTTCACTTAAACTTGAAGAACAAAAAATTGGCGACTTGTACCGTTTGGATGCTTTGCATATATGTTTCATAGACTATATGGAAGTAATATATACAAAGATTTCAACAGTCTACCTGTTCCATTCATTGTTCTACTTGTCCAAAGTTACAAATAATTTCCGATAAAGGATTAAACATTGGGGCTCATTGTTCACTTAAACTTGAAGAACAAAAAATTGGCGGTTTGTACTGTTTGGATGCTTTGCATATATGTTTCTTAGACAATATAGAAGCAATATATACAAAGATTTCATCCGTCTACCTGTTCCATTCATTGTTTTACTTGTAGAAAGTTACAAATAGTTTCCCTTTCATGATTATCAATGGGGCTCGTTGTTCACTTAAACTTGAAGAACAAAAAATTGGCGAATTGTACTGTTTGGATGCTTTGCATATATGTTTCTTAGACTATATAGAAGCAATATATAGAAATATTTCACCCGTCTACCTGTTCTATTCATTGTTCTACTTGTAGAAAGTTCCAAATAATTTCCGTTTCATGATTATCAATGGGGCTCGTAGTTCACTTAAAGTTGAAGAACAAAAAATTGGCGAATGTTACTGTTTGGATGCTTTGCATATAGGTTTCCGAGACTATATAGAAGCAATATATACAAATATTTCAACAGACTACCTGTTCGATTCGTTGTTCTACTTGTAGAAAGTTACAAATAATTTCCTTTAAAGGATTAACAATGGTGCTCGTATTTCACTTAAACTTGAATAACAAAAAATTGGCGAATGGTACTATTTGGATGCTTTGCATATATGTTTCTTAGACTATATGGCAGCAATATATACAAAGATTTCAACAGTCTACCTGTTCCATTCATTGTTCTACTTGTCCAAAGTTACAAATAATTTCCGATAAAGGATTAAACATTGGGGCTCATTGTTCACGTAAACTTGAAGAACAAAAAATTGGCGGTTTGTACTGTTTGGATGCTTTGCATATATGTTTCTTAGACTATATAGAAGCAATATATACAAAGATTTCAACCGTCTACCTGTTCCATTCATTGTTCTACTTGTCGGAAGTTACAAATAATTTCCGATAAAGGATTAAACATTGGGGCTCATTGTTCACTTAAACTTGAAGAACAAAAAATTGGCGAATGGTACTGTTTGGATGCTTTGCATATATGTTTCTTAGATTATATAGAAGCAATATATAGCAAGATTTCAACCGCCTACCTGTTCCATTCATTGTTCTACTTGTCGAAAGTTGCAAATAATTTCCCTTTCATGATTAACAATGGGGCTCGTAGTTCACTTAAACATGAAGAACAAAAAATTGGCGAATTGTACTGTTTGGATGCTTTGTATATATGTTTCATAGACTATATGGAAGCAATATATACAATGATTTGAACCGTCGACCAGTTTCATTCCTTGTTCTGCTTGTCGAAATTTACGAATAATTTCCATTAAAGGATTAACAATGGGGCTCATTGTTCACTTAAACTTGAAGAACAAAAAATTGGCGAATGGTACTGTTTGGATGCTTTGCATATATGTTTCTTAGACTATATGGCAGCAATATATACAAAGATTTCAACCGTCTACCTGTTCCATTCATTGTTCTACTTGTAGCAATTTACAAATAATTTCCCTTTCATGATTATCAATGGGGCTCGTTGTTCACTTAAACTTGAAGAACAAAAAATTGGCGATTGGTACTGTTTGGATGCCTTGCATATATGTTTCTTAGACTATATAGAAGTAATATATACAAAGATTTCACCCGCCTACCTGTTCCATTCATTGTTCTACTTGTCGAAAGTTACAAATCATTTCCGATAACGGATTAACCATTGGGGCTCATTGTTCACTTAAACTTGAAGAACAAAAAATTGTCGAATTGTACTGTTTGGATGCTTTGCATATATGTTTCTTAGACTATATAGAAGCAATATATACAATGATTTCAACCGTCTACCTGTTCCATTCATTGTTCTACTTGTCGAAAGTTACAAATAATTTCCGATAAAGGATTAAACATTGGGGCTCATTGTTCACTTAAACTTGAAGAACAAAAAATTGGCGGTTTGTACTGTTTGGATGCTTTGCATATATGTTTCTTAGACAATATAGAAGCAATATATACAAAGATTTCATCCGTCTACCTGTTCCATTCATTGTTTTACTTGTAGAAAGTTACAAATAGTTTCCCTTTCATGATTATCAATGGGGCTCGTTGTTCACTTAAACTTGAAGAACAAAAAATTGGCGAATTGTACTGTTTGGATGCTTTGCATATATGTTTCTTAGACTATATAGAAGTAATATATACAAAGATTTCACCCGCCTACCTGTTCCATTCATTGTTCTACTTGTCGAAAGTTACAAATCATTTCCGATAACGGATTAACCATTGGGGCTCATTGTTCACTTAAACTTGAAGAACAAAAAATTGTCGAATTGTACTGTTTGGATGCTTTGCATATATGTTTCTTAGACTATATAGAAGCAATATATACAATGAT
This sequence comes from Cerceris ruficornis, assembly GCA_963989415.1. Taxonomy (NCBI): domain Eukaryota; kingdom Metazoa; phylum Arthropoda; class Insecta; order Hymenoptera; family Crabronidae; genus Cerceris; species Cerceris ruficornis. Next base: position 18,033 of record CAXDIW010000210.1, read on the forward strand.
TTCAACCGTCTACCTGTTCCATTCATTGTTCTACTTGTCGAAAGTTACAAATAATTTCCGTTAAAGGATTAACAATGGGGCTCGTTGTTCACTTAAACTTGAAGAACAAAAAATTGGCGACTTGTACCGTTTGGATGCTTTGCATATATGTTTCATAGACTATATGGAAGTAATATATACAAAGATTTCAACAGTCTACCTGTTCCATTCATTGTTCTACTTGTCCAAAGTTACAAATAATTTCCGATAAAGGATTAAACATTGGGGCTCATTGTTCACTTAAACTTGAAGAACAAAAAATTGGCGGTTTGTACTGTTTGGATGCTTTGCATATATGTTTCTTAGACTATATAGAAGCAATATATACAAAGATTTCAACCGTCTACCTGTTCCATTCATTGTTCTACTGGTCGAAAGTTACAAATAATTTCCGATAAAGGATTAAACATTGGGGCTCATTGTTCACTTAAACTTGAAGAACAAAAAATTGGCGAATGGTACTGTTTGGATGCTTTGCATATATGTTTCTTAGATTATATAGAAGCAATATATAGCAAGATTTCAACCGCCTACCTGTTCCATTCATTGTTCTACTTGTCGAAAGTTACAAATAATTTCCTATAAAGGATTAACAATGGGGCCCATTGTTCACTTAAACTTGAAGAACAAAAAATTGTCGAATTGTACTGTTTGGATGCTTTGCATATATGTTTCTTAGACTATATAGAAGCAATATATACAATGATTTCAACCGTCTACCTGTTCCATTCATTGTTCTACTTGTCGAAATTTACAAATAATTTCCTTTAAAGGATTAACAATGGGGCTCGTAGTTCACTTAAACTTGAAGAACAAAAAATTGGCGAATGGTACTGTTTGGATGCTTTGCATATATGTTTCTTAGACTATATAGAAGCAATATATACAAAGATTTCAACCGTCTACCTGTTCCATTCATTGTTCTACTTGTCGAAAGTTACAAATCATTTCCGATAACGGATTAACCATTGGGGCTCATTGTTCACTTAAACTTGAAGAACAAAAAATTGTCGAATTGTACTGTTTGGATGCTTTGCATATATGTTTCTTAGACTATATAGAAGCAATATATACAATGATTTCAACCGTCTACCTGTTCCATTCATTGTTCTACTTGTCGAAAATTACAAATAATTTCCGATAAAGGATTAACCATTGGAGCTCATTGTTCACTTAAACTTGAAGAACAAAAAATTGGCGAATGGTACTGTTTGGATGCTTTGCATATATGTTTCTTAGACTATATAGAAGCAATATATACATTGATTTCAACCGTCTACCTGTTCCACTCATTGTTCTACTTGTCGCAAGTTACAAATAATTTCCGTTAAAGTATTAACAATGGGGCTCGTAGTTCACTTAAACATGAAGATGAAATAATTGGCGAATTGTACTGTTTGGTTGCTTTGCATATATGTTTCTTAGATTATATAGAAGCAATATATACAAAGATTTCAACCGTCTACCTGTTCCATTCATTGTTCTACTTGTCGAAAGTTACAAATCATTTCCGATAACGGATTAACCATTGGGGCTCATTGTTCACTTAAACTTGAAGAACAAAAAATTGTCGAATTGTACTGTTTGGATGCTTTGCATATATGTTTCTTAGACTATATAGAAGCAATATATACAATGATTTCAACCGTCTACCTGTTCCATTCATTGTTCTACTTGTCGAAAATTACAAATAATTTCCGATAAAGGATTAACCATTGGGGCTCATTGTTCACTTAAACTTGAAGAACAAAAAATTGGCGAATGGTACTGTTTGGATGCTTTGCATATATGTTTCTTAGACTATATAGAAGCAATATATACATTGATTTCAACCGTCTACCTGTTCCACTCATTGTTCTACTTGTCGCAAGTTACAAATAATTTCCGTTAAAGTATTAACAATGGGGCTCGTAGTTCACTTAAACATGAAGATGAAATAATTGGCGAATTGTACTGTTTGGATGCTTTGCATATATGTTTCTTAGATTATATAGAAGCAATATATACAAAGATTTCAACCGTCTACCTGTTCCATTCATTGTTCTTCTTGTCGAAAGTTACTAATAATTTCCGTTTCATGATTATCAATGGGCCTCGTTGTTCACTTAAAATTGAAGAACAAAAAATTGGCGACTGGTACTGTTTGGATTCTTTGCATATATGTTTCTTAGACTATATAGAAGCAATATATAAATAGATTTCAACCGTCTACCAGTTCCATTCATTGTTCTACTTGTCGAAAGTTACAAATAATTTCCTATAAAGGATTAACAATGGGGCTCATTGTTCACTTAAACTTGATGAACAAAAAATTGGCGAATGGTACTGTTTGGATGATTTGCATATATGTTTCTTATACTATATAGAAGCAATATATACAAAGATTTCAACCGTCTACCTGTTCCATTCAATGTTCTACTTGTCGAAAGTTACAAATAATTTCCGATAAAGGATTAACAATGGGTCTCATTGTTCACTTAAACTTGAATAACAAAAAATTCGCGAATGGTACTGTTTGGATGCTTGCATATATGTTTCTTAGACAATATAGAAGCAATATATACAAAGATTTCATCCGTCTACCTCTTCCATTCATTGTTCTACTTGTAGAAAGTTACAAATAGTTTCCCTTTCATGATTATCAATGGGGCTCGTTGTTCACTTAAACTTGAAGAACAAAAAATTGGCGAATTGTACTGTTTGGATGCTTTGCATATATGTTTCTTATACTATATAGAAGCAATATATACAAAGATTTCAACCGTCTACCTGTTCCATTCAATGTTCTACTTGTCGAAAGTTACAAATAATTTCCGATAAAAGATTAACAATGGGGCTCATTGTTCACTTAAACTTGAAGAACAAAAAATTGGCGAATTGTACTGTTTGAACGCTTTGCATATATGTTTCTTGGACTATATAGAAGCAACATATACAATGATTTCAACAGTCTACCTGTTCCATTCATTGTTCTACTTGTCGCAAGTTACAAATAATTTCCGTTAAAGTATTAACAATGGGGCTCGTAGTTCACTTAAACATGAAGATGAAATAATTGGCGAATTGTACTGTTTGGATGCTTTGCATATATGTTTCTTAGATTATATAGAAGCAATATATACAAAGATTTCAACCGTCTACCTGTTCCATTCATTGTTCTTCTTGTCGAAAGTTACAAATAATTTCCGTTTCATGATTATCAATGGGCCTCGTTGTTCACTTAAAATTGAAGAACAAAAAATTGGCGACTGGTACTGTTTGGATGCTTTGCATATATGTTTCTTAGACTATATAGAAGCAATATATAAATAGATTTCAACCGTCTACCAGTTCCATTCATTGTTCTACTTGTCGAAAGTTACAAATAATTTCCTATAAAGGATTAACAATGGGGCTCATTGTTCACTTAAACTTGAAGAACAAAAAATTGGCGAATGGTACTGTTTGGATGATTTGCATATATGTATCTTAGACTATATAGAAGCAATATATACATTGATTTCAACCGTCTACCTGTTCCACTCATTGTTCTACTTGTCGCAAGCTACAAATAATTTCCGTTAAAGTATTAACAATGGGTCTCGTAGTTCACTTAAACTTGAAGATGGAATAGTTGGCGAATTGTACTGTTTGGATGCTTTGCATATATGTTTCTTAGATTATATAGAAGCAATATATACAAAGATTTCAACCGTCTACCTGTTCCATTCATTGTTCTACTTGTCGCAAGTTACAAATAATTTCCGTTAAAGTATTAACAATGGGGCTCGTAGTTCACTTAAACATGAAGATGAAATAATTGGCGAATTGTACTGTTTGGATGCTTTGCATATATGTATCTTAGACTATATAGAAGCAATATATACATTGATTTCAACCGTCTACCTGTTCCACTCATTGTTCTACTTGTCGCAAGCTACAAATAATTTCCGTTAAAGTATTAACAATGGGTCTCGTAGTTCACTTAAACTTGAAGATGGAATAGTTGGCGAATTGTACTGTTTGGATGCTTTGCATATATGTTTCTTAGATTATATAGAAGCAATATATACAAAGATTTCAACCGTCTACCTGTTCCATTCATTGTTCTACTTGTCGCAAGTTACAAATAATTTCCGTTAAAGTATTAACAATGGGGCTCGTAGTTCACTTAAACATGAAGATGAAATAATTGGCGAATTGTACTGTTTGGATGCTTTGCATATATGTTTCTTAGATTATATAGAAGCAATATATACAAAGATTTCAACCGTCTACCTGTTCCATTCATTGTTCTTCTTGTCGAAAGTTACAAATAATTTCCGTTTCATGATTATCAATGGGCCTCGTTGTTCACTTAAAATTGAAGAACAAAAAATTGGCGACTGGTACTGTTTGGATGCTTTGCATATATGTTTCTTAGACTATATAGAAGCAATATATAAATAGATTTCAACCGTCTACCAGTTCCATTCATTGTTCTACTTGTCGAAAGTTACAAATCATTTCCGATAACGGATTAACCATTGGGGCTCATTGTTCACTTAAACTTGAAGAACAAAAAATTGGAGAATGGTACTGTTTGGATGCTTTGGGTACATGTTTCTTAGACTATATGGAAGCAATATATACAAAGATTTCAACCGTCAACGTGTTCCAATCATTGTTCTACTTGTCGAAATTTACAAATAATTTCCGATAAAGTATTAACCATTGGTGCTCATTGTTCACTTAAACTTGAATAACAAAAAATTGGCGAATGGTACTGTTTGGATGCTTTGCATATATGTTTCTTAGACAATATAGAAGCAATATATACAAAGATTTCATCCGTCTACCTCTTCCATTCATTGTTCTACTTGTAGAAAGTTACAAATAGTTTCCCTTTCATGATTATCAATGGGGCTCGTTGTTCACTTAAACTTGAAGAACAAAAAATTGGCGAATTGTACTGTTTGGATGCTTTGCATATATGTTTCTTAGACTATATAGAAGCAATATATAGAAATATTTCACCCGTCTACCTGTTCTATTCATTGTTCTACTTGTAGAAAGTTACAAATAATTTCTGATAAAGGATTAACAATGGGGCTCATTGTTCACTTAAACTTGAAGAACAAAAAATTGGCGAATTGTACTGTTTGAACGCTTTGCATATATGTTTCTTGGACTATATAGAAGCAACATATACAATGATTTCAACAGTCTACCTGTTCCATTCATTGTTCTACTTGTCGCAAGTTACAAATAATTTCCGTTAAAGTATTAATAATGGGGCTCGTAGTTCACTTAAACATGAAGATGAAATAATTGGCGAATTGTACTGTTTGGATGCTTTGCATATATGTTTCTTAGATTATATAGAAGCAATATATACAAAGATTTCAACCGTCTACCTGTTCCATTCATTGTTCTTCTTGTCGAAAGTTACAAATAATTTCCGTTTCATGATTATCGATGGGCCTCGTTGTTCACTTAAAATTGAAGAACAAAAAATTGGCGACTGGTACTGTTTGGATGCTTTGCATATATGTTTCTTAGACTATATAGAAGCAATATATACAAAGATTTCAACCGTCTACCAGTTCCATTCATTGTTCTACTTGTCGAAAGTTACAAATAATTTCCTATAAAGGATTAACAATGGAGCTCATTGTTCACTTAAACTTGAAGAACAAGAAATTGGCGAATGGTACTGTTTGGATGATTTGCATATATGTTTCTTAGACTATATAGAAGCAATATATACATTGATTTCAACCGTCTACCTGTTCCACTCATTGTTCTACTTGTCGCAAGCTACAAATAATTTCCATTAAAGTATTAACAATGGGTCTCGTAGTTCACTTAAACTTGAAGATGGAATAGTTGGCGAATTGTACTGTTTGGATGCTTTGCATATATGTTTCTTAGATTATATAGAAGCAATATATACAAAGATTTCAACCGTCTACCTGTTCTATTCATTGTTCTACTTGTCGAAAATTACAAATAATTTCCGATAAAGGATTAACCATTGGGGCTCATTGTTCACTAAACTTGAAGAACAAAGATTGTCGAATTGTACTGTTTGGATGCTTTGCTTATATGTTTCTTAGACTATATAGAAGCAATATATACAATGATTTCTACCGTCTACCTGTTCCATTCATTGTTCTACTTGTCGAAAGTTACAAATAATTTCCGATAAAGGATTAACCATTGGGGCTCATTGTTCACTAAACTTGAAGAACAAAAAATTGGCGAATTGTACTGTTTGGATGCTTTGCTTATATGTTTCTTAGACTATATAGAAGCAATATATACAAAGATTTCAACCGTCTACCTGTTCCATTCATTGTTCTACTGGTCGAAAGTTACAAATAATTTCCGATAAAGGATTAAACATTGGGGCTCATTGTTCACTTAAACTTGAAGAACAAAAAATTGGCGAATGGTACTGTTTGGATGCTTTGCATATATGTTTCTTAGATTATATAGAAGCAATATATAGCAAGATTTCAACCGTCTACCTGTTCCATTCATTGTTCTACTTGTCGAAAGTTACAAATAATTTCCGATAAAGGATTAAACATTGGGGCTCATTGTTCACTTAAACTTGAAGAACAAAAAATTGGCGAATGGTACTGTTTGGATGCTTTGCATATATGTTTCTTAGACTATATAGAAGCAATATATACAATGATTTCAACCGTCTACCTGTTCCATTCATTGTTCTACTTGTCGAAATTTACAAATAATTTCCCTTTCATGATTATCAATGGGGCTCGTTGTTCACTTAAACTTGAATAACAAAAAATTGGCGAACGGTACTGTTTGGATGCTTTGCATATATGTTTCTTAGACTACATAGAAGCAATATATACAAAGATTTCAACCGTCTACCTGTTCCATTCATTGTTCTACTTGTCGAAAGTTACAAATCATTTCCGATAACGGATTAACCATTGGGGCTCATTGTTCACTTAAACTTGAAGAACAAAAAATTGTCGAATTGTACTGTTTGGATGCTTTGCATATATGTTTCTTAGACTATATAGAAGTAATATATACAATGATATCAACCGTCTACCTGTTCCATTCATTGTTCTACTTGTCGAAAATTACAAATAATTTCCGATAAAGGATTAACAATGGGGCTCGTAGTTCACTTAAATTTGAAGAACAAAAAATTGGCGAATTGAACTGATTGGATGCTTTTCATATGTGTTTCTTAGACTATTTAGAAGCAATATATAAAAAGATTTCAACCGTGTAACTGTTCGATTCATTGTTCTACTTGTAGAAAGTTACAAATAATTTCCTTTAAAGGATTAACAATGGGGCTCGTATTTCACTTAAACTTGAATAACAAAAAATTGGCGAATGGTACTGTTTGGATGCTTTGCATATATGTTTCTTAGACTACATAGAAGCAATATATACAAAGATTTCAACCGTCTACCTGTTCCATTCATTGTTCTACTTGTCGAAAGTTACAAATCATTTCCGATAACGGATTAACCATTGGGGCTCAATGTTCACTTAAACTTGAAGAACAAAAAATTGTCGAATTGTACTGTTTGGATGCATTGCATATATGTTTCTTAGACTATATAGAAGCAATATATACAATGATTTCAACCGTCTACCTGTTCCATTCATTGTTCTACTTGTCGAAAATTACAAATAATTTCCGATAAAGGATTAACCATTGGGGCTCATTGTTCACTTAAACTTGAAGAACAATAAATTGTCGAATTGTACTGTTTGGATGCTTTGCATATATGTTTCTTAGACTATATAGAAGTAATATATACAATGATATCAACCGTCTTCCTGTTCCATTCATTGTTCTACTTGTCGAAAATTACAAATAATTTCCGATAAAGGATTAACAATGGGGCTCGTAGTTCACTTAAATTTGAAGAACAAAAAATTGGCGAATTGAACTGATTGGATGCTTTTCATATGTGTTTCTTAGACTATTTAGAAGCAATATATAAAAAGATTTCAACCGTCTAACTGTTCGATTCATTGTTCTACTTGTAGAAAGTTACAAATAATTTCCTTTAAAGGATTAACAATGGGGCTCGTATTTCACTTAAACTTGAATAACAAAAAATTGGCGAATGGTACTGTTTGGATGCTTTGCATATATGTTTCTTAGACTACATAGAAGCAATATATACAAAGATTTCAACCGTCTACCTGTTCCATTCATTGTTCTACTTGTCGAAAGTTACAAATCATTTCCGATAACGGATTAACCATTGGGGCTCAATGTTCACTTAAACTTGAAGAACAAAAAATTGTCGAATTGTACTGTTTGGATGCATTGCATATATGTTTCTTAGACTATATAGAAGCAATATATACAATGATTTCAACCGTCTACCTGTTCCATTCATTGTTCTACTTGTCGAAAATTACAAATAATTTCCGATAAAGGATTAACCATTGGGGCTCATTGTTCACTTAAACTTGAAGAACAATAAATTGTCGAATTGTACTATTTGGATGCTTTGCATATATGTTTCATAGACTATATAGAAGCAATATATACAATGTTTTCAACCGTCTACCTGTTCCATTCATTGTTCTACTTGTCGAAAGTTACAAATAATTTCCGTTAAGGGATTAACAATGGGGATCGTAGTTTACTTAAACTTGAAGAACAATAAATTGGCGAATGGTACTGTTTGGATGCTTTGCATATATGTTTCTTAGACTATATAGAAGCAATATATACATTGATTTCAACCGTCTACCTGTTCCATTCATTGTTCTACTTGTCGGAAGTTACAAATAATTTCCGTTAAAGTATTAACAATGGGGCTCGTTGTTCACTTAAACATGAAGATGAAATAATTGGCGAATTGTACTGTTTGGATGCTTTGCATATATGTTTCTTAGATTATATAGAAGCAATATATACAAAGATTTCAACCGTCTACCTGTTCCATTCATTGTTCTACTTGTCGAAAATTACAAATAATTTCCGATAAAGGATTAACCATTGGGGCTCATTGTTCACTTAAACTTGAAGAACAATAAATTGTCGAATTGTACTATTTGGATGCTTTGCATATATGTTTCATAGACTATATAGAAGCAATATATACAATGTTTTCAACCGTCTACCTGTTCCATTCATTGTTCTACTTGTCGAAAGTTACAAATAATTTCCGTTAAGGGATTAACAATGGGGATCGTAGTTTACTTAAACTTGAAGAACAAAAAATTGGCGAATGGTACTGTTTGGATGCTTTGCATATATGTTTCTTAGACTATATAGAAGCAATATATACAAAGATTTCAAGCGTCTACCTGTTCCATTCATTGTTCTACTTGTCGAAAGTTACAAATAATTTCCTATAAAGGATTAACAATGGGGCTCATTGTTCACTTAAACTTGAAGAACAAAAAATTGGCGAATGGTACTGTTTGGATGCTTTGCATATATGTTTCTTAGACTATATAGAAGCAATATATACATTAATTTCAACCGTCTAACTGTTCCACTCATTGTTCTACTTGTCGCAAGTTACAAATAATTTCCGTTAAAGTATTAACAATGGGGCTCGTAGTTCACTTAAACATGAAGATGAAATAATTGGCGAATTGTACTGTTTGGATGCTTTGCATATATGTTTCTTAGATTATATAGAAGCAATATATACAAAGATATCAACCGTCTACCTGTTCCATTCATTGTTCTACTTGTCGAAAATTACAAATAATTTCCGATAAAGGATTAACCATTGGGGCTCATTGTTCACTAAACTTGATGAACAAAAAATTGTCGAATTGTACTGTTTGGATGCTTTGCATATATGTTTCTTAGACTATATAGAAGCAATATATACAATGATTTCAACCGTCTACATGTTCCATTCATTGTTCTACTTGTCGAAAGTTACAAATAATATCCGATAACGGATTAAGCATTGGGGCTCCTAGTTCACTTAAACTTGAAGAACAAAAAATTGGCGAATTGTACTGTTTGGATGCCTTGCATATATGTTTCTTAGACTATATAGAAGCAATATATACATTGATTTCAACCATCTACCTGTTCCACTCATTGTTCTACTTGTCGCAAGTTACAAATAATTTCCGTTAAAGTATTAACAATGGGGCTCGTAGTTCACTTACACTTGAAGAACAAAAAATTGGCGAATGGTACTGTTTGGATGCTTTGCATATATGTTTCTTATACTATATAGTAGCAATATATACAAAGATTTCAACCGTCTACCTGTTCCATTCAATGTTCTACTTGTCGAAAGTTACAAATAATTTCCGATAAAGGATTAACAATGGGGCTCATTGTTCACTTAAACTTGAAGAACAAAAAATTGGCGAATTGTACTGTTTGAACGCTTTGCATATATGTTTCTTGGACTATATAGAAGCAACATATACAATGATTTCAACAGTCTACCTGTTCCATTCATTGTTCTACTTGTCGCAAGTTACAAATAATTTCCGTTAAAGTATTAATAATGGGGCTCGTAGTTCACTTAAACATGAAGATGAAATAATTGGCGAATTGTACTGTTTGGATGCTTTGCATATATGTTTCTTAGATTATATAGAAGCAATATATACAAAGATTTCAACCGTCTACCTGTTCCATTCATTGTTCTTCTTGTCGAAAGTTACAAATAATTTCCGTTTCATGATTATCAATGGGCCTCGTTGTTCACTTAAAATTGAAGAACAAAAAATTGGCGACTGGTACTGTTTGGATGCTTTGCATATATGTTTCTTAGACTATATAGAAGCAATATATACAAAGATTTCAACCGTCTACCAGTTCCATTCATTGTTCTACTTGTCGAAAGTTACAAATAATTTCCTATAAAGGATTAACAATGGAGCTCATTGTTCACTTAAACTTGAAGAACAAAAAATTGGCGAATGGTACTGTTTGGATGATTTGCATATATGTTTCTTAGACTATATACAAGCAATATATACATTGATTTCAACCGTCTACCTGTTCCACTCATTGTTCTACTTGTCGCAAGCTACAAATAATTTCCATTAAAGTATTAACAATGGGTCTCGTAGTTCACTTAAACTTGAAGATGGAATAGTTGGCGAATTGTACTGTTTGGATGCTTTGCATATATGTTTCTTAGATTATATAGAAGCAATATATACAAAGATTTCAACCGTCTACCTGTTCCATTCATTGTTCTACTTGTCGAAAATTACAAATAATTTCCGATAAAGGATTAACAATGGGGCTCGTAGTTCACTTAAATTTGAAGAACAAAAAATTGGCGAATTGAACTGATTGGATGCTTTTCATACGTATTTCTTAGACTATTTAGAAGCAATATATAAAAAGATTTCAACCGTCTAACTGTTCGATTCATTGTTCTACTTGTAGAAAGTTACAAATAATTTCGTTTAAAGGATTAACAATGGGGCTCGTATTTCACTTAAACTTGAATAACAAAAAATTGGCGAATGGTACTGTTTGGATGCTTTGCATATATGTTTCTTAGACAATATAGAAGCAATATATACAAAGATTTCATCCGTCTACCTGTTCCATTCATTGTTTTACTTGTAGAAAGTTACAAATAGTTTCCCTTTCATGATTATCAATGGGGCTCGTTGTTCACTTAAACTTGAAGAACAAAAAATTGGCGAATTGTACTGTTTGGATGCTTTGCATATATGTTTCTTAGACTATATAGAAGCAATATATAGAAATATTTCACCCGTCTACCTGTTCTATTCATTGTTCTACTTGTAGAAAGTTCCAAATAATTTCCGTTTCATGATTATCAATGGGGCTCGTAGTTCACTTAAAGTTGAAGAACAAAAAATTGGCGAATGTTACTGTTTGGATGCTTTGCATATAGGTTTCCGAGACTATATAGAAGCAATATATACAAAGATTTCAACCGTCTACCAGTTCCATTCATTGTTCTACTTGTCGAAAGTTACAAATAATTTCCTATAAAGGATTAACAATGGAGCTCATTGTTCACTTAAACTTGAAGAACAAAAAATTGGCGAATGGTACTGTTTGGATGATTTGCATATATGTTTCTTAGACTATATAGAAGCAATATATACATTGATTTCAACCGTCTACCTGTTCCACTCATTGTTCTACTTGTCGCAAGCTACAAATAATTTCCATTAAAGTATTAACAATGGGTCTCGTAGTTCACTTAAACTTGAAGATGGAATAGTTGGCGAATTGTACTGTTTGGATGCTTTGCATATATGTTTCTTAGATTATATAGAAGCAATATATACAAAGATTTCAACCGTCTACCTGTTCCATTCATTGTTCTACTTGTCGAAAATTACAAATAATTTCCGATAAAGGATTAACAATGGGGCTCGTAGTTCACTTAAATTTGAAGAACAAAAAATTGGCGAATTGAACTGATTGGATGCTTTTCATACGTGTTTCTTAGACTATTTAGAAGCAATATATAAAAAGATTTCAACCGTCTAACTGTTCGATTCATTGTTCTACTTGTAGAAAGTTACAAATAATTTCGTTTAAAGGATTAACAATGGGGCTCGTATTTCACTTAAACTTGAATAACAAAAAATTGGCGAATGGTACTGTTTGGATGCTTTGCATATATGTTTCTTAGACAATATAGAAGCAATATATACAAAGATTTCATCCGTCTACCTGTTCCATTCATTGTTTTACTTGTAGAAAGTTACAAATAGTTTCCCTTTCATGATTATCAATGGGGCTCGTTGTTCACTTAAACTTGAAGAACAAAAAATTGGCGAATTGTACTGTTTGGATGCTTTGCATATATGTTTCTTAGACTATATAGAAGCAATATATAGAAATATTTCACCCGTCTACCTGTTCTATTCATTGTTCTACTTGTAGAAAGTTCCAAATAATTTCCGTTTCATGATTATCAATGGGGCTCGTAGTTCACTTAAAGTTGAAGAACAAAAAATTGGCGAATGTTACTGTTTGGATGCTTTGCATATAGGTTTCCGAGACTATATAGAAGCAATATACACAAATATTTCAACAGACTACCTGTTCGATTCGTTGTTCTACTTGTAGAAAGTTACAAATAATTTCCTTTAAAGGATTAACAATGGGGCTCGTATTTCACTTAAACTTGAATAACAAAAAATTGGCGAATGGTACTGTTTGGATGCTTTGCATATATGTTTCTTAGACTATATGGCAGCAATATATACAAAGATTTCAACAGTCTACCTGTTCCATTCATTGTTCTACTTGTCCAAAGTTACAAATAATTTCCGATAAAGGATTAAACATTGGGGCTCATTGTTCACGTAAACTTGAAGAACAAAAAATTGGCGGTTTGTACTGTTTGGATGCTTTGCATATATGTTTCTTAGACTATATAGAAGCAATATATACAAAGATTTCAACCGTCTACCTGTTCCATTCATTGTTCTACTTGTCGGAAGTTACAAATAATTTCCGATAAAGGATTAAACATTGGGGCTCATTGTTCACTTAAACTTGAAGAACAAAAAATTGGCGAATGGTACTGTTTGGATGCTTTGCATATATGTTTCTTAGATTATATAGAAGCAATATATAGCAAGATTTCAACCGCCTACCTGTTCCATTCATTGTTCTACTTGTCGAAAGTTGCAAATAATTTCCCTTTCATGATTAACAATGGGGCTCGTAGTTCACTTAAACATGAAGAACAAAAAATTGGCGAATTGTACTGTTTGGATGCTTTGTATATATGTTTCATAGACTATATGGAAGCAATATATACAATGATTTGAACCGTCGACCAGTTCCATTCCTTGTTCTGCTTGTCGAAATTTACGAATAATTTCCATTAAAGGATTAACAATGGGGCTCATTGTTCACTTAAACTTGAAGAACAAAAAATTGGCGAATGGTACTGTTTGGATGCTTTGCATATATGTTTCTTAGACTATATGGCAGCAATATATACAAAGATTTCAACCGTCTACCTGTTCCATTCATTGTTCTACTTGTAGCAATTTACAAATAATTTCCCTTTCATGATTATCAATGGGGCTCGTTGTTCACTTAAACATGAAGAACAAAAAATTGGCGATTGGTACTGTTTGGATGCCTTGCATATATGTTTCTTAGACTATATAGAAGTAATATATACAAAGATTTCACCCGCCTACCTGTTCCATTCATTGTTCTACTTGTCGAAAGTTACAAATCATTTCCGATAAAGGATTAAACATTGGGGCTCATTGTTCACTTAAACTTGAAGAACAAAAAATTGGCGGTTTGTACTGTTTGGATGCTTTGCATATATGTTTCTTAGACTATATAGAAGCAATATATACAAAGATTTCAACCGTCTACCTGTTCCATTCATTGTTCTTCTTGTCGAAAGTTACAAATAATTTCCGATAAAGGATTAAACATTGGGGCTCATTGTTCACTAAACTTGAAGAACAAAGATTGTCGAATTGTACTGTTTGGATGCTTTGCATATATGTTTCATAGACTATATGGAAGTAATATATACAAAGATTTCAACAGTCTACCTGTTCCATTCATTGTTCTACTTGTCGAAAGTTACAAATAATTTCCGATAAAGGATTAACCATTGGGGCTCATTGTTCACTAAACTTGAAGAACAAAAAATTGGCGAATTGTACTGTTTGGATGCTTTGCATATATGTTTCTTAGACTATATAGAAGCAATATATACAATGATTTCAACCGTCTACCTGTTCCATTCATTGTTCTACTTGTCGAAAGTTACAAATAATTTCCGTTAAGGGATTAACAATGGGGATCGTAGTTTACTTAAACTTGAAGAACAATAAATTGGCGAATGGTACTGTTTGGATGCTTTGCATATATGTTTCTCAGACTATATAGAAGCAATATATACAAAGATTTCAACCGTCTACCTGTTCCACTCATTGTTCTACTTGTCGCAAGTTACAAATAATTTGCGTTAAAGTATTAACAATGGGTCTCGTAGTTCACTTAAACTTGAAGATGAAATAATTGGCGAATTGTACTGTTTGGATGCTTTGCATATATGTTTCTTAGACTATATAGAAGCAATATATACAAAGATTTCAACCGTCTACCTGTTCCATTCATTGTTCTACTTGTCGAAAGTTACAAATAATTTCCATTTCATGATTATCAATGGGGTTCGTTGTTCACTTAAACTTGAAGATCAAAAAATTGGCGAATGTTACTGGTTAGATGCTTTGCATATAGGTTTCTTAGACTATATAGAAGCAACATATACAAAGATTTCTACCGTCTACCCGTTCGATTCATTGTTCTACTTGCAGAAAGTTACAAATAATTTCCTTTAAAGGATTAAAAATGGGGCTCGTAGTTTACTTAAAAAAATTGTCGAATGTTACTGTTTAGATGCTTTGCATATATGTTTCTTAGACTATATAGAAGCAATATATACAATGATTTCAACCGTCTACCTGTTCCATTCATTGTTCTACTTGTCGAAAGTTACAAATAATTTCCGATAAAGGAATAACTATGGGGCTCATTGTTCACTTAAACTTGAAGAATAAAAAATTGGCGAATGTCACTGTTTTGATGCTTTGCATATAGGTTTATTAGACTATATAGAAGCAACATATACAAAGATTTCAACCGTCTACGTGTTCCAATCATTGTTCTACTTGTCGAAGTTTACAAATAATTTCCTTTAAAGCATTAACAATGGGGCTCGTAGTTCACTTAAACTTGAAGAACAATAAATTGGCGAATGGTACTGTTTGGATGCTTTGCATATATGTTTCTTAGACTATATAGAAGTAATATATACAAAGATATCAACCGTCTACCTGTTCCATTCATTGTTCTACTTGTCGAAAATTACAAATAATTTCCGATAAAGGATTAACAATGGGGCTCGTAGTTCACTTAAATTTGAAGAACAAAAAATTGGCGAATTGAACTGATTGGATGCTTTTCATATGTGTTTCTTAGACTATTTAGAAGCAATATATAAAAAGATTTCAACCGTCTAACTGTTCGATTCATTGTTCTACTTGTAGAAAGTTACAAATAATTTCCTTTAAAGGATTAACAATGGGGCTCGTATTTCACTTAAACTTGAATAACAAAAAATTGGCGAATGGTACTGTTTGGATGCTTTGCATATATGTTTCTTAGACTACATAGAAGCAATATATACAAAGATTTCAACCGTCTACCTGTTCCATTCATTGTTCTACTTGTCGAAAGTTACAAATCATCTCCGATAACGGATTAACCATTGGGGCTCATTGTTCACTTAAACTTGAAGAACAAAAAATTGTCGAATTGTACTGTTTGGATGCTTTGCATATATGTTTCTTAGACTATATAGAAGTAATATATACAAAGATATCAACCGTCTACCTGTTCCATTCATTGTTCTACTTGTCGAAAATTACAAATAATTTCCGATAAAGGATTAACAATGGGGCTCGTAGTTCACTTAAATTTGAAGAACAAAAAATTGGCGAATTGAACTGATTGGATGCTTTTCATATGTGTTTCTTAGACTATTTAGAAGCAATATATAAAAAGATTTCAACCGTCTAACTGTTCGATTCATTGTTCTACTTGTAGAAAGTTACAAATAATTTCCTTTAAAGGATTAACAATGGGGCTCGTATTTCACTTAAACTTGAATAACAAAAATTGGCGAATGGTACTGTTTGGATGCTTTGCATATATGTTTCTTAGACTACATAGAAGCAATATATACAAAGATTTCAACCGTCTACCTGTTCCATTCATTGTTCTACTTGTCGAAAGTTACAAATCATTTCCGATAAAGGATTAACAATGGAGCTCATTGTTCACTTAAACTTGAAGAACAAAAAATTGGCGAATGGTACTGTTTGGATGATTTGCATATATGTTTGTGGGTTTTGTCGTAAAATAAAAATACACATTTACTAACTAAATAACGGTTTATTAACTACTATTACGACTAAGTGCTTATACGATAAAAATAAATGTAATTAGGTTCGCTCGCGGCTCGTGCCGTATCGTTCGTAAGGTTCGTCGCAGACTGACTTTTTTGACGCGGGCGTTCTCGGCAGTTCTTTTGGCGGCGAGTTCGCCGAATACGCGCGATCGATAAACCGCGGGTTCGCGGAACCGTCTTCGATCTATCGGTTCTTTGAAGCGACGATCTTTTACCGCGTCGCCACACTACCCCGCCGCCAGTGAAGTACCGGTGGGTGCTGAGCGTTAAAATATATACATTCTGTATACCTGTCTGGAAAATGAACGTGGCGACCAGACCTCGTCGTTCTCGTCGCCGGTTGCGAAAATTGAGTCGGTTGCGTTTCGCTGTTTCGCGTTACGTTTTTCGCTGGTATTTCTTCCGGTTCCGTGTTTGACCCATCGTCATTTAGAAAATACGCAGGCTTCACGCGGTCTACGGATACCTTAGACTGTTTTTCGCCTATCCGTACGATAATTGTTTTATCGTCCCGCTTTACAATTTTATACGGACCGTTATATGGCGGCTGCAATGGTTTCCGCAGTGCATCCGTTCGTACAAAGACGTAATGTGCGTCCGCTAAATCTTTATTAATAAAAATCTTCTTTTTATCGTGCCGCGTTGCCTCGGTGGCTTTAAAACTTTGCATATGTTCGCTCAATTTTCTACAGAAATCATTGTCAGGTTGCCTTGTCTCGCTTCGCGGAACTATTAAATCGCTTGGCATTCGTAACGTCGCACCATACACCATTTGTGAAATCGAATACTCGTTTCCATCGCCCTTCAGGCTTCGTAACCCGAGCAAAATAAGAGGAAGTGCTTCGGCCCAATCGTTTGTTCCTCGGCATTTAATTGCCGTTTTTAAAGTTCGATGGAACCGTTCGATCATCCCGTTCGACTGTGGATGGTACGGCGTCGTTCGAATATGTCGAATGCCTAACAATTTGGTTAATTCCTTAAAAAGATTTGATTCAAATTGCCGGCCCTGATCTGTTGTTACGATTTCTGGCGTACCGAAACGCGACACCCACGTTGAGACAAATGCTCTCGCCACGGTCTCCGCGTGGATATCTTTAATCGGTATGGCCTCGGGCCATCGCGTGAATCGATCAACACACGTCAACAAATATGCGTTACCCGCAGACGGCGGTAAGGGTCCCACCAAATCTATATGGACGTGTGCAAATCGTTCGCTCGGCGTGTCGATTACGCCATTCGCGGAGCGCGTATGACGGTGGATCTTCGCCCGTTGACATGGGATGCAACTTTGTACGTAATGTCGTACGTCGTCACTCATTGACGGCCATACGTGTCGTTGCTTGACTACGTACAAAGTTTTCTTTACGCCCGGATGAGCAACGTCGTGACAGGATTGAATGATTTTATTTCGCCAGGTCTTTGGCACAAAAGGTCGAAAGATTTTTAAAGATATGTCGCCGATGAGTCTAACTGTTTTTCCTTTTTCGCGAGATTGAATTTCTAGATGCGTGAAATTTAACGAATGGTTTGATTTTTCGGTGCGTAGCGTTTGTAATTCCCGGTCACGATGTTGCTCCTCCGCAAGCGCCTCGTAGTCTATGTCGCTCGGTATTTCGATGCCTTGTAGACGAGACAAAGCATCGGCTGTCGCGTTTTTCTCACCCGATATATGCCGTATATCGGTGGTGAACTGCGAGATGAAATCGAGATGACGAACCTGCCGTGGTGACGCACTATCGCGCTTTTGTTTAAAGGCGTACACCAAAGGCTTATGATCGGTAAATACCGTGAACTGTCGTCCCTCTAGCAAATACCGAAAATGTTTAATCGATTCGTAAATTGCTAGGAGCTCACGGTCATAAGCACTGTATTTTGATTGTGCGCTTGTAAGTTTCGCCGAAAAAAAACTCAAAGGCCGCGGCGGTTCGTCATTTCGCTTTTGCTCAACTACAGCCCCGATTGCTGTATCCGATGCATCCACCGTCAATGAAATTTGAGCCTCGGCCGATGGGTGAGCTAACAATGTCGCGTTGCTCAATCCCGTTTTAATTTCTTCGAAATCTCGACGCGCTTCGACCGATAATTCGATTTTGGTGTTGTCGTTCTTTTTATTTTTTCCCTGATACGAATTTAAACTTGCCTGCATTTTCGCGGCGTTAGGAATAAACCGGCGGTAAAAGTTCACCATTCCCAAGAATCTGCGCAATTCCTGGACTGTGCGCGGTTCAGGATATTTCACTATCGCGTCCACTTTTTCACGCGCTGGTTTTATGCCGGTTTCGCTGATTTCGTGTCCCAAAAATTTAACGCAGGACTTTCCAAAGACTGATTTCGATGCATTTATCACAATGGAATGCTTCCTTAATATAGTGAACACCTGTTCTAAATGATGCAGATGCTCAGCTTCGTCGCGTGACGCTATTAATAAATCATCGATATATGGGAAGCAAAAATCGACATCCGCAAATATTTGATGCATCAGTCTTTGGAAAGTTTGCGCTGCGTTACACAAACCGAAAGTCATCCGCGTAAACTCAAAGAGTCCGAAAGGCGTAGTGATAGCAGTTTTCGGGATGTCGGCAGGTGTAACGGGGACTTGATGATACGCGCGCACCAAGTCTATCGTGGAAAACACTTTTTTACCTAATAGATTCTGGGTACAGTCCTGGAGGTGTGGAATCGGATACCTGTCAGGCACTGTCGCCGCGTTGAGTTTGCGGTAATCACCGCAGGGTCTCCATTCGCCGTTCGCCTTCCGCACCAGGTGTAAAGGGCTGGACCAGCTACTCTTCGAAATTCTGCAAACGCCAAGGTCGATGAGTCTCTTGAACTCTGCTTTCGCAGCTTCGAGTTTCTCCTTGTCCAGTCTCCTCGTAGTCGAACGGACGGGCGGGCCTGTCGTAACGATGTGATGTTCAACGTCGTGCTTCAAAGGCTGCTTTAAAGTGTTCATACTCGTCACTTCAGGAAACCTCGCGAGCACGCGTTCGTAACACGTATCCCCGTGTAACGCTTTCACAGTCACGCCGCGATCGTATCGAATTTCGGCTTGAATCGCGGTGTCACTGCTTCGGTCGATCAGCTGTTTCCCCTTCATGTCGATCAGCAAGCCGAAGTGTCGCAGGAAATCAGCTCCTATGAGCGGTGTACTGACCTGGGCCACTATAAACTTCCAACTCAACTCTCGCTGGAATCCCAGGTCGAGCTTCATCGTTGTTTCGCCATAGGTACGGATGGGTGTCCCGTTCGCCGCGAATAGAATCCGCTCCGTCGGTTGCTTGCTCGCTTTTCGCGCAAGCCTCGGTGGAACTACCGACACATCCGCCCCTGTATCGACAAGGAAGCGCTGCTGAGTCTTCCGGTCGAATATATTTAAGCGACCCGATGAAATACCGGATACGCTGGTCGCTGCGCGTGGTCCGGTTTTCAGTTTTCCGCTTTCCGGAACTTGCAGGGCGATCGGCATCGTCTCGCTCTTGCCCCATGGGTCAGGTGATACCAACAGGTATCGTCCGACTGCTGTTGGCGTTTCGCATCACCCGTTGGCGGTCTTCGTTCTGTCGAGTGACTTCGCGACGGTGGACGGGAAAGCGAGCGGTCCCTTTTCAGATACCTTACGTCCGCCGTGAGACGTTCTATCTGCTTCGCCAGGGATTTCACTAAATCTGATAGATTTTCGGGATCCGACGATTGTTCTTTAGCGGTCTCCCTTGCTATCACCCGAGAGCTGCAGGCACTAACAAAAGACGGTGCGGAAACTTCGCTGACCTTATCGGCCACGATCGCCAGTGTATTTAAATCACCATCACTGACCGTTAAAACTGCCTGCGTTGTTTTAGGCAGTCGCTGCAGCCATAGTGTCTTTAAAAAATCATTATCGACGCTAGTTCCCGCAAGATCTTGCATCTGTCTTAATAACGCGGAGGGACGCTTATCACCGAGTTCGACCTCCTCTAAAAGTTTTCGAATTTTCCTCGTCTGCGAGTCCCCGAACTGTTCTATCAAACGCGTTTTAAGAACCCCGTATGGGTTTTCCCTTTGTGGTTTTTTAACCACGTCACTCACTTGCGCGAGAACGTCACTTTCAATCGCACTTACGACGGTGTTATATTTTGTCCGTTCGACCGTTATATTGTTCATTTCGAATTGTGCTTCGATTTGCGCGAACCAAAGTTCCGGGTCCGTTCGCCAGAAAGGTGGCACTTTCACCGCCACGCGCGACACTTCTTGCACTGCAGTGTTCGCTTCCGAGGTCGTTTCCTCGCCTGGACCCATTTCGAAGTTTTATTTTTGCACCCACTCAGTCGAATAAATCGTTCTGTCGCGATCACGTCGGGGTCACCAATTGTGGGTTTTGTCGTAAAATAAAAATACACATTTACTAACTAAATAACGGTTTATTAACTACTATTACGACTAAGTGCTTATACGATAAAAATAAATGTAATTAGGTTCGCTCGCGGCTCGTGCCGTATCGTTCGTAAGGTTCGTCGCAGACTGACTTTTTTGACGCGGGCGTTCTCGGCAGTTCTTTTGGCGGCGAGTTCGCCGAATACGCGCGAGCGATAAACCGCGGGTTCGCGGAACCGTCTTCGATCTATCGGTTCTTTGAAGCGACGATCTTTTACCGCGTCGCCACATGTTTCTTAGACTATATAGAAGCAATATCTACATTGATTTCAACCGTCTACCTGTTCCACTCATTGTTCTACTTGTCGCAAGCTACAAATAATTTCCATTAAAGTATTAACAATGGGTCTCGTAGTTCACTTAAACTTGAAGATGGAATAGTTGGCGAATTGTACTGTTTGGATGCTTTGCATATATGTTTCTTAGATTATATAGAAGCAATATATACAAAGATTTCAACCGTCTAACTGTTCGATTCATTGTTCTACTTGTAGAAAGTTACAAATAATTTCGTTTAAAGGATTAACAATGGGGCTCGTATTTCACTTAAACTTGAATAACAAAAAATTGGCGAATGGTACTGTTTGGATGCTTTGCATATATGTTTCTTAGACAATATAGAAGCAATATATACAAAGATTTCATCCGTCTACCTGTTCCATTCATTGTTTTACTTGTAGAAAGTTACAAATAGTTTCCCTTTCATGATTATCAATGGGGCTCGTTGTTCACTTAAACTTGAAGAACAAAAAATTGGCGAATTGTACTGTTTGGATGCTTTGCATATATGTTTCTTAGACTATATAGAAGCAATATATAGAAATATTTCACCCGTCTACCTGTTCTATTCATTGTTCTACTTGTAGAAAGTTCCAAATAATTTCCGTTTCATGATTATCAATGGGGCTCGTAGTTCACTTAAAGTTGAAGAACAAAAAATTGGCGAATGTTACTGTTTGGATGCTTTGCATATAGGTTTCCGAGACTATATAGAAGCAATATATACAAATATTTCAACAGACTACCTGTTCGATTCGTTGTTCTACTTGTAGAAAGTTACAAATAATTTCCTTTAAAGGATTAACAATGGGGCTCGTATTTCACTTAAACTTGAATAACAAAAAATTGGCGAATGGTACTGTTTGGATGCTTTGCATATATGTTTCTTAGACTATATGGCAGCAATATATACAAAGATTTCAACAGTCTACCTGTTCCATTCATTGTTCTACTTGTCCAAAGTTACAAATAATTTCCGATAAAGGATTAAACATTGGGGCTCATTGTTCACGTAAACTTGAAGAACAAAAAATTGGCGGTTTGTACTGTTTGGATGCTTTGCATATATGTTTCTTAGACTATATAGAAGCAATATATACAAAGATTTCAACCGTCTACCTGTTCCATTCATTGTTCTACTTGTCGGAAGTTACAAATAATTTCCGATAAAGGATTAAACATTGGGGCTCATTGTTCACTTAAACTTGAAGAACAAAAAATTGGCGAATGGTACTGTTTGGATGCTTTGCATATATGTTTCTTAGATTATATAGAAGCAATATATAGCAAGATTTCAACCGCCTACCTGTTCCATTCATTGTTCTACTTGTCGAAAGTTGCAAATAATTTCCCTTTCATGATTAACAATGGGGCTCGTAGTTCACTTAAACATGAAGAACAAAAAATTGGCGAATTGTACTGTTTGGATGCTTTGTATATATGTTTCATAGACTATATGGAAGCAATATATACAATGATTTGAACCGTCGACCAGTTCCATTCCTTGTTCTGCTTGTCGAAATTTACGAATAATTTCCATTAAAGGATTAACAATGGGGCTCATTGTTCACTTAAACTTGAAGAACAAAAAATTGGCGAATGGTACTGTTTGGATGCTTTGCATATATGTTTCTTAGACTATATGGCAGCAATATATACAAAGATTTCAACCGTCTACCTGTTCCATTCATTGTTCTACTTGTAGCAATTTACAAATAATTTCCCTTTCATGATTATCAATGGGGCTCGTTGTTCACTTAAACTTGAAGAACAAAAAATTGGCGATTGGTACTGTTTGGATGCCTTGCATATATGTTTCTTAGACTATATAGAAGTAATATATACAAAGATTTCACCCGCCTACCTGTTCCATTCATTGTTCTACTTGTCGAAAGTTACAAATCATTTCCGATAACGGATTAACCATTGGGGCTCATTGTTCACTTAAACTTGAAGAACAAAAAATTGTCGAATTGTACTGTTTGGATGCTTTGCATATATGTTTCTTAGACTATATAGAAGCAATATATACAATGATTTCAACCGTCTACCTGTTCCATTCATTGTTCTACTTGTCGAAAGTTACAAATAATTTCCGTTAAAGGATTAACAATGGGGCTCGTTGTTCACTTAAACTTGAAGAACAAAAAATTGGCGACTTGTACCGTTTGGATGCTTTGCATATATGTTTCATAGACTATATGGAAGTAATATATACAAAGATTTCAACAGTCTACCTGTTCCATTCATTGTTCTACTTGTCCAAAGTTACAAATAATTTCCGATAAAGGATTAAACATTGGGGCTCATTGTTCACTTAAACTTGAAGAACAAAAAATTGGCGGTTTGTACTGTTTGGATGCTTTGCATATATGTTTCTTAGACTATATAGAAGCAATATATACAAAGATTTCAACCGTCTACCTGTTCCATTCATTGTTCTACTGGTCGAAAGTTACAAATAATTTCCGATAAAGGATTAAACATTGGGGCTCATTGTTCACTTAAACTTGAAGAACAAAAAATTGGCGAATGGTACTGTTTGGATGCTTTGCATATATGTTTCTTAGATTATATAGAAGCAATATATAGCAAGATTTCAACCGCCTACCTGTTCCATTCATTGTTCTACTTGTCGAAAGTTACAAATAATTTCCTATAAAGGATTAACAATGGGGCCCATTGTTCACTTAAACTTGAAGAACAAAAAATTGTCGAATTGTACTGTTTGGATGCTTTGCATATATGTTTCTTAGACTATATAGAAGCAATATATACAATGATTTCAACCGTCTACCTGTTCCATTCATTGTTCTACTTGTCGAAATTTACAAATAATTTCCTTTAAAGGATTAACAATGGGGCTCGTAGTTCACTTAAACTTGAAGAACAAAAAATTGGCGAATGGTACTGTTTGGATGCTTTGCATATATGTTTCTTAGACTATATAGAAGCAATATATACAAAGATTTCAACCGTCTACCTGTTCCATTCATTGTTCTACTTGTCGAAAGTTACAAATCATTTCCGATAACGGATTAACCATTGGGGCTCATTGTTCACTTAAACTTGAAGAACAAAAAATTGTCGAATTGTACTGTTTGGATGCTTTGCATATATGTTTCTTAGACTATATAGAAGCAATATATACAATGATTTCAACCGTCTACCTGTTCCATTCATTGTTCTACTTGTCGAAAATTACAAATAATTTCCGATAAAGGATTAACCATTGGGGCTCATTGTTCACTTAAACTTGAAGAACAAAAAATTGGCGAATGGTACTGTTTGGATGCTTTGCATATATGTTTCTTAGACTATATAGAAGCAATATATACATTGATTTCAACCGTCTACCTGTTCCACTCATTGTTCTACTTGTCGCAAGTTACAAATAATTTCCGTTAAAGTATTAACAATGGGGCTCGTAGTTCACTTAAACATGAAGATGAAATAATTGGCGAATTGTACTGTTTGGTTGCTTTGCATATATGTTTCTTAGATTATATAGAAGCAATATATACAAAGATTTCAACCGTCTACCTGTTCCATTCATTGTTCTACTTGTCGAAAGTTACAAATCATTTCCGATAACGGATTAACCATTGGGGCTCATTGTTCACTTAAACTTGAAGAACAAAAAATTGTCGAATTGTACTGTTTGGATGCTTTGCATATATGTTTCTTAGACTATATAGAAGCAATATATACAATGATTTCAACCGTCTACCTGTTCCATTCATTGTTCTACTTGTCGAAAATTACAAATAATTTCCGATAAAGGATTAACCATTGGGGCTCATTGTTCACTTAAACTTGAAGAACAAAAAATTGGCGAATGGTACTGTTTGGATGCTTTGCATATATGTTTCTTAGACTATATAGAAGCAATATATACATTGATTTCAACCGTCTACCTGTTCCACTCATTGTTCTACTTGTCGCAAGTTACAAATAATTTCCGTTAAAGTATTAACAATGGGGCTCGTAGTTCACTTAAACATGAAGATGAAATAATTGGCGAATTGTACTGTTTGGATGCTTTGCATATATGTTTCTTAGATTATATAGAAGCAATATATACAAAGATTTCAACCGTCTACCTGTTCCATTCATTGTTCTTCTTGTCGAAAGTTACTAATAATTTCCGTTTCATGATTATCAATGGGCCTCGTTGTTCACTTAAAATTGAAGAACAAAAAATTGGCGACTGGTACTGTTTGGATTCTTTGCATATATGTTTCTTAGACTATATAGAAGCAATATATAAATAGATTTCAACCGTCTACCAGTTCCATTCATTGTTCTACTTGTCGAAAGTTACAAATAATTTCCTATAAAGGATTAACAATGGGGCTCATTGTTCACTTAAACTTGATGAACAAAAAATTGGCGAATGGTACTGTTTGGATGATTTGCATATATGTTTCTTATACTATATAGAAGCAATATATACAAAGATTTCAACCGTCTACCTGTTCCATTCATTGTTCTACTTGTCGAAAGTTACAAATCATTTCCGAAAACGGATTAACCATTGGGGCTCATTGTTCACTTAAACTTGAAGAACAAAAAATTGTCGAATTGTACTGTTTGGATGCTTTGCATATATGTTTCTTAGACTATATAGAAGCAATATATACAATGATTTCAACCGTCTACCTGTTCCATTCATTGTTCTACTTGTCGAAAATTACAAATAATTTCCGATAAAGGATTAACCATTGGGGCTCATTGTTCACTTAAACTTGAAGAACAAAAAATTGGCGAATGGTACTGTTTGGATGCTTTGCATATATGTTTCTTAGACTATATAGAAGCAATATATACATTGATTTCAACCGTCTACCTGTTCCACTCATTGTTCTACTTGTCGCAAGTTACAAATAATTTCCGTTAAAGTATTAACAATGGGGCTCGTAGTTCACTTAAACATGAAGATGAAATAATTGGCGAATTGTACTGTTTGGTTGCTTTGCATATATGTTTCTTAGATTATATAGAAGCAATATATACAAAGATTTCAACCGTCTACCTGTTCCATTCATTGTTCTACTTGTCGAAAGTTACAAATCATTTCCGATAACGGATTAACCATTGGGGCTCATTGTTCACTTAAACTTGAAGAACAAAAAATTGTCGAATTGTACTGTTTGGATGCTTTGCATATATGTTTCTTAGACTATATAGAAGCAATATATACAATGATTTCAACCGTCTACCTGTTCCATTCATTGTTCTACTTGTCGAAAATTACAAATAATTTCCGATAAAGGATTAACCATTGGGGCTCATTGTTCACTTAAACTTGAAGAACAAAAAATTGGCGAATGGTACTGTTTGGATGCTTTGCATATATGTTTCTTAGACTATATAGAAGCAATATATACATTGATTTCAACCGACTACCTGTTCCACTCATTGTTCTACTTGTCGCAAGTTACAAATAATTTCCGTTAAAGTATTAACAATGGGGCTCGTAGTTCACTTAAACATGAAGATGAAATAATTGGCGAATTGTACTGTTTGGATGCTTTGCATATATGTTTCTTAGATTATATAGAAGCAATATATACAAAGATTTCAACCGTCTACCTGTTCCATTCATTGTTCTTCTTGTCGAAAGTTACTAATAATTTCCGTTTCATGATTATCAATGGGCCTCGTTGTTCACTTAAAATTGAAGAACAAAAAATTGGCGACTGGTACTGTTTGGATTCTTTGCATATATGTTTCTTAGACTATATAGAAGCAATATATAAATAGATTTCAACCGTCTACCAGTTCCATTCATTGTTCTACTTGTCGAAAGTTACAAATAATTTCCTATAAAGGATTAACAATGGGGCTCATTGTTCACTTAAACTTGATGAACAAAAAATTGGCGAATGGTACTGTTTGGATGATTTGCATATATGTTTCTTATACTATATAGAAGCAATATATACAAAGATTTCAACCGTCTACCTGTTCCATTCAATGTTCTACTTGTCGAAAGTTACAAATAATTTCCGATAAAGGATTAACAATGGGTCTCATTGTTCACTTAAACTTGAATAACAAAAAATTCGCGAATGGTACTGTTTGGATGCTTTGCATATATGTTTCTTAGACAATATAGAAGCAATATATACAAAGATTTCATCCGTCTACCTCTTCCATTCATTGTTCTACTTGTAGAAAGTTACAAATAGTTTCCCTTTCATGATTATCAATGGGGCTCGTTGTTCACTTAAACTTGAAGAACAAAAAATTGGCGAATTGTACTGTTTGGATGATTTGCATATATGTTTCTTATACTATATAAAAGCAATATATACAAAGATTTCAACCGTCTACCTGTTCCATTCAATGTTCTACTTGTCGAAAGTTACAAATAATTTCCGATAAAGGATTAACAAAGGGGCTCATTGTTCACTTAAACTTGAAGAACAAAAAATTGGCGAATGGTACTGTTTGGATGCTTTGCATATATGTTTCTTAGACTATATGGAAGCAATATATACAAAGATTTCAACCGTCTGTGTGTTCCAATCATTGTTCTACTTGTAGAAAGTTACAATTAATTTCCGTTAAAGGATTAACAATGGGGCTCGTAGTTCACTTAAACTTGAAGAACAAAAAATTGGCGTATTGTACTGTTGGGATGCTTTGCATATATGTTTCTTAGACTATATAGAAGCAATATATACAATGATTTCAACCGTCTACCTGTTCCATTCATTGTTCTACTTGTCGAAAGTTACAAATAATTTCCGTTAAGGGATTAACAATGGGGATCGTAGTTTACTTAAACTTGAAGAACAAAAAATTGGCGAATGGTACTGTTTGGATGATTTGCATATATGTTTCTTATACTATATAGAAGCAATATATACAAAGATTTCAACCGTCTACCTGTTCCATTCAATGTTCTACTTGTCGAAAGTTACAAATAATTTCCGATAAAGGATTAACAATGGGTCTCATTGTTCACTTAAACTTGAATAACAAAAAATTGGCGAATGGTACTGTTTGAATGCTTTGCATATATGTTTCTTAGACAATATAGAAGCAATATATAGAAATATTTCACCCGTCTACCTGTTCTATTCATTGTTCTACTTGTAGAAAGTTCCAAATAATTTCCGTTTCATGATTATCAATGGGGCTCGTAGTTCACTTACACTTGAAGAACAAAAAATTGGCGAATGGTACTGTTTGGATGCTTTGCATATATGTTTCTTATACTATATAGAAGCAATATATACAATGATTTCTACCGTCTACCTGTTCCATTCATTGTTCTACTTGTCGAAAGTTACAAATAATTTCCGATAAAGGATTAACCATTGGGGCTCATTGTTCACTAAACTTGAAGAACAAAAAATTGGCGAATTGTACTGTTTGGATGCTTTGCATATATGTTTCTTAGACTATATAGAAGCAATATATACAATGATTTCAACAGTCTACCTGTTCCATTCATTGTTCTACTTGTCGAAATTTACAAATAATTTCCCTTAAAGGATAAACAATGGGGCTCGTAGTTCACTTAAACTTGAAGAACAAAAAATTGGCGAATGGTACTGTTTGGATGCTTTGCATATATGTTTCTTAGACTATATAGAAGCAATATATACAAAGATTTCAACCGTCTACCTGTTCCATTCATTGTTCTACTTGTCGAAAGTTACAAATAGTTTCCCTTTCATGATTATCAATGGGGCTCGTTGTTCACTTAAACTTGAAGAACAAAAAATTGACGAATTGTACTGTTTGGATGCTTTGCATATATGTTTCTTAGACTATATAGAAGCAATATATAGAAATATTTCACCCGTCTACCTGTTCTATTCATTGTTCTACTTGTAGAAAGTTCCAAATAATTTCCGTTTCATGATTATCAATGGGGCTCGTAGTTCACTTACACTTGAAGAACAAAAAATTGGCGAATGGTACTGTTTGGATGCTTTGCATATATGTTTCTTATACTATATAGAAGCAATATATTCAAAGATTTCAACCGTCTACCTGTTCCATTCAATGTTCTACTTGTCGAAAGTTACAAATAATTTCCGATAAAGGATTAACAATGGGGCTCTTTGTTCACTTAAACTTGAAGAACAAAAAATTGGCGAATTGTACTGTTTGAACGCTTTGCATATATGTTTCTTGGACTATATAGAAGCAACATATACAATGATTTCAACAGTCTACCTGTTCCATTCATTGTTCTACTTGTCGCAAGTTACAAATAATTTCCGTTAAAGTATTAACAATGGGGCTCGTATTTCACTTAAACTTGAAGAACAAAAAATTGGCGAATGGTACTGTTTGGATGCTTTGCATATATGTTTCTTAGACTATATAGAAGCAATATATACATTGATTTCAACCGTCTACCTGTTCCATTCATTGTTCTACTTGTCGAAAGTTACAAATCATTTCCGATAACGGATTAACCATTGGGGCTCATTGTTCACTTAAACTTGAAGAACAAAAAATTGGAGAATGGTACTGTTTGGATGCTTTGCGTACATGTTTCTTAGACTATATGGAAGCAATATATACAAAGATTTCAACCGTCAACGTGTTCCAATCATTGTTCTACTTGTCGAAATTTACAAATAATTTCCTTTAAAGGACTAACAATGGGGCTCGTTGTTCACATAAACTTGAAGAACAAAAAATTGGCGAATGGTACTGTTTTGATGCTTTGCATATATGTTTCTTAGACTATATAGAAGCAATATATACATTGATTTCAACCGTCTACCTGTTCCATTCATTGTTCTACTTGTCGCAAGTTACAAATAATTTCCGTTAAAGTATTAACAATGGGGCTTGTAGTTCACTTAAACTTGAAGAACAAAAAATTGGCGAATTGTACTGTTTGGATGATTTGCATATATGTTTCTTATACTATATAAAAGCAATATATACAAAGATTTCAACCGTCTACCTGTTCCATTCAATGTTCTACTTGTCGAAAGTTACATATAATTTCCGATAAAGGATTAACAATGGGGCTCATTGTTCACTTAAACTTGAAGAACAAAAAATTGGCGAATGGTACTGTTTGGATGCTTTGCATATATGTTTCTTAGACTATATGGAAGCAATATATACAAATATTTCAACCGTCTGTGTGTTCCAATCATTGTCCTACTTGTAGAAAGTTACAATTAATTTCCGTTAAAGGATTAACAATGGGGCTCGTAGTTCACTTAAACTTGAAGAACAAAAAATTGGCGTATTGTACTGTTTGGATGCTTTGCATATATGTTTCTTAGACTATATAGAAGCAATATATACAATGATTTCAACCGTCTACCTGTTCCATTCATTGTTCTACTTGTCGAAAGTTACAAATAATTTCCGTTAAGGGATTAACAATGGGGATCGTAGTTTACTTAAACTTGAAGAACGAAAAATTGGCGAATTGTACTGTTTGGATGCTTTGCATACATGTTTCTTAGACTATATAGAAGCAATATATACAATGATTTCAACCGTCTACCTATTTCATTCATTGTTCTACTTTCCGAAATTTACAAACAATTTCCGTTAAAGTATTAACAATGGGGCTGGTAGTTCACTTAAACATGAAGATGAAATAATTGGCGAATTGTACTGTTTGGATGCTTTGCATATATGTTTCTTAGATTATATAGAAGCAATATATACAAAGATTTCAACCGTCTACCTGTTCCATTCATTGTTCTACTTGTCGAAAATTACAAATAATTTCCGATAAAGGATTAACCATTGGGGCTCATTGTTCACTTAAACTTGAAGAACAAAAAATTGGTGAATGGTACTGTTTGGATGCTTTGCGTACATGTTTCTTTGACTATATGGAAGCAATATATACAAAGATTTCAAACGTCTACGTGTTCCAATCATTGTTCAATTTGTCGAAATTTACAAATAATTTCGTTTAAAAGATTAACAATGGGGCTCGTTGTTCACTTAAACTTGAAGAACAAAAAATTGGCGAATTGTACTGTTTGGATGCTTTGCATATATGTATCGTAGGCTATATAGAAGCAATATATACAAAGATTTCAACCGTCTACGTGTTCCAATCATTGTTCTACTTGTCGAAATTTACAAATAATTTCTTTTAAAGGATTAACAATGGGGCTCATTGTTCACTTAAACTTCAAGATCAAATAATTGGCGAATTGTACTGTTTGGATGATTTGCATATATGTTTCTTAGACTATATAGAAGCAATATATACATTGATTTCTAGCGTCTACCTGTTCCATTCATTGTTCTACTTGCCGGAAGTTACAAATAATTTCCGTTAAAGTATTAACAATGGGGCTCGTAGTTCACTTAAACATGAAGATGAAATAATTGGCGAATTGTACTGTTTGGATGCTTTGCATATATGTTTCTTAGACTATTTAGAAGCAATATATAGAAAGATTTCACCCGTCTACCTGTACTATTCATTGTTCTACTTGTAGAAAGTTACAAATAATTTCCATTTCATGATTATCAATGGGGCTCGCTGTTCACTTAAACTTGAAGATCAAAAAATTGGCGAATGGTACTGTTTGGATGCTTTGCATATATGTTTCTTAGATTATATAGAAGCAATATATACAAAGATTTCGACCGTCTACCTGTTCCATTCATTGTTCTAATTGTCGAAAATTACAAATAATTTCCGATAAAGGATTAACAAAGGGGCTCATTGTTCACTTAAACTTGAAGAACAAAAAATTGGCGAATGGTACTGTTTGGATGCTTTGCATATATGTTTCTTAGACTATATGGAAGCAATATATACAAAGATTTCAACCGTCTGTGTGTTCCAATCATTGTTCTACTTGTAGAAAGTTACAATTAATTTCCGTTAAAGGATTAACAATGGGGCTCGTAGTTCACTTAAACTTGAAGAACAAAAAATTGGCGTATTGTACTGTTGGGATGCTTTGCATATATGTTTCTTAGACTATATAGAAGCAATATATACAATGATTTCAACCGTCTACCTGTTCCATTCATTGTTCTACTTGTCGAAAGTTACAAATAATTTCCGTTAAGGGATTAACAATGGGGATCGTAGTTTACTTAAACTTGAAGAACAAAAAATTGGCGAATGGTACTGTTTGGATGATTTGCATATATGTTTCTTATACTATATAGAAGCAATATATACAAAGATTTCAACCGTCTACCTGTTCCATTCAATGTTCTACTTGTCGAAAGTTACAAATAATTTCCGATAAAGGATTAACAATGGGTCTCATTGTTCACTTAAACTTGAATAACAAAAAATTGGCGAATGGTACTGTTTGAATGCTTTGCATATATGTTTCTTAGACAATATAGAAGCAATATATAGAAATATTTCACCCGTCTACCTGTTCTATTCATTGTTCTACTTGTAGAAAGTTCCAAATAATTTCCGTTTCATGATTATCAATGGGGCTCGTAGTTCACTTACACTTGAAGAACAAAAAATTGGCGAATGGTACTGTTTGGATGCTTTGCATATATGTTTCTTATACTATATAGAAGCAATATATACAATGATTTCTACCGTCTACCTGTTCCATTCATTGTTCTACTTGTCGAAAGTTACAAATAATTTCCGATAAAGGATTAACCATTGGGGCTCATTGTTCACTAAACTTGAAGAACAAAAAATTGGCGAATTGTACTGTTTGGATGCTTTGCATATATGTTTCTTAGACTATATAGAAGCAATATATACAATGATTTCAACAGTCTACCTGTTCCATTCATTGTTCTACTTGTCGCAAGTTACAAATAATTTCCGTTAAAGTATTAACAATGGGGCTCGTAGTTCACTTAAACTTGAAGAACAAAAAATTAGCGAATTGTACTGTTTGGATGATTTGCATATATGTTTCTTATACTATATAAAAGCAATATATACAAAGATTTCAACCGTCTACCTGTTCCATTCAATGTTCTACTTGTCGAAAGTTACAAATAATTTCCGATAAAGGATTAACAATGGGGCTCATTGTTCACTTAAACTTGAAGAACAAAAATTTGGCGAATGGTACTGTTTGGATGCTTTGCATATATGTTTCTTAGACTATATGGAAGCAATATATACAAAGATTTCAACCGTCTGTGTGTTCCAATCATTGTTCTACTTGTAGAAAGTTACAATTAATTTCCGTTAAAGGATTAACAATGGGGCTCGTAGTTCACTTAAACTTGAAGAACAAAAAATTGGCGAATGGTACTGTTTGGATGCTTTGCATATATGTTTCTTAGACTATATGGAAGCAATATATACAAAGATTTCAACCGTCTGTGTGTTCCAATCATTGTTCTACTTGTAGAAAGTTACAATTAATTTCCGTTAAAGGATTAACAATGGGGCTCGTAGTTCACTTAAACTTGAAGAACAAAAAATTGGCGAATGGTACTGTTTGGATGCTTTGCGTTCATGTTTCTTAGACTATATGGAAGCAATGTATACAAAGATTTCAACCGTCTACGTGTTCCATTCATTGTTCTACTTGTCGAAATTTACAAATAATTTCTTTTAAAGGATTAACAATGGGGCTCGTAGTTCACTTAAACTTCAAGATCAAATAATTGGCGAATTGTACTGTTTGGATGCTTAGCATATATGTTTCTTAGACTATATAGAAGCAATATATACAATGATTTCAACCGTCTACCTGTTCCATTCATTGTTCTACTTGTCGAAAGTTACAAATAATTTCCGTTAAGGGATTAACAATGGGGCTCGTAGTTCACTTAAACTTGAAGATCAAATAATTGGCGAATTGTACTGTTTGGATGCTTAGCATATATGTTTCTTAGACTATATAGAAGCAATATATACAATGATTTCAACCGTCTACCTGTTCCATTCATTGTTCTACTTGTCGAAAGTTACAAATAATTTCCGTTAAGGGATTAACAATGGGGATCGTAGTTTACTTAAACTTGAAGAACAAAAAATTGGCGAATTGTACTGTTTGAATGCTTTGCATATATGTTTCTTAGACTATATAGAAGCAATATATACAAAGATTTCAACCGTCTACCTGTTCCATTCATTGTTCTAATTGTCGAAAGTTACAAATAGTTTCCCTTTCATGATTATCAATGGGGCTCGTTGTTCACTTAAACTTGAAGAACAAAAAATTGGCGAATTGTACTGTTTGGATGCTTTGCATATATGTTTCTTAGACTATATAGAAGCAATATATACAAAGATTTCAACCGTCTACCTGTACCATTCATTGTTCTGCTTGTCGAAAATTACAAATAATTTCCTTTAAAGGTTTAACAATGGGGCTCGTATTTCACTTAAACTTGAAGAACAATAAATTGGCGAATTGTACTGTTTGGATGATTTGCATATATGTTTCTTATACTATATAGAAGCAATATATACAAAGATTTCAACCGTCTACCTGTTCCATTCAATGTTCTACTTGTCGAAAGTTACAAGTAATTTCCGATAAAGGATTAACAATGGGCCTCGTTGTTCACTTAAAATTGAAGAACAAAAAATTGGCGACTGGTACTGTTTGGATGCTTTGCATATATGTTTCTTAGACTATATAGAAGCAATATATACAAAGATTTCAACCGTCTACCAGTTCCATTCATTGTCCTACTTGTCGAAATTTACAAATAATTTCCTATAAAGGATTAACAATGGAGCTCATTGTTCACTTAAACTTGAAGAACAAAAAATTGGCGAATGGTACTGTTTGGATGATTTGCATATATGTTTCTTAGACTATATAGAAGCAATATATACATTGATTTCAACCGTCTACCTGTTCCACTCATTGTTCTACTTGTCGCAAGGTACAAATAATTTCCATTAAAGTATTAACAATGGGTCTCGTAGTTCACTTAAACTTGAAGATGGAATAGTTGGCGAATTGTACTGTTTGGATGCTTTGCATATATGTTTCTTAGATTATATAGAAGCAATATATACAAAGATTTCAACCGTCTACCTGTTCCATTCATTGTTCTACTTGTCGAAAATTACAAATAATTTCCGATAAAGGATTAACCATTGGGGCTCATTGTTCACTAAACTTGAAGAACAAAGATTGTCGAATTGTACTGTTTGGATGCTTTGCATATATGTTTCTTAGACTATATAGAAGCAATATATACAATGATTTCTACCGTCTACCTGTTCCATTCATTGTTCTTCTTGTCGAAAGTTACAAATAATTTCCGATAAAGGATTAACCATTGGGGCTCATTGTTCACTAAACTTGAAGAACAAAAAATTGGCGAATTGTACTGTTTGGATGCTTTGCATATATGTTTCTTAGACTATATAGAAGCAATATATACAATGATTTCAACAGTCTACCTGTTCCATTCATTGTTCTACTTGTCGAAATTTACAAATAATTTCCCTTAAAGGATAAACAATGGGGCTCGTAGTTCACTTAAACTTGAAGAACAAAAAATTGGCGAATGGTACTGTTTGGATGCTTTGCATATATGTTTCTTAGACTATATAGAAGCAATATATACAAAGATTTCAACCGTCTACCTGTTCCATTCATTGTTCTAATTGTCGAAAGTTACAAATAGTTTCCTTTTCATGATTATCAATGGGGCTCGTTGTTCACTTAAACTTGAAGAACAAAAAATTGGCGAATTGTACTGTTTGGATGCTTTGCATATATGTTTCTTAGACTATATAGAAGCAATATATACAATGATTTCAACAGTCTACCTGTTCCATTCATTGTTCTACTTGTCGAAATTTACAAATAATTTCCCTTAAAGGATAAACAATGGGGCTCGTAGTTCACTTAAACTTGAAGAACAAAAAATTGGCGAATGGTACTGTTTGGATGCTTTGCATATATGTTTCTTAGACTATATAGAAGCAATATATACAAAGATTTCAACCGTCTACCTGTTCCATTCATTGTTCTAATTGTCGAAAGTTACAAATAGTTTCCCTTTCATGATTATCAATGGGGCTCGTTGTTCACTTAAACTTGAAGAACAAAAAATTGGCGAATTGTACTGTTTGGATGCTTTGCATATATGTTTCTTAGACTATATAGAAGCAATATATAGAAATATTTCACCCGTCTACCTGTTCTATTCATTGTTCTACTTGTAGAAAGTTCCAAATAATTTCCGTTTCATGATTATCAATGGGGCTCGTAGTTCACTTAAAGTTGAAGAACAAAAAATTGGCGAATGTTACTGTTTGGATGCTTTGCATATAGGTTTCCGAGACTATATAGAAGCAATATATACAAATATTTCAACAGACTACCTGTTCGATTCGTTGTTCTACTTGTAGAAAGTTACAAATAATTTCCTTTAAAGGATTAACAATGGGGCTCGTATTTCACTTAAACTTGAATAACAAAAAATTGGCGAATGGTACTGTTTGGATGCCTTGCATATATGTTTCTTAGACTATATAGAAGTAATATATACAAAGATTTCACCCGCCTACCTGTTCCATTCATTGTTCTACTTGTCGAAAGTTACAAATCATTTCCGATAACGGATTAACCATTGGGGCTCATTGTTCACTTAAACTTGAAGAACAAAAAATTGTCGAATTGTACTGTTTGGATGCTTTGCATATATGTTTCTTAGACTATATAGAAGCAATATATACAATGATTTCAACCGTCTACCTGTTCCATTCATTGTTCTACTTGTCGAAATTTACAAATAATTTCCCTTTCATGATTATCAATGGGGCTCGTTGTTCACTTAAACTTAAAGAACAAAAAATTGGCGATTGGTACTGTTTGGATGCTTTGCATATATGTTTCTTAGACTATATAGAAGCAATATATACAATGATTTCAACCGTCTACCTGTTCCATTCATTGTTCTACTTGTCGAAAATTACAAATAATTTCCGATAAAGGATTAACCATTGGGGCTCATAGTTCACTTAAACTTGAAGAACAAAAAATTGGCGAATGGTACTGTTTGGATGCTTTGCATATATGTTTCTTAGACTATATAGAAGCAATATATGCATTGATTTCAACCGTCTACCTGTTCCACTCATTGTTCTACTTGTCGCAAGTTACAAATAATTTCCGTTAAAGTATTAACAATGGGGCTCGTAGTTCACTTAAACATGAAGATGAAATAATTGGCGAATTGTACTGTTTGGATGCTTTGCATATATGTTTCTTAGACCATATAGAAGCAATGTATACAAAGATTTCAACCGTCTACCTGTTCCATTCATTGTTC
Source organism: Cerceris ruficornis (assembly GCA_963989415.1). Lineage (NCBI taxonomy): Eukaryota > Metazoa > Arthropoda > Insecta > Hymenoptera > Crabronidae > Cerceris > Cerceris ruficornis. The sequence continues at coordinate 55,904 of CAXDIW010000210.1, forward strand.
TACTTGTCGAAAGTTACAAATAATTTCCGTTAAAGGATTAACAATGGGGCTCGTTGTTCACTTAAACTTGAAGAACAAAAAATTGGCGACTTGTACCGTTTGGATGCTTTGCATATATGTTTCATAGACTATATGGAAGTAATATATACAAAGATTTCAACAGTCTACCTGTTCCATTCATTGTTCTACTTGTCCAAAGTTACAAATAATTTCCGATAAAGGATTAAACATTGGGGCTCATTGTTCACTTAAACTTGAAGAACAAAAAATTGGCGGTTTGTACTGTTTGGATGCTTTGCATATATGTTTCTTAGACTATATAGAAGCAATATACACAATGATTTCAACCGTCTACCTGTTCCATTCATTGTTCTACTTGTCGAAATTTACAAATAATTTCCTTTAAAGGATTAACAATGGGGCTCGTATTTCACTTAAACTTGAAGAACAATAAATTGGCGAATTGTACTGTTTGGATGATTTGCATATATGTTTCTTATACTATATAGAAGCAATATATACAAAGATTTCAACCGTCTACCTGTTCCATTCAATGTTCTACTTGTCGAAAGTTACAAGTAATTTCCGATAAAGGATTAACAATGGGCCTCGTTGTTCACTTAAAATTGAAGAACAAAAAATTGGCGACTGGTACTGTTTGGATGCTTTGCATATATGTTTCTTAGACTATATAGAAGCAATATATACAAAGATTTCAACCGTCTACCAGTTCCATTCATTGTCCTACTTGTCGAAATTTACAAATAATTTCCTATAAAGGATTAACAATGGAGCTCATTGTTCACTTAAACTTGAAGAACAAAAAATTGGCGAATGGTACTGTTTGGATGATTTGCATATATGTTTCTTAGACTATATAGAAGCAATATATACATTGATTTCAACCGTCTACCTGTTCCACTCATTGTTCTACTTGTCGCAAGGTACAAATAATTTCCATTAAAGTATTAACAATGGGTCTCGTAGTTCACTTAAACTTGAAGATGGAATAGTTGGCGAATTGTACTGTTTGGATGCTTTGCATATATGTTTCTTAGATTATATAGAAGCAATATATACAAAGATTTCAACCGTCTACCTGTTCCATTCATTGTTCTACTTGTCGAAAATTACAAATAATTTCCGATAAAGGATTAACCATTGGGGCTCATTGTTCACTAAACTTGAAGAACAAAGATTGTCGAATTGTACTGTTTGGATGCTTTGCATATATGTTTCTTAGACTATATAGAAGCAATATATACAATGATTTCTACCGTCTACCTGTTCCATTCATTGTTCTTCTTGTCGAAAGTTACAAATAATTTCCGATAAAGGATTAACCATTGGGGCTCATTGTTCACTAAACTTGAAGAACAAAAAATTGGCGAATTGTACTGTTTGGATGCTTTGCATATATGTTTCTTAGACTATATAGAAGCAATATATACAATGATTTCAACAGTCTACCTGTTCCATTCATTGTTCTACTTGTCGAAATTTACAAATAATTTCCCTTAAAGGATAAACAATGGGGCTCGTAGTTCACTTAAACTTGAAGAACAAAAAATTGGCGAATGGTACTGTTTGGATGCTTTGCATATATGTTTCTTAGACTATATAGAAGCAATATATACAAAGATTTCAACCGTCTACCTGTTCCATTCATTGTTCTAATTGTCGAAAGTTACAAATAGTTTCCTTTTCATGATTATCAATGGGGCTCGTTGTTCACTTAAACTTGAAGAACAAAAAATTGGCGAATTGTACTGTTTGGATGCTTTGCATATATGTTTCTTAGACTATATAGAAGCAATATATACAATGATTTCAACAGTCTACCTGTTCCATTCATTGTTCTACTTGTCGAAATTTACAAATAATTTCCCTTAAAGGATAAACAATGGGGCTCGTAGTTCACTTAAACTTGAAGAACAAAAAATTGGCGAATGGTACTGTTTGGATGCTTTGCATATATGTTTCTTAGACTATATAGAAGCAATATATACAAAGATTTCAACCGTCTACCTGTTCCATTCATTGTTCTAATTGTCGAAAGTTACAAATAGTTTCCCTTTCATGATTATCAATGGGGCTCGTTGTTCACTTAAACTTGAAGAACAAAAAATTGGCGAATTGTACTGTTTGGATGCTTTGCATATATGTTTCTTAGACTATATAGAAGCAATATATAGAAATATTTCACCCGTCTACCTGTTCTATTCATTGTTCTACTTGTAGAAAGTTCCAAATAATTTCCGTTTCATGATTATCAATGGGGCTCGTAGTTCACTTAAAGTTGAAGAACAAAAAATTGGCGAATGTTACTGTTTGGATGCTTTGCATATAGGTTTCCGAGACTATATAGAAGCAATATATACAAATATTTCAACAGACTACCTGTTCGATTCGTTGTTCTACTTGTAGAAAGTTACAAATAATTTCCTTTAAAGGATTAACAATGGGGCTCGTATTTCACTTAAACTTGAATAACAAAAAATTGGCGAATGGTACTGTTTGGATGCCTTGCATATATGTTTCTTAGACTATATAGAAGTAATATATACAAAGATTTCACCCGCCTACCTGTTCCATTCATTGTTCTACTTGTCGAAAGTTACAAATCATTTCCGATAACGGATTAACCATTGGGGCTCATTGTTCACTTAAACTTGAAGAACAAAAAATTGTCGAATTGTACTGTTTGGATGCTTTGCATATATGTTTCTTAGACTATATAGAAGCAATATATACAATGATTTCAACCGTCTACCTGTTCCATTCATTGTTCTACTTGTCGAAATTTACAAATAATTTCCCTTTCATGATTATCAATGGGGCTCGTTGTTCACTTAAACTTAAAGAACAAAAAATTGGCGATTGGTACTGTTTGGATGCTTTGCATATATGTTTCTTAGACTATATAGAAGCAATATATACAATGATTTCAACCGTCTACCTGTTCCATTCATTGTTCTACTTGTCGAAAATTACAAATAATTTCCGATAAAGGATTAACCACTGGGGCTCATAGTTCACTTAAACTTGAAGAACAAAAAATTGGCGAATGGTACTGTTTGGATGCTTTGCATATATGTTTCTTAGACTATATAGAAGCAATATATGCATTGATTTCAACCGTCTACCTGTTCCACTCATTGTTCTACTTGTCGCAAGTTACAAATAATTTCCGTTAAAGTATTAACAATGGGGCTCGTAGTTCACTTAAACATGAAGATGAAATAATTGGCGAATTGTACTGTTTGGATGCTTTGCATATATGTTTCTTAGACCATATAGAAGCAATGTATACAAAGATTTCAACCGTCTACCTGTTCCATTCATTGTTCTACTTGTCGAAAGTTACAAATAATTTCCGTTAAAGGATTAACAATGGGGCTCGTTGTTCACTTAAACTTGAAGAACAAAAAATTGGCGACTTGTACCGTTTGGATACTTTGCATATATGTTTCATAGACTATATGGAAGTAATATATACAAAGATTTCAACAGTCTACCTGTTCCATTCATTGTTCTACTTGTCCAAAGTTACAAATAATTTCCGATAAAGGATTAAACATTGGGGCTCATTGTTCACTTAAACTTGAAGAACAAAAAATTGGCGGTTTGTACTGTTTGGATGCTTTGCATATATGTTTCTTAGACTATATAGAAGCAATATACACAATGATTTCAACCGTCTACCTGTTCCATTCATTGTTCTACTTGTCGAAATTTACAAATAATTTCCTTTAAAGGATTAACAATGGGGCTCGTAGTTCACTTAAACTTGAAGAACAAAAAATTGGCGAATGGTACTGTTTGGATGCTTTGCATATATGTTTCTTAGACTATATAGAAGCAATATATACAATGATTTCAACCGTCTACCTGTTCCCTTCATTGTTCTACTTGTCGAAATTTACAAATAATTTCCTTTAAAGGATTAACAATGGGGCTCGTAGTTCACTTAAACTTGAAGAACAAAAAATTGGCGAATTGTACTGTTTGGATGCTTTGCATATATGTTTCTTAGATTATATAGAAGCAATATATACAAAGATTTCAACCGTCTACCTGTTCCATTCATTGTTCTACTTGTCGAAAGTTACAAATAATTTCCGATAAAGGATTAACCATTGGGGCTCATTGTTCACTTAAACTTGAAGAACAAAAAATTGGCGATTGGTACTGTTTGGATGCCTTGCATATATGTTTCTTAGACTATATAGAAGTAATATATACAAAGATTTCACCCGCCTACCTGTTCCATTCATTGTTCTACTTGTCGAAAGTTACAAATCATTTCCGATAACGGATTAACCATTGGGGCTCATTGTTCACTTAAACTTGAAGAACAAAAAATTGTCGAATTGTACTGTTTGGATGCTTTGCATATATGTTTCTTAGACTATATAGAAGCAATATATACAATGAGTTCAACCGTCTACCTGTTCCATTCATTGTTCTACTTGTCGAAATTTACAAATAATTTCCCTTTCATGATTATCAATGGGGCTCGTTGTTCACTTAAACTTGAAGAACAAAAAATTGGCGATTGGTACTGTTTGGATGCTTTGCATATATGTTTCTTAGACTATATAGAAGTAATATATACAAAGATTTCACCCGCCTACCTGTTCCATTCATTGTTCTACTTGTCGAAAGTTACAAATCATTTCCGATAACGGATTAACCATTGGGACTCATTGTTCACTAAACTTGAAGAACAAAAAATTGTCGAATTGTACTGTTTGGATGCTTTGCATATATGTTTCTTAGACTATATAGAAGCAATATATACAAAGATTTCAAGCGTCTACCTGTTCCATTCATTGTTCTACTTGTCGAAAGTTACAAATAATTTCCTATAAAGGATTAACAATGGGGCTCATTGTTCACTTAAACTTGAAGAACAAAAAATTGTCGAATTGTACTGTTTGGATGCTTTGCATATATGTTTCTTAGACTATATAGAAGCAATATATACAATGATTTCAACCGTCTACCTGTTCCATTCATTGTTCTACTTGTCGAAATTTACAAATAATTTCCTTTAAAGGATTAACAATGGGGCTCGTAGTTCACTTAAACTTGAAGAACAAAAAATTGGCGAATGGTACTGTTTGGATGCTTTGCATATATGTTTCTTAGACTATATAGAAGTAATATATACAAAGATTTCACCCGCCTACCTGTTCCATTCATTGTTCTACTTGTCGAAAGTTACAAATCATTTCCGATAACGGATTAACCATTGGGGCTCATTGTTCACTAAACTTGAAGAACAAAAAATTGTCGAATTGTACTGTTTGGATGCTTTGCATATATGTTTCTTAGACTATATAGAAGCAATATATACAAAGATTTCAAGCGTCTACCTGTTCCATTCATTGTTCTACTTGTCGAAAGTTACAAATAATTTCCTATAAAGGTTTAACAATGGGGCTCGTAGTTCACTTAAACTTGAAGAACAAAAAATTGGCGAATGGTACTGTTTGGATGCTTTGCATATATGTTTCTTAGATTATATAGAAGCAATATATACAAAGATTTCAACCGTCTAGATGTACCATTCATTGTTCTGCTTGTCGAAATTTACAAATAATTTCCTTTAAAGGATTAACAATGGGGCTCGTTGTTCACTTAAACTTGAAGAACAATAAATTGGCGATTTGTACTGTTTGGATGCTTTGCATATATGTTTCTTAGACTATATAGAAACAACATATACAAAGATTTCAACCGTCTACCTGTTCTATTCATTGTTCTACTTGTAGAAAGTTACAAATAATTTCCGTTTCATGATTATCAATGGGGCTCGTTGTTCACTTAAACTTGAAAAACAAAAAATTGGCGAATTGTACTGTTTGGATGCTTTGCGTACATGTTTCTTAGACTATATGGAAGCAATATATACAATGATTTCAACCGTCTACCTGTTCCATTCATTGTTCTACTTGTAGAAAGTTACAAATACTTACCGATAAAGGATTAACCATTGGGGCTCATTGTTCACTTAAACTTGAAAAACAAAAAATAGGCGAATTGTACTGTTTGGATGCTTTGCATATATGTTTCTTAGACTATATGGAAGCAATATATACAATGATTTCAACCGTCTACCTGTTCCATTCATTGTTCTACTTGTAGAAAGTTACAAATAATTTCCGTTTCATGATTATCAATGGGGCTCGTTGTTCACTTAAACTTGAAGAACAAAAAATTGGCGAATGGTACTGTTTGGATGCTTTGCATATATGTTTCTTAGATTATATAGAAGCAATATATACAAAGATATCAACCGTCTACCTGTTCCATTCATTGTCCTACTTGTCGAAAATTACAAATAATTTCCGATAAAGGATTAACCATTGGGGCTCATTGTTCACTAAACTTGAAGAACAAAAAATTGTCGAATTGTACTGTTTGGATGCTTTGCATATATGTTTCTTAGACTATATAGAAGCAATATATACAATGATTTCAACCGTCTACCTGTTCCATTCATTGTTTTACTTGTCGAAAGTTACTAATAATATCCGATAACGGATTAAGCATTGGGGCTCATTGTTCACATAAACTTGAAGAACAAAAAATTGGCGAAATGTACTGTTTGGATGCTTTGCATATATGTTTCTTAGACTATATAGAAGCAATATATACATTGATTTCAACCGTCTACCTGTTCCACTCATTGTTCTACTTGTCGCAAGTTACAAATAATTTCCGATAAAGTATTAACAATGGGGCTCGTAGTTCACTTAAACATGAAGATGAAATAATTGGCGAATTGTACTGTTTGGATGCTTTGCATATATGTTTCTTAGATTATATAGAAGCAATATATACAAAGATTTCAACCGTCTACCTGTTCCATTCATTGTTCTACTTGTCGAAAATTACAAATAATTTCCGATAAAGGATTAACCATTGGGGCTCATTGTTCACTAAACTTGAAGAACAAAGATTGTCGAATTGTACTGTTTGGATGCTTTGCATATATGTTTCTTAGACTATATAGAAGCAATATATACAATGATTTCAACAGTCTACCTGTTCCATTCATTGTTCTACTTGTCGAAATTTACAAATAATTTCCTTTAAAGGATTAACAATGGGGCTCGTAGTTCACTTAAACTTGAAGAACAAAAAATTGGCGAATGGTACTGTTTGGATGCTTTGCATATATGTTTCTTAGACTATATAGAAGCAATATATACAAAGATTTCAACCGTCTACCTGTTCCATTCATTGTTCTACTTGTCGAAAGTTACAAATCATTTCCGATAACGGATTAACCATTGGGGCTCATTGTTCACTTAAACTTGAAAAACAAAAAATTGTCGAATTGTACTGTTTGGATGCTTTGCACATATGTTTCTTAGACTATATAGAAGCAATATATACAATGATTTCAACCGTCTACCTGTTCCATTCATTGTTCTACTTGTCGAAAATTACAAATAATTTCCGATAAAGGATTAACCATTGGGGCTCATTGTTCACTTAAACTTGAAGAACAAAAAATTGGCGAATGGTACTGTTTGGATGCTTTGCATATATGTTTCTTAGACTATATAGAAGCAATATATATATTGATTTCAACCGTCTACCTGTTCCACTCATTGTTCTACTTGTCGCAAGTTACAAATAATTTCCGTTAAAGTATTAACAATGGGGCTCGTAGTTCACTTAAACATGAAGATGAAATAATTGGCGAATTGTACTGTTTGGATGCTTTGCATATATGTTTCTTAGATTATATAGAAGCAATATATACAAAGATTTCAACCGTCTACCAGTTCCATTCATTGTTCTACTTGTCGAAAGTTACAAATAATTTCCTATAAAGGATTAACAATGGGGCTCATTGTTCACTTAAACTTGAAGAACAAAAAATTGGCGAATGGTACTGTTTGGATGATTTGCATATATGTTTCTTATACTATATAGAAGCAATATATACAAAGATTTCAACCGTCTACCTGTTCCATTCATTGTTCTACTTGTCGAAAGTTACAAATAATTTCCGATAAAGGATTAACAATGGGGCTCATTGTTCACTAAACTTGAAGAACAAAAAATTGTCGAATTGTACTGTTTGGATGCTTTGCATATATGTTTCTTAGACTATATAGACGCAATATATACAATGATATCAACCGTCTACCTGTTCCATTCATTGTTCTACTTGTCGAAAGTTACAAATAATTTCCGATAAAGGATTAACAATGGGGCTCATTGTTCACTTAAACTTGAAGAACAAAAAATTGGCGAATTGTACTGTTTGAACGCTTTGCATATATGTTTCTTGGACTATATAGAAGCAACATATACAATGATTTCAACAGTCTACCTGTTCCATTCATTGTTCTACTTGTCGCAAGTTACAAATAATTTCCGTTAAAGTATTAACAATGGGGCTCGTAGTTCACTTAAACATGAAGATGAAATAATTGGCGAATTGTACTGTTTGGATGATTTGCATATATGTTTCTTAGACTATATAGAAGCAATATATAAATAGATTTCAACCGTCTACCAGTTCCATTCATTGTTCTACTTGTCGAAAGTTACAAATAATTTCCTATAAAGGATTAACAATGGGGCTCATTGTTCACTTAAACTTGAAGAACAAAAAATTGGCGAATGGTACTGTTTGGATGCTTTGCATATATGTTTCTTAGACTATATAGAAGCAATATATACATTGATTTCAACCGTCTACCTGTTCCACTCATTGTTCTACTTGGCGCAAGCTACAAATAATTTGCGTTAAAGTATTAACAATGGGTCTCGTAGGTCACTTAAACTTGAAGTTGGAATAGTTGGCGAATTGTACTGTTTGGATGCTTTGCATATATGTTTCTTAGATTATATAGAAGCAATATATACAAAGATTTCAACCGTCTACCTGTTCCATTCATTGTTCTACTTGCCGAAAATGACAAATAATTCCGATAAAGGATTAACCATTGGGGCTCATTGTTCACTAAACTTGAAGAACAAAGATTGTCGAATTGTACTGTTTGGATGCTTTGCATATATGTTTCTTAGACTATATAGAAGCAATATATACAATGATTTCAACCGTCTACCTGTTCCATTCATTGTTCTACTTGTCGAAAGTTACAAATAATTTCCGATAAAGGATTAACCATTGGGGCTCATTGTTCACTAAACTTGAAGAACAAAAAATTGGCGAATGGTACTGTTTGGATGCTTTGCATATATGTTTCTTAGACTATATAGAAGCAATATATACAAAGATTTCAACCGTCTACCTGTTCCATTCATTGTTCTACTTGTCGAAAGTTACAAATCATTTCCGATAACGGATTAACCATTGGGGCTCATTGTTCACTAAACTTGAAGAATAAAAAATTGTCGAATTGTAATGTTTGGATGCTTTGCATATATGTTTCTTAGACTATATAGAAGCAATATATACAATGATTTCAACCGTCTACCTGTTCCAATCATTGTTCTACTTGTCGCAAGCTACAAATAATTTCCGTTAAAGTATTAACAATGGGTCTCGTAGTTCACTTAAACTTGAAGATGGAATAGTTGGCGAATTGTACTGTTTGGATGCTTTGCATATATGTTTCTTAGATTATATAGAAGCAATATATACAAAGATTTCAACCGTCTACCTGTTCCATTCATTGTTCTACTTGTCGAAAGTTACAAATAATTTCCGATAAAGGATTAACAATGGGGCTCATTGTTCACTAAACTTGAAGAACAAAAAATTGTCGAATTGTACTGTTTGGATGCTTTGCATATATGTTTCTTAGACTATATAGACGCAATATATACAATGATATCAACCGTCTACCTGTTCCATTCATTGTTCTACTTGTCGAAAGTAACAAATAATTTCCTATAAAGGATTAACAATGGGGCTCACTGTTCACTTAAACTTGAAGAACAAAAAATTGGCGAATGGTACTGTTTGGATGCTTTGCATATATGTTTCTTAGACTATATAGAAGCAATATATACATTGATTTCAACCGTCTACCTGTTCCATTCATTGTTCTACTTGTCGAAAGTTACAAATAATTTCCAATAAAGGATTAACCATTGGGGCTCATTGTTCACTAAACTTGAAGAACAAAAAATTGGCGAATTGTACTTTTTGGATGCTTTGCATATATGTTTCTTAGACTATATAGAAGCAATATATACAATGATTTCAACAGTCTACCTGTTCCATTCATTGTTCTACTTGTCGAAATTTACAAATAATTTCCTTTAAAGGATTAACAATGGGGCTCGTAGTTCACTTAAACTTGAAGAACAAAAAATTGGCGAATGGTACTGTTTGGATGCTTTGCATATATGTTTCTTAGACTATATAGAAGCAATATATACAAAGATTTCAACCGTCTACCTGTTCCATTCATTGTTCTACTTGTCGAAAGTTACAAATCATTTCCGATAACGGATTAACCATTGGGGCTCATTGTTCACTTAAACTTGAAGAACAAAAAATTGGCGAATTGTACTGTTTGGATGCTTTGCATATATGTTTCTTAGACTATATAGAAGCAATATATACATTGATTTCAACCGTCTACCTGTTCCACTCATTGTTCTACTTGTCGCAAGTTACAAATAATTTCAGATAAAGTATTAACAATGGGGCTCGTAGTTCACTTAAACATGAAGATGAAATAATTGGCGAATTGTACTGTTTGGATGCTTTGCATATATGTTTCTTAGATTATATAGAAGCAATATATACAAAGATATCAACCGTCTACCTGTTCCATTCATTGTTCTACTTGTCGAAAATTACAAATAATTTCCGATAAAGGATTAACCATTGGGGCTCATTGTTCACTAAACTTGAAGAACAAAAAATTGGCGAATGGTACTGTTTGAATGCTTTGCATATATGTTTCTTAGACTATATAGAAGCAATATATACATTGATTTCAACCGTCTACCTGTTCCATTCATTGTTCTACTTGTCGGAAGTTACAAATAATTTCCGTTAAAGTATTAACAATGGGGCTCGTTGTTCACTTAAACATGAAGATGAAATAATTGGCGAATTGTACTGTTTGGATGCTTTGCATATATGTTTCTTAGATTATATAGAAGCAATATATACAAAGATTTCAACCGTCTACCTGTTCCATTCATTGATCTACTTGTCGGAAGTTACAAATAATTTCCGTTAAAGTATTAACAATGGGGCTCGTAGCTCACTTAAACATGAAGATGAAATAATTGGCGAATGGTACTGTTTGGATGCTTTGCATATATGTTTCTTAGACTATATGGAAGCAATATATACAAAGATTTCAACAGTCTGCGTGTTCCAATCATTGTTCTACTTGTAGAAAGTTGCAATTAATTTCCGTTAAAGGATTATCAATGGGGCTCGTAGTTCACTTAAACTTGAAGAACAAAAAATTGGCGAATTGTACTGTTTGGATGCTTTGCATATATGTTTCGTAGGCTATATAGAAGCAATATATACAATGATTTCAACCGTCTACCTGATCCATTCATTGTTCTACTTGTCGAAATTTACAAATAATTTCCTTTACAGGATTAACATTGGGGCTCGTAGTTCACTTAAACTTGAAGAACAAAAAATTGGCGAATTGAACTGTTTGGATACTTTGCATATGTGTTTCTTAGACTATTTAGAAGCAATATGTAGAAAGATTTCACCCGTCTACCTGTACTATTCATTGTTCTACTTTGTAGAATGTTACAAATAATTTCCATTTCATGATTATCATTGGGGCTCGCTGTTCACTTAAACTTGAAGATCAAAAAATAGGCGAATGTCACTGTTTAGATTCTTTGCATATAGGTTTCTTGGACTATATAGAAGCAACATATACAAAGATTTCAACCGTCTACCTGTTCTATTCATTGTTCTTCTTGTCGAAAGTTACAAATAATTTCCGTTTCATGATTATCAATGGGCCTCGTTGTTCACTTAAAATTGAAGAACAAAAAATTGGCGACTGGTACTGTTTGGATGCTTTGCATATATGTTTATTAGACTATATAGAAGCAATATATACATTAATTTCAACCGTCTACCTGTTCCACTCATTGTTCTACTTGTAGCAAGTTACAAATAATTTCCGATAAAGTATTAACAATGGGGCTCGTAGTTCACTTAAACATGAAGATGAAATAATTGGCGAATTGTACTGTTTGGATGCTTTGCATATATGTTTCTTAGACTATTTAGAAGCAATATATAGAAAGATTTCACCCGTCTACCTGTACTATTCATTGTTCTACTTGTAGAAAGTTACAAATAATTTCCATTTCATGATTATCAATGGGGCTCGCTGTTCACTTAAACTTGAAGATCAAAAAATTGGCGAATGGTACTGTTTGGATGCTTTGCATATATGTTACTTAGATTATATAGAAGCAATATATACAAAGATTTCGACCGTCTACCTGTTCCATTCATTGTTCTAATTGTCGAAAATTACAAATAATTTCCGATAAAGGATTAACCATTGGGGCTCATTGTTCACTTAAACTTGAAGAACAAAAAATTGGCGAATGGTACTGTTTGGATGCTTTGCGTACATGTTTCTTAGACTATATGGAAGCAATATATACGAAGATTCCAACCGTCTACCTGTTCCATTCATTGTTCTACTTGTCGAAAGTTACAAATAATTTCCGATAAAGGATTAACAATGGGGCTCATTGTTCACTTAAACTTGAAGATCAAAAAATTGGCGAATGTTACTGTTTAGATGCTTTGCATATAGGTTTCTTAGACTATATAGAAGCAATATATACAATGATTTCAACCGTCTACCTGTTCCATTCATTGTTCTACTTGTCGAAAGTTACAAATAATTTCCGTTAAGGGATTAACAATGGGGATCGTAGTTTACTTAAACTTGAAGAACAAAAAATTGGCGAATATTACTGTTTGGATGCTGTGAATATATGTTTCTTAGATTATATAGAAGCAATATATACAAAGATTTCAATCGTCTACCTGTTCCATTCATTGTTCTACTTGTCGCAAGTTACAAATAATTACCGTTAAAGTACTAACAATGGGGCTCGTAGTTCACTTAAATTTGAAGATCAAATAATTGGCGAATTGTACTGTTTGGATGATTTGCATATATATTTCTTACAAGGGAACATCCCGAGGTGCCACACGCCGATTTTGATGAAATTTTAGTATGATGTAGTACTCGTTAGAATATTCGACACGTATTTTTTTATATCGGCAATCGTCCACGTTAAAGGGGTGAAAACCGCCCCCAAAGTTGGGGGCCGAAAGTGTATTTCGTTGAATATCTCGTAAACTATGAGAGATAGAGCATTTGCGTAAATTGACGAAATTAGCGCCTTTGCATTACGAATTTAACGGCATAATTTCTTTTGCAAAATCTCCATTTGTTTAAACAATATGTTGAAAAATAACATATTTTCGGCAGTTTTACCACTTTAATGTTATTCAATTTTCTTGAATATTTTTTTGTAAAAACTACATTTCCTATACAAAATTACGGATAAATAGGAATTTCGATTTTTTCATCAACAAAAAAGTTATTACATATGAGATTTTATCGTTCGACGCGCGAAATAGAGTCCCTACACGAGTCGTTCCTTGTTCATAACTCCCCGGTAATTTGTAAATAAATTGATTTTACCGATAACCATTCGTTGCTAACAAAAAGAAAAGAATTTTCCGTTACTTTAATGCGATATAATTTTCGGCTACAGCACTGCGCGCGGTTTATGGAGGGACATTCCCAGGTCGGCACGGTGTGAACAAATAAATGAAACAACAAGAATGGAGTGTAAAATGCTTATAGAAAAAGTAGTGACCGCTCACCAACAATGAGAAGTAGCCGAGGTGTAGGACTATCCCACTTCACGAATCTACAGCTTCCGCCTGCTTATTGTTAGAAATGCCAAAGATTATAACTCTTTGTCTATGCGTTACGAAAATCACAGGCTTTCGCCTGATGACAAATTTCAGGGATCTTTCCCATTTTTACAACATACTTCGGAAATTTCCTCTTCGCGAGGAAAAAGAGGGTGGGGTTTAACTATTATACTAATAACCAATTACAAACATGGTAAAGTCGATACGTCATCGTCTTTAAGGTATATATAATAGTGAGTGTTTAATATTTGTCGAATTCTATTCGCATCAACATTCGTATGCTGACGAAAGAGTTTTTGCTATTGCGAAGATTTTGGAAAGCGCTAATAGCTTCTTGCGGTAATAATTTACAGTAAGTATTTTTGTTAAAAACCAAAATTGCAATTTTTCTGCTATTCTTTATTATTTTACATTGTTCATTGCAAAATTAAAGCAGTTTAGATTTGCAGTCATGGCAGTAAATCCTATGAATATTATCAATATTTTAATTGGACGTGGGAATGTCCCTCCATAAACCGCGCGCAGTGCTGTAGCCGAAAATTATATCGCATTAAAGTAACGGAAAATTCTTTTCTTTTTGTTAGCAACGAATGGTTATCGGTAAAATCAATTTATTTACAAATTACCGGGGAGTTATGAACAAGGAACGACTCGTGTAGGGACTCTATTTCGCGCGTTGAACGATAAAATCTCATATGTAATAACTTTTTTGTTGATGAAAAAATCGAAATTCCTATTTATCCGTAATTTTGTATAGGAAATGTAGTTTTTACAAAAAAATATTCAAGAAAATTGAATAACATTAAAGTGGTAAAACTGCCGAAAATATGTTATTTTTCAACATATTGTTTAAACAAATGGAGATTTTGCAAAAGAAATTATGCCGTTAAATTCGTAATGCAAAGGCGCTAATTTCGTCAATTTACGCAAATGCTCTATCTCTCATAGTGTCCGAGATATTCAAGGAAATACCGTTTTGGCCCCCAACTTTGGGGGCGGTTTTCACCCCTTTAACGTGGACGATTGCCGATATAAAAAAATACGTGTCGAATATTTTAACGAGTACTACATCATACTAAAATTACATCAAAATCGGCGTGTGGCACCTCGGGATGTTCCCTTGTTAGTCTATAAAGAAGCAATATATACAATGATTCCAACCGTCTACCTGTTCCATTCATTGTTCTACTTGCCGCAATTTACAAATAATTTCCTTTAAAGTATTAACAATGGGGCTCGTAGTTCACTTAAACTTGAAGAACAAAAAATTGATGAATGGTACTGTTTGGATGCTTTGCATATATGTTTCTTAGACTATATAGAAGCAATATATACATTGATTTAAATCGTCTGCCTGTTCCATTCATTGTTCTACTTGTCGCAACTTACAAATAATTACCGTTAAAGTATTAACAATGGGGCTCGTAGTTCACTTAAACTTGAAGATCAAATAATTGGCGAATTGTACTGTTTGGATGATTTGCATATATGTTTCTTAGTCTATATAGAAGCAATATATACAATGATTTCAACCGTCTACCTGTTCCATTCATTGTTCTACTTGTCGAAAGTTACAAATAATTTCCGTTAAGGGATTAACAATGGGGATCGTAGTTTACTTAAACTTGAAGAACCAGAATTTGGCGAATTGTACTGTTTGGACGCTATGCATATATGTTTCTTAGACTATATAGAAGCAATATAAAAATGATTTCAACAGTCTACCTGTTCCATTCATTGTTCTACTAGTCGAAATTTACAAATAATTTCCTTTAAAGGATTAACAATGGGGCTCGTAGTTCACTTAACTTGAAGAACAAAAAATTGGCGAATATTACTGTTTGGATGCTTTGAATATATGTTTCTTAGATTATATAGAAGCAATATATACAAAGATTTCAATCGTCTACCTGTTCCATTCATTGTTCTACTTGTCGCAAGTTACAAATAATTACCGTTAAAGTACTAACAATGGGGCTCGTAGTTCACTTAAATTTGAAGATCAAATAATTGGCGAATTGTACTGTTTGGATGATTTGCATATATATTTCTTAGCCTATAAAGAAGCAATATATACAATGATTCCAACCGTCTACCTGTTCCATTCATTGTTCTACTTGCCGCAATTTACAAATAATTTCCTTTAAAGTATTAACAATGGGGCTCGTAGTTCACTTAAACTTGAAGAACAAAAAATTGGCGAATAGTACTGTTTGGATGCTTTGAATATATGTTTCTTAGATTATATAGAAGCAAGATATACAAAGATTTCAACCGTCTACCTGTTCCATTCATTGTTCTACTTGTCGAAATTTATAAGTAATTTCCGATAAGGGATTAACCATTGGGGCTCATTGTTCACTTAAACTTGAAGAACAAAAAATTGGCGAATGGTACTGTTTGGATGCTTTGCGTACATGTTTCTTAGACTATATGGAAGCAATATATACAAAAATTTCAACCGTCTACGTGTTCCAATCATTGTTCTACTTGTAGAAAGTTACAATTAATTTCCGTTAAAGGATTAACAATGGGGCTCGTAGTTCACTTAAACTTGAAGAACAAAAAATTGTCGAATTGTACTGTTTGGATGCTATGCATATATGTTTCGTAGATTATATAGAAGCAATATATACAATGATTTCAACCGTCTACCTGATCCATTCATTGTTCTACTTGTCGAAATTTACAAATAATTTCCTTTAAAGGATTAACAATGGGGCTCGTAGTACACTTAAACTTGAAGAACAAAAAATTGGTGAATGGTACTGTTTGGATGCTTTGCATATATGTTTCTTAGATTATATAGAAGCAATATATACAAAGATTTCAACCGTCTACCTGTACCATTCATTGTTCTACTTGTCGAAAATTACAAATACTTTCCGATAAAGGATTAACCATTGGGGCTCATTGTTCACTAAACTTGAAGAACAAAGATTGTCGAATTGTACTGTTTGGATGCTTTGCATATATGTTTCTTAGACTATATAGAAGCAATATATACAATGATTTCAACAGTCTACCTGTTCCATTCATTGTTCTACTTGTCGAAATTTACAAATAATTTCCTTTAAAGGATTAACAATGGGGCTCGTAGTTCACTTAAACTTGAAGAACAAAAAATTGGCGAATGGTACTGTTTGGATGCTTTGCATATATGTTTCTTAGACTATATAGAAGCAATATATACATTAATTTCAACCGTCTACCTGTTCCACTCATTCTTCTACTTGTCGCAAGTTACAAATAATTTGCGTTAAAGTATTAACAATGGGTCTCGTAGTTCACTTAAACTTGAAGATGAAATAATTGGCGAATTGTACTGTTTGGATGCTTTGCATATATGTTTCTTAGATTATATAGAAGCAATATATACAAAGATTTCAACCGTCTACCTGTTCCATTCATTGTTCTACTTGTCGAAAATTACAAATAATTTCCGATAAAGTATTAACAATGGGTCTCGTAGTTCACTTAAACTTGAAGATGAAATAATTGGCGAATTGTACTGTTTGGATGCTTTGCATATATGTTTCTTAGATTATATAGAAGCAATATATACAAAGATTTCAACCGTCTACCTGTTCCATTCATTGTTCTACTTGTCGAAAATTACAAATACTTTCCGATAAAGGATTAATCATTGGGGCTCATTGTTCACTAAACTTGAAGAACAAAGATTGTCGATTTGTACTGTTTGGATGCTTTGCATATATGTTTCTTAGACTATATAGAAGCAATATATACAATGATTTCAACAGTCTACCTGTTCCATTCATTGTTCTACTTGTCGAAATTTACAAATAATTTCCTTTAAAGGATTAACAATGGGGCTCGTAGTTCACTTAAACTTGAAGAACAAAAAATTGGCGAATGGTACTGTTTGGATGCTTTGCATATATGTTTCTTAGACTATATAGAAGCAATATATACAAAGATTTCAACCGTCTACCTGTTCCATTCATTGTTCTACTTGTCGAAAGTTACAAATCATTTCCGATAACGGATTAACCATTGGGGCTCATTGTTCACTTAAACTTGAAAAACAAAAAATTGTCGAATTGTACTGTTTGGATGCTTTGCATATATGTTTCTTAGACTATATAAAAGCAATATATACAATGATTTCAACCGTCTACCTGTTCCAGTCATTGTTCTACTTGTCGAAAATTACAAATAATTTCCGATAAAGGATTAACCATTGGGGCTCATTGTTCACTTAAACTTGAAGAACAAAAAATTGGCGAATGGTACTGTTTGGATGCTTTGCATATATGTTTCTTAGACTATATAGAAGCAATATATACATTGATTTCAACCGTCTACCTGTTCCACTCATTGTTCTACTTGGCGCAAGCTACAAATAATTTGCGTTAAAGTATTAACAATGGGTCTCGTAGGTCACTTAAACTTGAAGATGGAATAGTTGGCGAATTGTACTGTTTGGATGCTTTGCATATATGTTTCTTAGATTATATAGAAGCAATATATACAAAGATTTCAACCGTCTACCTGTTCCATTCATTGTTCTACTTGCCGAAAATTACAAATAATTCCGATAAAGGATTAACCATTGGGGCTCATTGTTCACTAAACTTGAAGAACAAAGATTGTCGAATTGTACTGATTGGATGCTTTGCATATATGTTTCTTAGACTATATAGAAGCAATATATACAATGATTTCAACCGTCTACCTGTTCCATTCATTGTTCTACTTGTCGAAAGTTACAAATAATTTCCGATAAAGGATTAACCATTGGGGCTCATTGTTCACTAAACTTGAAGAACAAAAAATTGGCGAATTGTACTGTTTGGATGCTTTGCATATATGTTTCTTAGACTATATAGAAGCAATATATACAATGATTTCAACAGTCTACCTGTTCCATTCATTGTTCTACTTGTCGAAATTTACAAATAATTTCCTTTAAAGGATTAACAATGGGGCTCGTAGTTCACTTAAACTTGAAGAACAAAAAATTGGCGAATGGTACTGTTTGGATGCTTTGCATATATGTTTCTTAGACTATATAGAAGCAATATATACAATGATTTCAACAGTCTACCTGTGCCATTCATTGTTCTACTTGTCGAAATTTACAAATAATTTCCTTTAAAGGATTAACAATGGGGCTCGTAGTTCACTTAAACTTGAAGAACAAAAAATTGGCGAATTGTACTGTTTGGATGCTTTGCATATATGTTTCTTAGACTATATAGAAGCAATATATACAAAGATTTCAAGCGTCTACCTGTTCCATTTATTGTTCTACTTCTCGAAAGTTACAAATAATTTCCTATAAAGGATTAACAATGGGGCTCATTGTTCACTTAAACTTGAAGAACAAAAAATTGGCGAATGATACTGTTTGGATGCTTTGCATATATGTTTCTTAGACTATATAGAAGCAATATATACATTAATTTCAACCGTCTAACTGTTCCACTCATTGTTCTACTTGTCGCAAGTTACAAATAATTTCCGTTAAAGTATTAACAATGGGGCTCGTAGTTCACTTAAACATGAAGATGAATTAATTGGCGAATTGTACTGTTTGGATGCTTTGCATATATGCTTCTTAGATTATATAGAAGCAATATATACAAAGATATCAACCGTCTACCTGTTCCATTCATTGTTCTACTTGTCGAAAATTACAAATAATTTCCGATAAAGGATTAACCATTGGGGCTCATTGTTCACTAAACTTGAAGAACAAAAAATTGTCGAATTGTACTGTTTGGATGCTTTGCATATATGTTTCTTAGACTATATAGAAGCAATATATACAATGATTTCAACCGTCTACCTGTTCCAATCATTGTTCTACTTGTCGCAAGCTACAAATAATTTCCGTTAAAGTATTAACAATGGGTCTCGTAGTTCACTTAAACTTGAAGATGGAATAGTTGGCGAATTGTACTGTTTGGATGCTTTGCATATATGTTTCTTAGATTATATAGAAGCAATATATACAAAGATTTCAACCGTCTACCTGTTCCATTCATTGTTCTACTTGTCGAAAGTTACAAATAATTTCCGATAAAGGATTAACAATGGGGCTCATTGTTCACTAAACTTGAAGAACAAAAAATTGTCGAATTGTACTGTTTGGATGCTTTGCATATATGTTTCTTAGACTATATAGACGCAATATATACAATGATATCAACCGTCTACCTGTTCCATTCATTGTTCTACTTGTCGAAAGTTACAAATAATTTCCGATAAAGGATTAACAATGGGGCTCATTGTTCACTTAAACTTGAAGAACAAAAAATTGGCGAATTGTACTGTTTGAACGCTTTGCATATATGTTTCTTGGACTATATAGAAGCAACATATACAATGATTTCAACAGTCTACCTGTTCCATTCATTGTTCTACTTGTCGCAAGTTACAAATAATTTCCGTTGAAGTATTAACAATGGGGCTCGTAGTTCACTTAAACATGAAGATGAAATAATTGGCGAATTGTACTGTTTGGATGCTTTGCATATATGTTTCTTAGATTATATAGAAGCAATATACACAAAGATTTCAACCGTCTACCTGTTCCATTCATTGTTCTTCTTGTCGAAAGTTACAAATAATTTCCGTTTCATGATTATCAATGGGCCTCGTTGTTCACTTAAAATTGAAGAACAAAAAACTGGCGACTGGTACTGTTTGGATGCTTTGCATATATGTTTCTTAGACTATATAGAAGCAATATATAAATAGATTTCAACCGTCTACCAGTTCCATTCATTGTTCTACTTGTCGAAAGTTACAAATAATTTCCTATAAAGGATTAACAATGGGGCTCACTGTTCACTTAAACTTGAAGAACAAAAAATTGGCGAATGGTACTGTTTGGATGCTTTGCATATATGTTTCTTAGACTATATAGAAGCAATATATACATTGATTTCAACCGTCTACCTGTTCCATTCATTGTTCTACTTGTCGAAAGTTACAAATAATTTCCAATAAAGGATTAACCATTGGGGCTCATTGTTCACTAAACTTGAAGAACAAAAAATTGGCGAATTGTACTTTTTGGATGCTTTGCATATATGTTTCTTAGACTATATAGAAGCAATATATACAATGATTTCAACAGTCTACCTGTTCCATTCATTGTTCTACTTGTCGAAATTTACAAATAATTTCCTTTAAAGGATTAACAATGGGGCTCGTAGTTCACTTAAACTTGAAGAACAAAAAATTGGCGAATGGTACTGTTTGGAAGCTTTGCATATATGTTTCTTAGACTATATAGAAGCAATATATACAAAGATTTCAACCGTCTACCTGTTCCATTCATTGTTCTACTTGTCGAAAGTTACAAATCATTTCCGATAACGGATTAACCATTGGGGCTCATTGTTCACTTAAACTTGAAGAACAAAAAATTGGCGAATTGTACTGTTTGGATGCTTTGCATATATGTTTCTTAGACTATATAGAAGCAATATATACATTGATTTCAACCGTCTACCTGTTCCACTCATTGTTCTACTTGTCGCAAGTTACAAATAATTTCAGATAAAGTATTAACAATGGGGCTCGTAGTTCACTTAAACATGAAGATGAAATAATTGGCGAATTGTACTGTTTGGATGCTTTGCATATATGTTTCTTAGATTATATAGAAGCAATATATACAAAGATATCAACCGTCTACCTGTTCCATTCATTGTTCTACTTGTCGAAAATTACAAATAATTTCCGATAAAGGATTAACCATTGGGGCTCATTGTTCACTAAACTTGAAGAACAAAAAATTGGCGAATGGTACTGTTTGAATGCTTTGCATATATGTTTCTTAGACTATATAGAAGCAATATATACATTGATTTCAACCGTCTACCTGTTCCACTCATTGTTCTACTTGTCGCAAGTTACAAATAATTTGCGTTAAAGTATTAACAATGGGTCTCGTAGTTCACTTAAACTTGATGATGAAATAATTGGCGAATTGTACTGTTTGGATGCTTTGCATATATGTTTCTTAGATTATATAGAAGCAATATATACAAAGATTTCAACAGTCTACCTGTTCCATTCATTGATCTACTTGTCGGAAGTTACAAATAATTTCCGTTAAAGTATTAACAATGGGGCTCGTAGTTCACTTAAACATGAAGATGAAATAATTGGCGAATGGTACTGTTTGGATGCTTTGCATATATGTTTCTTAGACTATATGGAAGCAATATATACAAAGATTTCAACCGTCTGCGTGTTCCAATCATTGTTCTACTTGTAGAAAGTTACAATTAATTTCCGTTAAAGGATTATCAATGGGGCTCGTAGTTCACTTAAACTTGAAGAACAAAAAATTGGCGAATTGTACTGTTTGGATGCTTTGCATATATGTTTCGTAGGCTATATAGAAGCAATATATACAATGATTTCAACCGTCTACCTGATCCATTCATTGTTCTACTTGTCGAAATTTACAAATAATTTCCTTTAAAGGATTAACAATGGGGCTCGTAGTTCACTTAAACTTGAAGAACAAAAAATTGGCGAATTGAACTGTTTGGATGCTTTGCATATGTGTTTCTTAGACTATTTAGAAGCAATATGTAGAAAGATTTCACCCGTCTACCTGTACTATTCATTGTTCTACTTTGTAGTATGTTACAAATAATTTCCATTTCATGATTATCATTGGGGCTCGCTGTTCACTTAAACTTGAAGATCAAAAAATTGGCGAATGTCAGTGTTTAGATGCTTTGCATATAGGTTTCTTGGACTATATAGAAGCAACATATACAAAGATTTCAACCGTCTACCTGTTCTATTCATTGTTCTTCTTGTAGAAAGTTACAAATAATTACCGATAAAGGATTAACCATTGGGGCTCATTGTTCACTTAAACTTGAAAAACCAAAAATAGGCGAATTGTACTGTTTGGATGCTTTGCATATATGTTTCTTAGACTATATGGAAGCAATATATACAAAGATTTCAATCGTCTACCTGTTCCATTCATTGTTCTACTTGTCGGAAGTTACAAATAATTACCGTTAAAGTATTAACAATGGGGCTCGTAGTTCACTTAAACTTGAAGATCAAATAATTGGCGAATTGTACTGTTTGGATGGTTTGCATATATGTTTCTTAGTCTATATAGAAGCAATATATACAATGATTTCAACCGTCTACCTGTTCCATTCATTGTTCTACTTGCCGAAATTTACAAATAATTTCCTTTAAAGGATTAACAATGGGGCTCGTAGTTCACTTAAACTTGAAGAGCAAAAAATTTGCGAATTGTACTGTTTGGACGCTTTGCATATATGTTTCTTGGACTATATAGAAGCAATATATACAATGATTTCAACAGTCTACCTGTTCCATTCATTGTTCTACTTGTCGAAATTTACAAATAATTTCCTTTAAAGGATTAACAATGGGGCTCGTTGTTCACTTAAACTTGAAGAACAAAAAATTGATGAATGGTACTGTTTGGATGCTTTGCATATATGTTTCTTAGACTATATAGAAGCAATATATACATTGATTTAAATCGTCTGTCTGTTCCATTCATTGTTCTACTTGTCGCAACTTACAAATAATTACCGTTAAAGTATTAACAATGGGGCTCGTAGTTCACTTAAACTTGAAGATCAAATAATTGGCGAATTGTACTGTTTGGATGATTTGCATATATGTTTCTTAGTCTATATAGAAGCAATATATACAATGATTTCAACCGTCTACCTGTTCCATTCATTGTTCTACTTGTCGAAAGTTACAAATAATTTCCGTTAAGGGATTAACAATGGGGATCGTAGTTTACTTAAACTTGAAGAACCAGAATTTGGCGAATTGTACTGTTTGGACGCTATGCATATATGTTTCTTAGACTATATAGAAGCAATATAAAAATGATTTCAACAGTCTACCTGTTCCATTCATTGTTCTACTTGTCGAAATTTACAAATAATTTCCTTTAAAGGATTAACAATGGGGCACGTAGTTCACTTAACTTGAATAACAAAAAATTGGCGAATATTACTGTTTGGATGCTTTGAATATATGTTTCTTAGATTATATAGAAGCAATATATACAAAGATTTCAATCGTCTACCTGTTCCATTCATTGTTCTACTTGTCGCAAGTTACAAATAATTACCGTTAAAGTACTAACAATGGGGCTCGTAGTTCACTTAAATTTGAAGATCAAATAATTGGCGAATTGTACTGTTTGGATGATTTGCATATATATTTCTTAGTCTATAAAGAAGCAATATATACAATGATTCCAACCGTCTACCTGTTCCATTCATTGTTCTACTTGCCGCAATTTACAAATAATTTCCTTTAAAGTATTAACAATGGGGCTCGTAGTTCACTTAAACTTGAAGAACAAAAAATTGGCGAATAGTACTGTTTGGATGCTTTGAATATATGTTTCTTAGATTATATAGAAGCAAGATATACAAAGATTTCAACCGTCTACCTGTTCCATTCATTGTTCTACTTGTCGAAATTTATAAGTAATTTCCGATAAGGGATTAACCATTGGGGCTCATTGTTCACTTAAACTTGAAGAACAAAAAATTGGCGTATGGTACTGTTTGGATGCTTTGCGTACATGTTTCTTAGACTATATGGAAGCAATATATACAAAAATTTCAACCGTCTACGTGTTCCAATCATTGTTCTACTTGTAGAAAGTTACAATTAATTTCCGTTAAAGGATTAACAATGGGGCTCGTAGTTCACTTAAACTTGAAGAACAAAAAATTGTCGAATTGTACTGTTTGGATGCTATGCATATATGTTTCGTAGATTATATAGAAGCAATATATACAATGATTTCAACCGTCTACCTGATCCATTCATTGTTCTACTTGTCGAAATTTACAAATAATTTCCTTTAAAGGATTAACAATGGGGCTCGTAGTACACTTAAACTTGAAGAACAAAAAATTGGTGAATGGTACTGTTTGGATGCTTTGCATATATGTTTCTTAGATTATATAGAAGCAATATATACAAAGATTTCAACCGTCTACCTGTACCATTCAT
This sequence comes from Cerceris ruficornis, assembly GCA_963989415.1. NCBI lineage: Eukaryota > Metazoa > Arthropoda > Insecta > Hymenoptera > Crabronidae > Cerceris > Cerceris ruficornis. The sequence goes on from CAXDIW010000210.1 coordinate 80,856, forward strand.
TGTTCTGCTTGTCGAAATTTACAAATAATTTCCTTTAAATGATTAACAATGGGGCTCGTTGTTCACTTAAACTTGAAGAACAATAAATTGGCGAATTGTACTGTTTGGACGCTATGCATATATGTTTCTTAGGCTATATAGAAGCAATATATACAATGATTTCAACAGTCTACCTGTTCCATTCATTGTTCTACTTGTCGAAATTTACAAATAATTTCCTTTAAAGGATTAACAATGGGGCTCGTAGTTCACTTAACTTGAAGAACAAAAAATTGGCGAATAGTACTGATTGGATGCTTTGAATATATGTTTCTTAGATTATATAGAAGCAATATATACAAAGATTTCAACCGTCTACCTGTTCCATTCATTGTTCTACTTGTCGAAAATTACAAGTAATTTCCGATAAAGGATTAACCATTGGGGCTCATTGTTCACTTAAACTTGAAGAACAAAAAATTGGCGAATGGTACTGTTTGGATGCTTTGCGTATATGTTTCTTAGACTATATGGAAGCATTATATACAAAGATTTCAACCGTCTACGTGTTCCAATCATTGTTCTACTTGTAGAAAGTTACAATTAATTTCCGTTAAAGTATTAACAATGGGGCTCGTAGTTCACTTAAACTTGAAGATCAAAAAATTGTCGAATTGTACTGTTTGGATGCTATGCATATATGTTTCGTAGATTATATAGAAGCAATATATACAATGAATTCAACCGTCTACCTGATCCATTCATTGTTCTACTTGTCGAAATTTACAAATAATTTCCTTTAAAGGATTAACAATGGGGCTCGTAGTTCACATAAACTTGAAGAACAAAAAATTGGCGAATTGTACTGTTTGGATGCTTTGCATATATGTTTCTTAGACTATATAGAAGCAATATATACAATGATTTCAACAGTCTACCTGTTCCATTCATTGTTCTACTTGTCGAAATTTACAAATAATTTCCTTTAAAGGATTAACAATGGGGCTCGTAGTTCACTTAACCTGAAGAACAAAAAATTGGCGAATGGTTCTGTTTGGATGCTTTGCGTATATGTTTCTTAGACTATATGGAAGCAATATATACAAAGATTTCAACCGTCTACCTGTACCATTCATTGTTCTGCTTGTCGAAATTTACAAATAATTTCCTTTAAAGGATTAACAATGGGGCTCGTTGTTCACTTAAACTTGAAGAACAATAAATTGGCGAATTGTACTGTTTGGATGCTTTGCATATATGTTTCTTAGACTATATGGAATCAATATATACAATGATTTCAACCGTCTACCAGTTCCATTCATTGTTCTACTTGTAGAAAGTTACAAATAATTACCGATAAAGGATTAACCATTGGGGCTCATTGTTCACTTAAACTTGAAAAACAAAAAATAGGCGAATTGTACTGTTTGGATGCTTTGCATATATGTTTCTTAGACTATATGGAAGCAATATATACAATGATTTCAACCGTCTACCTGTTCCATTCATTGTTCTACTTGTAGAAAGTTACAAATAATTTCCGTTTCATGATTATCAATGGGGCTCGTTGTTCACTTAAACTTGAAGAACAAAAAATTGGCGAATGGTACTGTTTGGATGCTTTGCATATATGTTTCTTAGATTATATAGAAGCAATATATACAAAGATTTCAACCGTCTACCTGTTCTATTCATTGTTCTACTTGTCGAAATTTACAAATAATTTCCTTTAAAGGATTAACAATGGGGCTCGTAGTTTACTTAAACTTGAAGAACAAAAAATTGGCGAATTGTACTGTTTGGATGCTTAGCATATATGTTTCTTAGACTATATAGAAGCAATATATACAATGATTTCAACAGTCAACCTGTTCCTTTCATTGTTCTACTTGTCGAAATTTACAATTAATTTCCTTTAAAGGATTAACAATGGGGCTCGTAGTTCACTTAAACTTGAAGAACAAAAAATTGGCGAATGGTACTGTTTGGATGCTTTGCGTACATGTTTCTTAGACTATATAGAAGCAATATATACAAAGATTTCAACCGTCTACCTGTTCCATTCATTGTTCTACTTGTCGAAAGTTACAAATAATTTCCTTTAAAGGATTAACAATGGGGCTCGTTGTTCACTTAAACTTGAAGAACAATAAATTGGCGAATTGTACTGTTTGGATGCTTTGCATACATGTTTCTTAGATTATATAGAAGCAATATATACAAAGATATCAACCGTCTACCTGTTCCATTCATTGTTCTACTTGTCGAAAATTACAAATAATTTCCGATAAAGGATTAACCATTGGGGCTCATTGTTCACTAAACTTGAAGAACAAAAAATTGTCGAATTGTACTGTTTGGATGCTTTGCATATATGTTTCTTAGACTATATAGAAGCAATATATACAATGATTTCAACCGTCTACCTGTTCCAATCATTGTTCTACTTGTCGCAAGCTACAAATAATTTCCGTTAAAGTATTAACAATGGGTCTCGTAGTTCACTTAAACTTGAAGATGGAATAGTTGGCGAATTGTACTGTTTGGATGCTTTGCATATATGTTTCTTAGATTATATAGAAGCAATATATACAAAGATTTCAACCGTCTACCTGTTCCATTCATTGTTCTACTTGTCGAAAGTTACAAATAATTTCCGATAAAGGATTAACAATGGGGCTCATTGTTCACTAAACTTGAAGAACAAAAAATTGTCGAATTGTACTGTTTGGATGCTTTGCATATATGTTTCTTAGACTATATAGACGCAATATATACAATGATATCAACCGTCTACCTGTTCCATTCATTGTTCTACTTGTCGAAAGTTACAAATAATTTCCGATAAAGGATTAACAATGGGGCTCATTGTTCACTTAAACTTGAAGAACAAAAAATTGGCGAATTGTACTGTTTGAACGCTTTGCATATATGTTTCTTGGACTATATAGAAGCAACATATACAATGATTTCAACAGTCTACCTGTTCCATTCATTGTTCTACTTGTCGCAAGTTACAAATAATTTCCGTTAAAGTATTAACAATGGGGCTCGTAGTTCACTTAAACATGAAGATGAAATAATTGGCGAATTGTACTGTTTGGATGCTTTGCATATATGTTTCTTAGATTATATAGAAGCAATATACACAAAGATTTCAACCGTCTACCTGTTCCATTCATTGTTCTTCTTGTCGAAAGTTACAAATAATTTCCGTTTCATGATTATCAATGGGCCTCGTTGTTCACTTAAAATTGAAGAACAAAAAACTGGCGACTGGTACTGTTTGGATGCTTTGCATATATGTTTCTTAGACTATATAGAAGCAATATATAAATAGATTTCAACCGTCTACCAGTTCCATTCATTGTTCTACTTGTCGAAAGTTACAAATAATTTCCTATAAAGGATTAACAATGGGGCTCACTGTTCACTTAAACTTGAAGAACAAAAAATTGGCGAATGGTACTGTTTGGATGCTTTGCATATATGTTTCTTAGACTATATAGAAGCAATATATACATTGATTTCAACCGTCTACCTGTTCCATTCATTGTTCTACTTGTCGAAAGTTACAAATAATTTCCAATAAAGGATTAACCATTGGGGCTCATTGTTCACTAAACTTGAAGAACAAAAAATTGGCGAATTGTACTTTTTGGATGCTTTGCATATATGTTTCTTAGACTATATAGAAGCAATATATACAATGATTTCAACAGTCTACCTGTTCCATTCATTGTTCTACTTGTCGAAATTTACAAATAATTTCAGATAAAGTATTAACAATGGGGCTCGTAGTTCACTTAAACATGAAGATGAAATAATTGGCGAATTGTACTGTTTGGATGCTTTGCATATATGTTTCTTAGATTATATAGAAGCAATATATACAAAGATATCAACCGTCTACCTGTTCCATTCATTGTTCTACTTGTCGAAAATTACAAATAATTTCCGATAAAGGATTAACCATTGGGGCTCATTGTTCACTAAACTTGAAGAACAAAAAATTGGCGAATGGTACTGTTTGAATGCTTTGCATATATGTTTCTTAGACTATATAGAAGCAATATATACATTGATTTCAACCGTCTACCTGTTCCACTCATTGTTCTACTTGTCGCAAGTTACAAATAATTTGCGTTAAAGTATTAACAATGGGTCTCGTAGTTCACTTAAACTTGATGATGAAATAATTGGCGAATTGTACTGTTTGGATGCTTTGCATATATGTTTCTTAGATTATATAGAAGCAATATATACAAAGATTTCAACAGTCTACCTGTTCCATTCATTGATCTACTTGTCGGAAGTTACAAATAATTTCCGTTAAAGTATTAACAATGGGGCTCGTAGTTCACTTAAACATGAAGATGAAATAATTGGCGAATGGTACTGTTTGGATGCTTTGCATATATGTTTCTTAGACTATATGGAAGCAATATATACAAAGATTTCAACCGTCTGCGTGTTCCAATCATTGTTCTACTTGTAGAAAGTTACAATTAATTTCCGTTAAAGGATTATCAATGGGGCTCGTAGTTCACTTAAACTTGAAGAACAAAAAATTGGCGAATTGTACTGTTTGGATGCTTTGCATATATGTTTCGTAGGCTATATAGAAGCAATATATACAATGATTTCAACCGTCTACCTGATCCATTCATTGTTCTACTTGTCGAAATTTACAAATAATTTCCTTTAAAGGATTAACAATGGGGCTCGTAGTTCACTTAAACTTGAAGAACAAAAAATTGGCGAATTGAACTGTTTGGATGCTTTGCATATGTGTTTCTTAGACTATTTAGAAGCAATATGTAGAAAGATTTCACCCGTCTACCTGTACTATTCATTGTTCTACTTTGTAGTATGTTACAAATAATTTCCATTTCATGATTATCATTGGGGCTCGCTGTTCACTTAAACTTGAAGATCAAAAAATTGGCGAATGTCAGTGTTTAGATGCTTTGCATATAGGTTTCTTGGACTATATAGAAGCAACATATACAAAGATTTCAACCGTCTACCTGTTCTATTCATTGTTCTTCTTGTAGAAAGTTACAAATAATTACCGATAAAGGATTAACCATTGGGGCTCATTGTTCACTTAAACTTGAAAAACCAAAAATAGGCGAATTGTACTGTTTGGATGCTTAGCATATATGTTTCTTAGACTATATAGAAGCAATATATACAATGATTTCAACAGTCAACCTGTTCCTTTCATTGTTCTACTTGTCGAAATTTACAATTAATTTCCTTTAAAGGATTAACAATGGGGCTCGTAGTTCACTTAAACTTGAAGAACAAAAAATTGGCGAATGGTACTGTTTGGATGCTTTGCGTACATGTTTCTTAGACTATATAGAAGCAATATATACAAAGATTTCAACCGTCTACCTGTTCCATTCATTGTTCTACTTGTCGAAAGTTACAAATAATTTCCTTTAAAGGATTAACAATGGGGCTCGTTGTTCACTTAAACTTGAAGAACAATAAATTGGCGAATTGTACTGTTTGGATGCTTTGCATACATGTTTCTTAGATTATATAGAAGCAATATATACAAAGATATCAACCGTCTACCTGTTCCATTCATTGTTCTACTTGTCGAAAATTACAAATAATTTCCGATAAAGGATTAACCATTGGGGCTCATTGTTCACTAAACTTGAAGAACACAAAATTGTCGAATTGTACTGTTTGGATGCTTTGCATATATGTTTCTTAGACTATATAGAAGCAATATATACAATGATTTCAACCGTCTACCTGTTCCAATCATTGTTCTACTTGTCGCAAGCTACAAATAATTTCCGTTAAAGTATTAACAATGGGTCTCGTAGTTCACTTAAACTTGAAGATGGAATAGTTGGCGAATTGTACTGTTTGGATGCTTTGCATATATGTTTCTTAGATTATATAGAAGCAATATATACAAAGATTTCAACCGTCTACCTGTTCCATTCATTGTTCTACTTGTCGAAAGTTACAAATAATTTCCGATAAAGGATTAACAATGGGGCTCATTGTTCACTAAACTTGAAGAACAAAAAATTGTCGAATTGTACTGTTTGGATGCTTTGCATATATGTTTCTTAGACTATATAGACGCAATATATACAATGATATCAACCGTCTACCTGTTCCATTCATTGTTCTACTTGTCGAAAGTTACAAATAATTTCCGATAAAGGATTAACAATGGGGCTCATTGTTCACTTAAACTTGAAGAACAAAAAATTGGCGAATTGTACTGTTTGAACGCTTTGCATATATGTTTCTTGGACTATATAGAAGCAACATATACAATGATTTCAACAGTCTACCTGTTCCATTCATTGTTCTACTTGTCGCAAGTTACAAATAATTTCCGTTAAAGTATTAACAATGGGGCTCGTAGTTCACTTAAACATGAAGATGAAATAATTGGCGAATTGTACTGTTTGGATGCTTTGCATATATGTTTCTTAGATTATATAGAAGCAATATACACAAAGATTTCAACCGTCTACCTGTTCCATTCATTGTTCTTCTTGTCGAAAGTTACAAATAATTTCCGTTTCATGATTATCAATGGGCCTCGTTGTTCACTTAAAATTGAAGAACAAAAAACTGGCGACTGGTACTGTTTGGATGCTTTGCATATATGTTTCTTAGACTATATAGAAGCAATATATAAATAGATTTCAACCGTCTACCAGTTCCATTCATTGTTCTACTTGTCGAAAGTTACAAATAATTTCCTATAAAGGATTAACAATGGGGCTCACTGTTCACTTAAACTTGAAGAACAAAAAATTGGCGAATGGTACTGTTTGGATGCTTTGCATATATGTTTCTTAGACTATATAGAAGCAATATATACATTGATTTCAACCGTCTACCTGTTCCATTCATTGTTCTACTTGTCGAAAGTTACAAATAATTTCCAATAAAGGATTAACCATTGGGGCTCATTGTTCACTAAACTTGAAGAACAAAAAATTGGCGAATTGTACTTTTTGGATGCTTTGCATATATGTTTCTTAGACTATATAGAAGCAATATATACAATGATTTCAACAGTCTACCTGTTCCATTCATTGTTCTACTTGTCGAAATTTACAAATAATTTCCTTTAAAGGATTAACAATGGGGCTCGTAGTTCACTTAAACTTGAAGAACAAAAAATTGGCGAATGGTACTTTTTGGATGCTTTGCATATATGTTTCTTAGACTATATAGAAGCAATATATACAAAGATTTCAACCGTCTACCTGTTCCATTCATTGTTCTACTTGTCGAAAGTTACAAATCATTTCCGATAACGGATTAACCATTGGGGCTCATTGTTCACTTAAACTTGAAGAACAAAAAATTGGCGAATTGTACTGTTTGGATGCTTTGCATATATGTTTCTTAGACTATATAGAAGCAATATATACATTGATTTCAACCGTCTACCTGTTCCACTCATTGTTCTACTTGTCGCAAGTTACAAATAATTTCAGATAAAGTATTAACAATGGGGCTCGTAGTTCACTTAAACATGAAGATGAAATAATTGGCGAATTGTACTGTTTGGATGCTTTGCATATATGTTTCTTAGATTATATAGAAGCAATATATACAAAGATATCAACCGTCTACCTGTTCCATTCATTGTTCTACTTGTCGAAAATTACAAATAATTTCCGATAAAGGATTAACCATTGGGGCTCATTGTTCACTAAACTTGAAGAACAAAAAATTGGCGAATGGTACTGTTTGAATGCTTTGCATATATGTTTCTTAGACTATATAGAAGCAATATATACATTGATTTCAACCGTCTACCTGTTCCACTCATTGTTCTACTTGTCGCAAGTTACAAATAATTTGCGTTAAAGTATTAACAATGGGTCTCGTAGTTCACTTAAACTTGATGATGAAATAATTGGCGAATTGTACTGTTTGGATGCTTTGCATATATGTTTCTTAGATTATATAGAAGCAATATATACAAAGATTTCAACAGTCTACCTGTTCCATTCATTGATCTACTTGTCGGAAGTTACAAATAATTTCCGTTAAAGTATTAACAATGGGGCTCGTAGTTCACTTAAACATGAAGATGAAATAATTGGCGAATGGTACTGTTTGGATGCTTTGCATATATGTTTCTTAGACTATATGGAAGCAATATATACAAAGATTTCAACCGTCTGCGTGTTCCAATCATTGTTCTACTTGTAGAAAGTTACAATTAATTTCCGTTAAAGGATTATCAATGGGGCTCGTAGTTCACTTAAACTTGAAGAACAAAAAATTGGCGAATTGTACTGTTTGGATGCTTTGCATATATGTTTCGTAGGCTATATAGAAGCAATATATACAATGATTTCAACCGTCTACCTGATCCATTCATTGTTCTACTTGTCGAAATTTACAAATAATTTCCTTTAAAGGATTAACAATGGGGCTCGTAGTTCACTTAAACTTGAAGAACAAAAAATTGGCGAATTGAACTGTTTGGATGCTTTGCATATGTGTTTCTTAGACTATTTAGAAGCAATATGTAGAAAGATTTCACCCGTCTACCTGTACTATTCATTGTTCTACTTTGTAGTATGTTACAAATAATTTCCATTTCATGATTATCATTGGGGCTCGCTGTTCACTTAAACTTGAAGATCAAAAAATTGGCGAATGTCAGTGTTTAGATGCTTTGCATATAGGTTTCTTGGACTATATAGAAGCAACATATACAAAGATTTCAACCGTCTACCTGTTCTATTCATTGTTCTTCTTGTAGAAAGTTACAAATAATTACCGATAAAGGATTAACCATTGGGGCTCATTGTTCACTTAAACTTGAAAAACCAAAAATAGGCGAATTGTACTGTTTGGATGCTTTGCATATATGTTTCTTAGACTATATGGAAGCAATATATACAAAGATTTCAATCGTCTACCTGTTCCATTCATTGTTCTACTTGTCGGAAGTTACAAATAATTATCGTTAAAGTATTAACAATGGGGCTCGTAGTTCACTTAAACTTGAAGATCAAATAATTGGCGAATTGTACTGTTTGGATGGTTTGCATATATGTTTCTTAGTCTATATAGAAGCAATATATACAATGATTTCAACCGTCTACCTGTTCCATTCATTGTTCTACTTGCCGAAATTTACAAATAATTTCCTTTAAAGGATTAACAATGGGGCTCGTAGTTCACTTAAACTTGAAGAGCAAAAAATTTGCGAATTGTACTGTTTGGACGCTTTGCATATATGTTTCTTGGACTATATAGAAGCAATATATACAATGATTTCAACAGTCTACCTGTTCCATTCATTGTTCTACTTGTCGAAATTTACAAATAATTTCTTTTAAAGGATTAACAATGGGGCTCGTTGTTCACTTAAACTTGAAGAACAAAAAATTGATGAATGGTACTGTTTGGATGCTTTGCATATATGTTTCTTAGACTATATAGAAGCAATATATACATTGATTTAAATCGTCTGTCTGTTCCATTCATTGTTCTACTTGTCGCAACTTACAAATAATTACCGTTAAAGTATTAACAATGGGGCTCGTAGTTCACTTAAACTTGAAGATCAAATAATTGGCGAATTGTACTGTTTGGATGATTTGCATATATGTTTCTTAGTCTATATAGAAGCAATATATACAATGATTTCAACCGTCTACCTGTTCCATTCATTGTTCTACTTGTCGAAAGTTACAAATAATTTCCGTTAAGGGATTAACAATGGGGATCGTAGTTTACTTAAACTTGAAGAACCAGAATTTGGCGAATTGTACTGTTTGGACGCTATGCATATATGTTTCTTAGACTATATAGAAGCAATATAAAAATGATTTCAACAGTCTACCTGTTCCATTCATTGTTCTACTTGTCGAAATTTACAAATAATTTCCTTTAAAGGATTAACAATGGGGCTCGTAGTTCACTTAACTTGAATAACAAAAAATTGGCGAATATTACTGTTTGGATGCTTTGAATATATGTTTCTTAGATTATATAGAAGCAATATATACAAAGATTTCAATCGTCTACCTGTTCCATTCATTGTTCTACTTGTCGCAAGTTACAAATAATTACCGTTAAAGTACTAACAATGGGGCTCGTAGTTCACTTAAATTTGAAGATCAAATAATTGGCGAATTGTACTGTTTGGATGATTTGCATATATATTTCTTAGTCTATAAAGAAGCAATATATACAATGATTCCAACCGTCTACCTGTTCCATTCATTGTTCTACTTGCCGCAATTTACAAATAATTTCCTTTAAAGTATTAACAATGGGGCTCGTAGTTCACTTAAACTTGAAGAACAAAAAATTGGCGAATAGTACTGTTTGGATGCTTTGAATATATGTTTCTTAGATTATATAGAAGCAAGATATACAAAGATTTCAACCGTCTACCTGTTCCATTCATTGTTCTACTTGTCGAAATTTATAAGTAATTTCCGATAAGGGATTAACCATTGGGGCTCATTGTTCACTTAAACTTGAAGAACAAAAAATTGGCGTATGGTACTGTTTGGATGCTTTGCGTACATGTTTCTTAGACTATATGGAAGCAATATATACAAAAATTTCAACCGTCTACGTGTTCCAATCATTGTTCTACTTGTAGAAAGTTACAATTAATTTCCGTTAAAGGATTAACAATGGGGCTCGTAGTTCACTTAAACTTGAAGAACAAAAAATTGTCGAATTGTACTGTTTGGATGCTATGCATATATGTTTCGTAGATTATATAGAAGCAATATATACAATGATTTCAACCGTCTACCTGTTCCATTCATTGTTCTACTTGTCGAAAGTGACAAATAATTTCCTTTAAAGGATTAACAATGAGGCTCGTAGTTCACTTAAACTTGAAGAGCAACAAATTGGCGAATTGTACTGTTTGGACGCTTTGCATATATGTTTCTTGGACTATATAGAAGCAATATATACAATGTTTTCAACCGTCTACCTGTTCCATTCATTGTTCTACTTGTCGAAAGTTACAAATAATTTCCGTTTCATGATTATCTATGGGGCTCGTTGTTCACATAAACTTGAAGAACAAGAAATTGGCGAATGGTACTGTTTGGATGCTTTGCGTTAATGTTTCTTAGACTATATGGAAGCAATATATACAAAGATTTCAACCGTCTACGTATTCCAATCATTGTTCTACTTGTCGAAATTTACGAATAATTTCCTTTAAAGGATTAACAATGGGGCTCGTAGTTCACTTAAATTGAAGAACAAAAAATTGGCGAATATTACTGTTTGGATGCTTTGAATATATGTTTCTTAGATTATATAGAAGCAAGATATACAAAGATTTCAACCGTCTACCTGTTCCATTCATTGTTCTACTTGTCGCAAGTTACAAATAATTACCGTTAAAGTATTAACAATGGGGCTCGTAGTTCACTTAAACTTGAAGATCAAATAATTGGCGAATTGTACTGTTTGGATGATTAGCATATATGTTTCTTAGTCTATAAAGAAGCAATATATACAATGATTTCAACCGTCTACCTGTTCCATTCATTGTTCTACTTGCCGAAATTTACAAATAATTTCCTTTAAAGGATTAACAATGGGGCTCGTAGTTCACTTAAACTTGAAGAACAAAAAATTGGCGAATAGTACTGTTTGGATGCTTTGAATATATGTTTCTTAGATTATATAGAAGCAATATATACAAAGATTTCAACCGTCTACCTGTTCCATTCATTGTTCTACTTGTCGAAAATTATAAGTAATTTCCGATAAGGGATTAACCATTGGGGCTCATTGTTCACTTAAACTTGAAGAACAAAAAATTGGCGAATGGTACTGTTTGGATGCTTTGCGTACATGTTTCTTAGACTATATGGAAGCAATATATACAAAGATTTCAACCGTCTACGTGTTCCAATCATTGTTCTACTTGTAGAAAGTTACAATTAATTTCCGTTAAAGGATTAACAATGGGGCTCGTAGTTCACTTAAATTGAAGAACAAAAAATTGGCGAATATTACTGTTTGGATGCTTTGAATATATGTTTCTTAGATTATATAGAAGCAATATATACAAAGATTTCAATCCTCTACCTGTTCCATTCATTGTTCTACTTGTCGCAAGTTACAAATAATTACCGTTAAAGTATTAACAATGGGGCTCGTAGTTCACTTAAACTTGAAGATCAAATAATTGGCGAATTGTACTGTTTGGATGATTAGCATATATGTTTCTTAGTCTATAAAGAAGCAATATATACAATGATTTCAACCGTCTACCTGTTCCATTCATTGTTCTACTTGCCGAAATTTACAAATAATTTCCTTTAAAGGATTAACAATGGGGCTCGTAGTTCACTTAAACTTGAAGAACAAAAAATTGGCGAATAGTACTGTTTGGATGCTTTGAATATATGTTTCTTAGATTATATAGAAGCAATATATACAAAGATTTCAACCGTCTACCTGTTCCATTCATTGTTCTACTTGTCGAAAATTATAAGTAATTTCCGATAAGGGATTAACCATTGGGGCTCATTGTTCACTTAAACTTGAAGAACAAAAAATTGGCGAATGGTACTGTTTGGATGCTTTGCGTACATGTTTCTTAGACTATATGGAAGCAATATATACAAAGATTTCAACCGTCTACGTGTTCCAATCATTGTTCTACTTGTAGAAAGTTACAATTAATTTCCGTTAAAGGATTAACAATGGGGCTCGTAGTTCACTTAAACTTGAAGAACAAAAAATTGTCGAATTGTACTGTTTGGATGCTATGCATATATGTTTCGTAGATTATATAGAAGCAATATATACAATGATTTCAACCGTCTACCTGATCCATTCATTGTTCTACTTGTCGAAATTTACAAATAATTTCCTTTAAAGGATTAACAATGGGGCTCGTAGTTCACTTAAACTTGAAGAACAAAAAATTGGCGAATGGTACTGTTTGGATGCTTTGCATATATGTTTCTTAGATTATATAGAAGCAATATATACAAAGATTTCAACCGTCTACCTGTACCATTCATTGTTCTGCTTGTCGAAATTTACAAATAATTTCCTTTAAATGATTAACAATGGGGCTCGTTGTTCACTTAAACTTGAGGAACAATAAATTGGCGAATTGTACTGTTTGGACGCTATGCATATATGTTTCTTAGGCTATATAGAAGCAATATATACAATGATTTCAACAGTCTACCTGTTCCATTCATTCTTCTACTTGTCGAAATTTACAATTAATTTCCTTTAAAGGATTAACAATGGGGCTCGTAGTTCACTTAAACTTGAAGAACAAAAAATTGGCGAATGGTACTGTTTGGATGCTTTGCATATATGTTTCTTAGATTATATAGAAGCAATATATACAAAGATTTCAACCGTCTACCTGTTCTATTCATTGTTCTACTTGTCGAAATTTACAAATAATTTCCTTTAAAGGATTAACAATGGGGCTCGTAGTTTACTTAAACTTGAAGAACAAAAAATTGGCGGATTGATCTGTTTGGATGCTTTGCATATGTGTTTCTTAGACTATTTAGAAGCAATATGTAGAAAGATTTCACCCGTCTACCTGTTCCATTCATTGTTCTACTTGTCGAAATTTACAAATAATTTCCTTTAAAGGATTAACAATGGGGCTCGTAGTTCACTTAAACTTGAAGAACAAAAAATTGGCGAATTGATCTGTTTGGATGCTTTGCATATGTGTTTCTTAGACTATTTAGAAGCAATATGTAGAAAGATTTCACCCGTCTACCTGTACTATTCATTGTTCTACTTTGTAGAATGTTACAAATAATTTCCATTTCATGATTATCATTGGGGCTCGCTGTTCACTTAAACTTGAAGATCAAAAAATTGGCGAATGTCACTGTTTAGATGCTTTGCATATAGGTTTCTTGGACTATATAGAAGCAACATATACAAAGATTTCAACCGTCTACCTGTTCTATTCATTGTTCTTCTTGTCGAAAGTTACAAATAATTTCCGTTTCATGATTATCAATGGGCCTCGTTGTTCACTTAAAATTGAAGAACAAAAAATTGGCGACTGGTACTGTTTGGATGCTTTGCATATATGTTTATTAGACTATATAGAAGCAATATATACATTAATTTCAACCGTCTACCTGTTCCACTCATTGTTCTACTTGTCGCAAGTTACAAATAATTTCCGATAAAGTATTAACAATGGGGCTCGTAGTTCACTTAAACATGAAGATGAAATAATTGGCGAATTGTACTGTTTGGATGCTTTGCATATATGTTTCTTAGATTATATAGAAGCAATATATACAAAGATATCAACCGTCTACCTGTTCCATTCATTGTTCTACTTGTCGAAAATTACAAATAATTTCCGATAAAGGATTAACCATTGGGGCTCATTGTTCACTAAACTTGAAGAACAAAGATTGTCGAATTGTACTGTTTGGATGCTTTGCATATATGTTTCTTAGACTATATAGAAGCAATATATACAATGATTTCAACAGTCTACCTGTTCCATTCATTGTTCTACTTGTCGAAATTTACAAATAATTTCCTTTAAAGGATTAACAATGGGGCTCGTAGTTCACTTAAACTTGAAGAACAAAAAATTGGCGAATGGTACTGTTTGGATGCTTTGCATATATGTTTCTTAGACTATATAGAAGCAATATATACAAAGATTTCAACCGTCTACCTGTTCCATTCATTGTTCTACTTGTCGAAAGTTACAAATCATTTCCGATAACGGATTAACCATTGGGGCTCATTGTTCACTTAAACTTGAAAAACAAAAAATTGTCGAATTGTACTGTTTGGATGCTTTGCATATATGTTTCTTAGACTATATAGAAGCAATATATACAATGATTTCAACCGTCTACCTGTTCCATTCATTGTCCTACTTGTCGAAAGTTACAAATAATTTCCGATAAAGGATTAACCATTGGGGCTCATTGTTCACTTAAACTTGAAGAACAAAAAATTGGCGAATGGTACTGTTTGGATGCTTTGCATATATATTTCTTAGACTATATAGAAGCAATATATACATTGATTTCAACCGTCTACCTGTTCCACTCATTGTTCTACTTGGCGCAAGCTACAAATAATTTGCGTTAAAGTATTAACAATGGGTCTCATTGTTCACTTAAACTTGAAGAACAAAAAATTGGCGAATGGTACTGTTTGGATGATTTGCATATATGTTTCTTATACTATATAGAAGCAATATATACAAAGATTTCAACCGTCTACCTGTTCCATTCAATGTTCTACTTGTCGAAAGTTACAAATAATTTCCGATAAAGGATTAACAATGGGTCTCATTGTTCACTTAAACTTGAAGAACAAAAAATTGGCGAATGGTACTGTTTGGATGCTTTGCATATATGTTTCTTAGACTATATAGAAGTAATATATACATTGATTTCAACCGTCTACCTGTTCCACTCATTGTTCTACTTGTCGCAAGTTACAAATAATTTCCGTTAAAGGATTAACAATGGGGCTCATTGTTCACTTAAACTTGAAGAACAAGAAATTGGCGAATTGTACTGTTTGGACGCTTTGCATATATGTTTCTTAGACTATATAGAAGCAATATATACAATGATTTCAACAGTCTACCTGTTCCATTCATTGTTCTACTTGTCGAAATTTACAAATAATTTCCTTTAAAGGATTAACAATGGGGCTCGTAGTTCACTTAAACTTGAAGAACAAAAAATTGGCGAATGGTACTGTTTGGATGCTTTGCATATATGTTTCTTAGACTATATAGAAGCAATATATACATTGATTTCAACCGTCTACCTGTTCCACTCATTGTTCTACTTGTCGCAAGTTACAAATAATTTCCGATAAAGTATTAACAATGGGGCTCGTAGTTCACTTAAACATGAAGATGAAATAATTGGCGAATTGTACTGTTTGGATGCTTTGCATATATGTTTCTTAGATTATATAGAAGCAATATATACAAAGATATCAACCGTCTACCTGTTCCATTCATTGTTCTACTAGTCGAAAATTACAAATAATTTCCGATAAAGGATTAACCATTGGGGCTCATTGTTCACTAAACTTGAAGAACAAAGATTGTCGAATTGTACTGTTTGGATGCTTTGCATATATGTTTCTTAGACTATATAGAAGCAATATATACAATGATTTCAACAGTCTACCTGTTCCATTCATTGTTCTACTTGTCGAAATTTACAAATAATTTCCTTTAAAGGATTAACAATGGGGCTCGTAGTTCACTTAAACTTGAAGAACAAAAAATTGGCGAATGGTACTGTTTGGATGCTTTGCATATATGTTTCTTAGACTATATAGAAGCAATATATACAAAGATTTCAACCGTCTACCTGTTCCATTCATTGTTCTACTTGTCGAAAGTTACAAATCATTTCCGATAACGGATTAACCATTGGGGCTCATTGTTCACTTAAACTTGAAAAACAAAAAATTGTCGAATTGTACTGTTTGGATGCTTTGCATATATGTTTCTTAGACTATATAGAAGCAATATATACAATGATTTCAACCGTCTACCTGTTCCATTCATTGTTCTACTTGTCGAAAGTTACAAATAATTTCCGATAAAGGATTAACCATTGGGGCTCATTGTTCACTTAAACTTGAAGAACAAAAAATTGGCGAATGTTACTGTTTGGATGCTTTGCATATATATTTCTTAGACTATATAGAAGCAATATATACATTGATTTCAACCGTCTACCTGTTCCACTCATTGTTCTACTTGGCGCAAGCTACAAATAATTTGCGTTAAAGTATTAACAATGGGTCTCGTAGTTCACTTAAACTTGAAGATGGAATAGTTGGCGAATTGTACTGTTTGGATGCTTTGCATATATGTTTCTTAGATTATATAGAAGCAATATATACAAAGATTTCAACCGTCTACCTGTTCCATTCATTGTTCTACTTGCCGAAAATTACAAATAATTTCCTATAAAGGATTAACAATGGGGCTCATTGTTCACTTAAACTTGAAGAACAAAAAATTGGCGAATGGTACTGTTTGGATGATTTGCATATATGTTTCTTATACTATATAGAAGCAATATATACAAAGATTTCAACCGTCTACCTGTTCCATTCAATGTTCTACTTGTCGAAAGTTACAAATAATTTCCGATAAAGGATTAACAATGGGTCTCATTGTTCACTTAAACTTGAAGAACAAAAAATTGGCGAATGGTACTGTTTGGATGCTTTGCATATATGTTTCTTAGACTATATAGAAGCAATATATACAATGATTTCAACAGTCTACCTGTTTCATTCATTGTTCTACTTGTCGAAAGTTACAAATAAATTCCTTTAAAGGATTAACAATGGGGCTCGTAGTTCACTTAAACTTGAAGAACAAAAAATTGGCGAATGGTACTGTTTGGATGCTATGCATATATGTTTCTTAGACTATATAGAAGCAATATATACAATGATTTCAACCGTCTACCTGTTCCATTCATTGTTCTACTTGCCGAAAATTACAAATAATTCCGATAAAGGATTAACCATTGGGGCTCATTGTTCACTAAACTTGAAGAACAAAGATTGTCGAATTGTACTGTTTGGATGCTTTGCATATATGTTTCTTAGACTATATAGAAGCAATATATACAATGATTTCAACCGTCTACCTGTTCCATTCATTGTTCTACTTGTCGAAAGTTACAAATAATTTCCGATAAAGGATTAACCATTGGGGCTCATTGTTCACTAAACTTGAAGAACAAAAAATTGGCGAATGGTACTGTTTGGATGCTTTGCATATATGTTTCTTAGACTATATAGAAGCAATATATACAAAGATTTCAACCGTCTACCTGTTCCATTCATTGTTCTACATGTCGAAAGTTACAAATCATTTCCGATAACGGATTAACCATTGGGGCTCATTGTTCACTAAACTTGAAGAACAAAAAATTGTCGAATTGTACTGTTTGGATGCTTTGCATATATGTTTCTTAGACTATATAGAAGCAATATATACAAAGATTTCAAGCGTCTACCTGTTCCATTCATTGTTCTACTTGTCGAAAGTTACAAATAATTTCCTATAAAGGATTAACAATGGGGCTCATTGTTCACTTAAACTTGAAGAACAAAAAATTGGCGAATGGTACTGTTTGGATGCTTTGCATATATGTTTCTTAGACTATATAGAAGCAATATATACATTAATTTCAACCGTCTAACTGTTCCACTCATTGTTCTACTTGTCGCAAGTTACAAATAATTTCCGTTAAAGTATTAACAATGGGGCTCGTAGTTCACTTAAACATGAAGATGAATTAATTGGCGAATTGTACTGTTTGGATGCTTTGCATATATGCTTCTTAGATTATATAGAAGCAATATATACAAAGATTTCAACCGTCTACCTGTTCCATTCATTGATCTACTTGACGGAAGTTACAAATAATTTCCGTTAAAGTATTAACAATGGGGCTCGTAGTTCACTAAACTTGAAGAACAAAAAATTGTCGAATTGTACTGTTTGGATGCTTCGCATATATGTTTCTTAGACTATATAGAAGCAATATATACAATGATTTCAACCGTCTACCTGTTCCATTCATTGTTCTACTTGTCGAAAATTACAAATAATTTCCGATAAAGGATTAACCATTGGGGCTCATTGTTCACTAAACTTGAAGAACAAAAAATTGGCGAATTGTACTGTTTGGATGCATTGCATATATGTTTCGTAGGCTATATAGAAGCAATATATACAATGATTTCAACCGTCTACCTGACCCATTCATTGTTCTACTTGTCGAAATTTACAAATAATTTCCTTTAAAGGATTAACATTGGGGCTCGTAGTTCACTTAAACTTGAAGAACAAAAAATTGGCGAATTGAACTGTTTGGATGCTTTGCATATGTGTTTCTTAGACTATTTAGAAGCAATATGTAGAAAGATTTCACCCGTCTACCTGTACTATTCATTGTTCTACTTTGTAGAATGTTACAAATAATTTCCATTTCATGATTATCATTGGGGCTCGCTGTTCACTTAAACTTGAAGATCAAAAAATTGGCGAATGTCACTGTTTAGATGCTTTGCATATAGGTTTCTTGGACTATATAGAAGCAACATATACAAAGATTTCAACCGTCTACCTGTTCTATTCATTGTTCTTCTTGTCGAAAGTTACAAATAATTTCCGTTTCATGATTATCAATGGGCCTCGTTGTTCACTTAAAATTGAAGAACAAAAAATTGGCGACTGGTACTGTTTGGATGCTTTGCATATATGTTTATTAGACTATATAGAAGCAATATATACATTAATTTCAACCGTCTACCTGTTCCACTCATTGTTCTACTTGTCGCAAGTTACAAATAATTTGCGTTAAAGTATTAACAATGGGTCTCGTAGTTCACTTAAACTTGAAGATGAAATAATTGGCGAATTGTACTGTTTGGATGCTTTGCATATATGTTTCTTAGATTATATAGAAGCAATATATACAAAGATTTCAACCGTCTACCTGTTCCATTCATTGTTCTACTTGTCGAAAATTACAAATAATTTCCGATAAAGGATTAACCATTGGGGCTCATTGTTCACTAAACTTGAAGAACAAAGATTGTCGAATTGTACTGTTTGGATGCTTTGCATATATGTTTCTTAGACTATATAGAAGCAATATATACAATGATTTCAACAGTCTACCTGTTCCATTCATTGTTCTACTTGTCGAAATTTACAAATAATTTCCTTTAAAGGATTAACAATGGGGCTCGTAGTTCACTTAAACTTGAAGAACAAAAAATTGGCGAATGGTACTGTTTGGATGCTTTGCATATATGTTTCTTAGACTATATAGAAGCAATATATACATTGATTTCAACCGTCTACCTGTTCCACTCATTGTTCTACTTGTCGCAAGTTACAAATAATTTCCGATAAAGTATTAACAATGGGGCTCGTAGTTGACTTAAACATGAAGATGAAATAATTGGCGAATTGTACTGTTTGGATGCTTTGCATATATGTTTCTTAGATTATATAGAAGCAATATATACAAAGATATCAACCGTCTACCTGTTCCATTCATTGTTCTACTAGTCGAAAATTACAAATAATTTCCGATAAAGGATTAACCATTGGGGCTCATTGTTCACTAAACTTGAAGAACAAAGATTGTCGAATTGTACTGTTTGGATGCTTTGCATATATGTTTCTTAGACTATATAGAAGCAATATATACAATGATTTCAACAGTCTACCTGTTCCATTCATTGTTCTACTTGTCGAAATTTACAAATAATTTCCTTTAAAGGATTAACAATGGGGCTCGTAGTTCACTTAAACTTGAAGAACAAAAAATTGGCGAATGGTACTGTTTGGATGCTTTGCATATATGTTTCTTAGACTATATAGAAGCAATATATACATTGATTTCAACCGTCTACCTGTTCCACTCATTGTTCTACTTGTCGCAAGTTACAAATAATTTCCGATAAAGTATTAACAATGGGGCTCGTAGTTGACTTAAACATGAAGATGAAATAATTGGCGAATTGTACTGTTTGGATGCTTTGCATATATGTTTCTTAGATTATATAGAAGCAATATATACAAAGATATCAACCGTCTACCTGTTCCATTCATTGTTCTACTAGTCGAAAATTACAAATAATTTCCGATAAAGGATTAACCATTGGGGCTCATTGTTCACTAAACTTGAAGAACAAAGATTGTCGAATTGTACTGTTTGGATGCTTTGCATATATGTTTCTTAGACTATATAGAAGCAATATATACAATGATTTCAACAGTCTACCTGTTCCATTCATTGTTCTACTTGTCGAAATTTACAAATAATTTCCTTTAAAGGATTAACAATGGGGCTCGTAGTTCACTTAAACTTGAAGAACAAAAAATTGGCGAATGGTACTGTTTGGATGCTTTGCATATATGTTTCTTAGACTATATAGAAGCAATATATACAAAGATTTCAACCGTCTACCTGTTCCATTCATTGTTCTACTTGTCGAAAGTTACAAATCATTTCCGATAACGGATTAACCATTGGGGCTCATTGTTCACTTAAACTTGAAAAACAAAAAATTGTCGAATTGTACTGTTTGGATGCTTTGCATATATGTTTCTTAGACTATATAGAAGCAATATATACAATGATTTCAACCGTCTACCTGTTCCATTCATTGTTCTACTTGTCGAAAGTTACAAATAATTTCCGATAAAGGATTAACCATTGGGGCTCATTGTTCACTTAAACTTGAAGAACAAAAAATTGGCGAATGTTACTGTTTGGATGCTTTGCATATATATTTCTTAGACTATATAGAAGCAATATATACATTGATTTCAACCGTCTACCTGTTCCACTCATTGTTCTACTTGGCGCAAGCTACAAATAATTTGCGTTAAAGTATTAACAATGGGTCTCGTAGTTCACTTAAACTTGAAGATGGAATAGTTGGCGAATTGTACTGTTTGGATGCTTTGCATATATGTTTCTTAGATTATATAGAAGCAATATATACAAAGATTTCAACCGTCTACCTGTTCCATTCATTGTTCTACTTGCCGAAAAATACAAATAATTTCCTATAAAGGATTAACAATGGGGCTCATTGTTCACTTAAACTTGAAGAACAAAAAATTGGCGAATGGTACTGTTTGGATGATTTGCATATATGTTTCTTATACTATATAGAAGCAATATATACAAAGATTTCAACCGTCTACCTGTTCCATTCAATGTTCTACTTGTCGAAAGTTACAAATAATTTCCGATAAAGGATTAACAATGGGTCTCATTGTTCACTTAAACTTGAAGAACAAAAAATTGGCGAATGGTACTGTTTGGATGCTTTGCATATATGTTTCTTAGACTATATAGAAGCAATATATACAATGATTTCAACAGTCTACCTGTTTCATTCATTGTTCTACTTGTCGAAAGTTACAAATAAATTCCTTTAAAGGATTAACAATGGGGCTCGTAGTTCACTTAAACTTGAAGAACAAAAAATTGGCGAATGGTACTGTTTGGATGCTATGCATATATGTTTCTTAGACTATATAGAAGCAATATATACAATGATTTCAACCGTCTACCTGTTCCATTCATTGTTCTACTTGCCGAAAATTACAAATAATTCCGATAAAGGATTAACCATTGGGGCTCATTGTTCACTAAACTTGAAGAACAAAGATTGTCGAATTGTACTGTTTGGATGCTTTGCATATATGTTTCTTAGACTATATAGAAGCAATATATACAATGATTTCAACCGTCTACCTGTTCCATTCATTGTTCTACTTGTCGAAAGTTACAAATAATTTCCGATAAAGGATTAACCATTGGGGCTCATTGTTCACTAAACTTGAAGAACAAAAAATTGGCGAATGGTACTGTTTGGATGCTTTGCATATATGTTTCTTAGACTATATAGAAGCAATATATACAAAGATTTCAACCGTCTACCTGTTCCATTCATTGTTCTACATGTCGAAAGTTACAAATCATTTCCGATAACGGATTAACCATTGGGGCTCATTGTTCACTAAACTTGAAGAACAAAAAATTGTCGAATTGTACTGTTTGGATGCTTTGCATATATGTTTCTTAGACTATATAGAAGCAATATATACAAAGATTTCAAGCGTCTACCTGTTCCATTCATTGTTCTACTTGTCGAAAGTTACAAATAATTTCCTATAAAGGATTAACAATGGGGCTCATTGTTCACTTAAACTTGAAGAACAAAAAATTGGCGAATGGTACTGTTTGGATGCTTTGCATATATGTTTCTTAGACTATATAGAAGCAATATATACATTAATTTCAACCGTCTAACTGTTCCACTCATTGTTCTACTTGTCGCAAGTTACAAATAATTTCCGTTAAAGTATTAACAATGGGGCTCGTAGTTCACTTAAACATGAAGATGAATTAATTGGCGAATTGTACTGTTTGGATGCTTTGCATATATGCTTCTTAGATTATATAGAAGCAATATATACAAAGATTTCAACCGTCTACCTGTTCCATTCATTGATCTACTTGTCGGAAGTTACAAATAATTTCCGTTAAAGTATTAACAATGGGGCTCGTAGTTCACTAAACTTGAAGAACAAAAAATTGTCGAATTGTACTGTTTGGATGCTTCGCATATATGTTTCTTAGACTATATAGAAGCAATATATACAATGATTTCAACCGTCTACCTGTTCCATTCATTGTTCTACTTGTCGAAAATTACAAATAATTTCCGATAAAGGATTAACCATTGGGGCTCATTGTTCACTAAACTTGAAGAACAAAAAATTGGCGAATTGTACTGTTTGGATGCATTGCATATATGTTTCGTAGGCTATATAGAAGCAATATATACAATGATTTCAACCGTCTACCTGACCCATTCATTGTTCTACTTGTCGAAATTTACAAATAATTTCCTTTAAAGGATTAACATTGGGGCTCGTAGTTCACTTAAACTTGAAGAACAAAAAATTGGCGAATTGAACTGTTTGGATGCTTTGCATATGTGTTTCTTAGACTATTTAGAAGCAATATGTAGAAAGATTTCACCCGTCTACCTGTACTATTCATTGTTCTACTTTGTAGAATGTTACAAATAATTTCCATTTCATGATTATCATTGGGGCTCGCTGTTCACTTAAACTTGAAGATCAAAAAATTGGCGAATGTCACTGTTTAGATGCTTTGCATATAGGTTTCTTGGACTATATAGAAGCAACATATACAAAGATTTCAACCGTCTACCTGTTCTATTCATTGTTCTTCTTGTCGAAAGTTACAAATAATTTCCGTTTCATGATTATCAATGGGCCTCGTTGTTCACTTAAAATTGAAGAACAAAAAATTGGCGACTGGTACTGTTTGGATGCTTTGCATATATGTTTATTAGACTATATAGAAGCAATATATACATTAATTTCAACCGTCTACCTGTTCCACTCATTGTTCTACTTGTCGCAAGTTACAAATAATTTGCGTTAAAGTATTAACAATGGGTCTCGTAGTTCACTTAAACTTGAAGATGAAATAATTGGCGAATTGTACTGTTTGGATGCTTTGCATATATGTTTCTTAGATTATATAGAAGCAATATATACAAAGATTTCAACCGTCTACCTGTTCCATTCATTGTTCTACTTGTCGAAAATTACAAATAATTTCCGATAAAGGATTAACCATTGGGGCTCATTGTTCACTAAACTTGAAGAACAAAGATTGTCGAATTGTACTGTTTGGATGCTTTGCATATATGTTTCTTAGACTATATAGAAGCAATATATACAATGATTTCAACAGTCTACCTGTTCCATTCATTGTTCTACTTGTCGAAATTTACAAATAATTTCCTTTAAAGGATTAACAATGGGGCTCGTAGTTCACTTAAACTTGAAGAACAAAAAATTGGCGAATGGTACTGTTTGGATGCTTTGCATATATGTTTCTTAGACTATATAGAAGCAATATATACATTGATTTCAACCGTCTACCTGTTCCACTCATTGTTCTACTTGTCGCAAGTTACAAATAATTTCCGATAAAGTATTAACAATGGGGCTCGTAGTTGACTTAAACATGAAGATGAAATAATTGGCGAATTGTACTGTTTGGATGCTTTGCATATATGTTTCTTAGATTATATAGAAGCAATATATACAAAGATATCAACCGTCTACCTGTTCCATTCATTGTTCTAGTTGTCGAAAATTACAAATAATTTCCGATAAAGGATTAACCATTGGGGCTCATTGTTCACTAAACTTGAAGAACAAAGATTGTCGAATTGTACTGTTTGGATGCTTTGCATATATGTTTCTTAGACTATATAGAAGCAATATATACAATGATTTCAACAGTCTACCTGTTCCATTCATTGTTCTACTTGTCGAAATTTACAAATAATTTCCTTTAAAGGATTAACAATGGGGCTCGTAGTTCACTTAAACTTGAAGAACAAAAAATTGGCGAATGGTACTGTTTGGATGCTTTGCATATATGTTTCTTAGACTATATAGAAGCAATATATACATTGATTTCAACCGTCTACCTGTTCCACTCATTGTTCTACTTGTCGCAAGTTACAAATAATTTCCGATAAAGTATTAACAATGGGGCTCGTAGTTCACTTAAACATGAAGATGAAATAATTGGCGAATGGTACTGTTTGGATGCTTTGCATATATATTTCTTAGACTATATAGAAGCAATATATACATTGATTTCAACCGTCTACCTGTTCCACTCATTGTTCTACTTGGCGCAAGCTACAAATAATTTGCGTTAAAGTATTAACAATGGGTCTCGTAGTTCACTTAAACTTGAAGATGGAATAGTTGGCGAATTGTACTGTTTGGATGCTTTGCATATATGTTTCTTAGATTATATAGAAGCAATATATACAAAGATTTCAACCGTCTACCTGTTCCATTCATTGTTCTACTTGCCGAAAATTACAAATAATTCCGATAAAGGATTAACCATTGGGGCTCATTGTTCACTAAACTTGAAGAACAAAGATTGTCGAATTGTACTGTTTGGATGCTTTGCATATATGTTTCTTAGACTATATAGAAGCAATATATACAATGATTTCAACCGTCTACCTGTTCCATTCATTGTTCTACTTGTCGAAAGTTACAAATAATTTCCGATAAAGGATTAACCATTGGGGCTCATTGTTCACTAAACTTGAAGAACAAAAAATTGGCGAATTGTACTTTTTGGATGCTTTGCATATATGTTTCTTAGACTATATAGAAGCAATATATACAATGATTTCAACAGTCTACCTGTTCCATTCATTGTTCTACTTGTCGAAATTTACAAATAATTTCCTTTAAAGGATTAACAATGGGGCTCGTAGTTCACTTAAACTTGAAGAACAAAAAATTGGCGAATGGTACTGTTTGGATGCTTTGCATATATGGTTCTTAGACTATATAGAAGCAATATATACAAAGATTTCAACCGTCTACCTGTTCCATTCATTGTTCTACTTGTCGAAAGTTACAAATCATTTCCGATAACGGATTAACCATTGGGGCTCATTGTTCACTTAAACTTGAAGAACAAAAAATTGGCGAATTGTACTGTTTGGATGCTTTGCATATATGTTTCTTAGACTATATAGAAGCAATATATACATTGATTTCAACCGTCTACCTGTTCCACTCATTGTTCTACTTGTCGCAAGTTACAAATAATTTCAGATAAAGTATTAACAATGGGGCTCGTAGTTCACTTAAGCATGAAGATGAAATAATTGGCGAATTGTACTGTTTGGATGCTTTGCATATATGTTTCTTAGACTATATAGAAGCAATATATACAATGATTTCAACCGTCTACCTGTTCCAATCATTGTTCTACTTGTCGCAAGCTACAAATAATTTCCGTTAAAGTATTAACAATGGGTCTCGTAGTTCACTTAAACTTGAAGATGGAATAGTTGGCGAATTGTACTGTTTGGATGCTTTGCATATATGTTTCTTAGATTATATAGAAGCAATATATACAAAGATTTCAACCGTCTACCTGTTCCATTCATTGTTCTACTTGTCGAAAGTTACAAATAATTTCCGATAAAGGATTAACAATGGGGCTCATTGTTCACTAAACTTGAAGAACAAAAAATTGTCGAATTGTACTGTTTGGATGCTTTGCATATATGTTTCTTAGACTATATAGACGCAATATATACAATGATATCAACCGTCTACCTGTTCCATTCATTGTTCTACTTGTCGAAAGTTACAAATAATTTCCGATAAAGGATTAACAATGGGGCTCATTGTTCACTTAAACTTGAAGAACAAAAAATTGGCGAATTGTACTGTTTGAACGCTTTGCATATATGTTTCTTGGACTATATAGAAGCAACATATACAATGATTTCAACAGTCTACCTGTTCCATTCATTGTTCTACTTGTCGCAAGTTACAAATAATTTCCGTTAAAGTATTAACAATGGGGCTCGTAGTTCACTTAAACATGAAGATGAAATAATTGGCGAATTGTACTGTTTGGATGCTTTGCATATATGTTTCTTAGATTATATAGAAGCAATATACACAAAGATTTCAACCGTCTACCTGTTCCATTCATTGTTCTTCTTGTCGAAAGTTACAAATAATTTCCGTTTCATGATTATCAATGGGCCTCGTTGTTCACTTAAAATTGAAGAACAAAAAATTGGCGACTGGTACTGTTTGGATGCTTTGCATATATGTTTCTTAGACTATATAGAAGCAATATATAAATAGATTTCAACCGTCTACCAGTTCCATTCATTGTTCTACTTGTCGAAAGTTACAAATAATTTCCTATAAAGGATTAACAATGGGGCTCATTGTTCACTTAAACTTGAAGAACAAAAAATTGGCGAATGGTACTGTTTGGATGCTTTGCATATATGTTTCTTAGACTATATAGAAGCAATATATACATTGATTTCAACAGTCTACCTGTTCCATTCATTGTTCTACTTGTCGAAATTTACAAATAATTTCCTTTAAAGGATTAACAATGGGGCTCGTAGTTCACTTAAACTTGAAGAACAAAAAATTGGCGAATGGTACTGTTTGGATGCTTTGCATATATGGTTCTTAGACTATATAGAAGCAATATATACAAAGATTTCAACCGTCTACCTGTTCCATTCATTGTTCTACTTGTCGAAAGTTACAAATCATTTCCGATAACGGATTAACCATTGTGGCTCATTGTTCACTTAAACTTGAAGAACAAAAAATTGGCGAATTGTACTGTTTGGATGCTTTGCATATATGTTTCTTAGACTATATAGAAGCAATATATACATTGATTTCAACCGTCTACCTGTTCCACTCATTGTTCTACTTGTCGAAAGTTACAAATCATTTCCGATAACGGATTAACCATTGTGGCTCATTGTTCACTTAAACTTGAAGAACAAAAAATTGGCGAATTGTACTGTTTGAACGCTTTGCATATATGTTTCTTAGACTATATAGAAGCACTATATACTATGATTTCAACCGTCTACCTGTTCCATTCATTGTTCTACTTGTCGAAAGTTACAAATAATTTCCGTTAAGGGATTAAAAATGGGGATCGTAGTTCACTTAAACTTGAAGAACAAAAAATTGGCGAATTGTACTGTTTGGATGCTGTGCATATATGTTTCGTAGACTATATAGAAGCAATATATACAATGATTTCAACCGTCTACATGATCCATTCATTGTTCTACTTTTCGAAATTTACAAATAATTTCCTTTAAAGGATTAACAATGTGGCTCGTAGTTCACTTAAACTTGAAGAACAAAAAATTGGCGAATTGTACTGTTTGGATGCTTAGCATATATGTTTCTTAGACTATATAGAAGCAATATATACAAAGATTTCAACGGTCTACCTATTTCATTCATTGTTCTACTTGTCGAAATTTACAAATAATTTCCTTTAAAGGATTAACAATGGGGCTCGTTGTACACATAAACTTGAAGAACAATAAATTGACGAATTGTACTGTTTGAATGCTTTGCACATATGTTTCTTAGACTATATAGAAGCAATATATACAAAGATTTCAACCATCTACCTGTTCCATTGATTGTTCTACTTGTCGAAATTTACAAATAATTTCCGATAAAGGATTAACAATGGGGCTCATTATTCAATTAAACTTGAAGAACTAAAAATTGGCGAATGGTACTGTTTGGATGCTTTGCATATATGTTTCGTAGACTATATAGAAGCAATATAAACAATGATTTCAACCGTGTACCTGATCCATTCATTGTTCTAATTGTCGAAATTTACAAATAATTTCCTTTAAAGGATTAACAATGGGGCTCGTTGTTCACTTAAACTTGAAGAACAAAAAATTGGCGAATGGTACTGCTTGGATGTTTTGCATGTATGTTTCTTAGATTATATAGAAGCAATATATACAAAGATTTCAACCGTCTACCTGTTCCATTCATTGTTCTACTGTTCGAAAATTACAAATAATTTCCGATAAAGGATTAACCATTGGGGCTCATTGTTCACTAAACTTGAAGAACAAAAAATTGTCGAATTGTACTGTTTGGATGCTTTGCATATATGTTTCTTAGACTATATAGAAGCAATATATACAATGATTTCAACAGTCTACCTGTTCCAGTCATTGTTCTACTTGTCGCAAGTTACAAATAATTTCCGTTAAAGTATTAACAATGGGGCTCGTAGTTCACTTAAACTTGAAGATGAAGTAATTGGCGAATTGTACTGTTTGGATGCTTTGCATATATGTTTCTTAGACTATATAGAAGCAATATATACAAAGATTTCAACCATCTACCTGTTCCATTGATTGTTCTACTTGTCGAAAATTACAAATAATTTCCGATAAAGGATTAACCATTGGGGCTCATTGTTCACTTAAACTTGAAAAACAAAAAATTGGCGAATTGTACTGTTTGGATGCTTTGCACATATGTTTCTTAGACTATATAGAAGCACTATATACTATGATTTCAACCGTCTACCTGTTCCATTCATTGTTCTACTTGTCGAAAGTTACAAATAATTTCCGTTAAGGGATTAACAATGGGGATCGTAGTTCACTTAAACTTGAAGAACAAAAAATTGGCGAATTGTACTGTTTGGATGCTGTGCATATATGTTTCGTAGACTATATAGAAGCAATATATACAATGATTTCAACCGTCTACATGATCCATTCATTGTTCTACTTTTCGAAATTTACAAATAATTTCCTTTAAAGGATTAACAATGGGGCTCGTAGTTCACTTAAACTTGAAGAACAAAAAATTGGCGAATTGTACTGTTTGGATGCTTAGCATATATGTTTCTTAGACTATATAGTAGCAATATATACAATGATTTCAACAGTCTACCTGTTCCAGTCATTGTTCTACTTGTCGCAAGTTACAAATAATTTCCGTTAAAGTATTAACAATGGGGCTCGTAGTTCACTTAAACTTGAAGATGAAGTAATTGGCGAATTGTTCTGTTTGGATGCTTTGCATATATGTTTCTTAGATTATATAGAAGCAAAATATACAAAGATTTCAGCCGTCTACCTGTTCCATTCATTGTTCTACTTGTCGAACATTACAAATAATTTCCGATAAAGGATTAACAATGGGGCTCATTATTCAATTAAACTTGAAGAACTAAAAATTGGCGAATGGTACTGTTTGGATGCTTTGCGTACATGTTTCTTAGACTATATGGAAGCAATATATACAAAGATTTCAACCGTCTACGTGTTCCAATCATTGTTCTACTTGTCGAAATTTACAAATAATTTCCTTTAAAGGATTAACAATGGGGCTCGTTGTTCACTTAAACTTGAAGAATAAAAAATTGGTGAATGGTACTGCTTGGATGCTTTGCATGTATGTTTCTTAGATTATATAGAAGCAATATATACAAAGATTTCAACCGTCTACCTGTTCCATTCATTGTTCTACTTGTCGAAAATTACAAATAATTTCCGATAAAGGATTAACCATTGGGGCTCATTGTTCACTAAACTTGAAGAACAAAAAATTGTCGAATTGTACTGTTTGGATGCTTTGCATATATGTTTCTTAGACTATATAGAAGTAATATATACAATGATTTCAACCGTTTACCTGTTCCATTCATTGTTCTACTTGTCGAAATATACAAATAATTTCCTTTAAAGGATTAACAATGAGGCTCGTAGTTCACTTAAACTTGAAGAGCAAAAAATTGGCGAATTGTACTGTTTGGACGCTTTGCATATATGTTTCTTGGACTATATGGAAGCAATATATACAAAGATTTCAACCGTCTACCTGTTCCATTCATTGTTCTACTTGTCGAAAGTTACAAATAATTTCCGTTAAAGGATTAACATTGGGGCTCATTGTTCACTTAAACTTTAAGAACAAAAAATTGGCGAATGGTACTGTTTGGATGCTTTGCATATATGTTTCTTAGACTATATTGAAGCAATATATACATTGATTTCAACCGTCTACCTGTTCCACTCATTGTTCTACTTGTCGAAATTTACAAATAATTTCCGATAAAGGATTAACAATGGGGCTCATTATTCAATTAAACTTGAAGAACAAAAAATTGGCGAATGGTACTGTTTGGATGCTTTGCATATATGTTTCGTAGACTATATAGAAGCAATATATACAATGATTTCAACCGTCTACCTGATCCATTCATTGCTCTACTTGTCGAAATTTACAAATAATTTCCTTTAAAGGATTAACAATGGGGCTCGTAGTTCACTTAAACTTGAAGAGCAAAAAATTGGCGAATTGTACTGTTTGGACGCTTTGCATATATGTTTCTTGGACTATATAGAAGCAACATATACAATGATTTCAACAGTCTACCTGTTCCATTCATTGTTCTACTTGTCGAAATTTACAAATAATTTCCTTTAAAGGATTAACAATGGGGCTCGTTGTACACTTAAACTTGAAGAACAAAAAATTGGCGAATGGTACTGTTTGGATGCTTTGCGTACATGTTTCTTAGACTATATGGAAGCAATATATACAAAGATTTCAACCGTCTACCTGTTCCATTCATTATTCTACTTGTCGAAAGTTACAAATAATTTCCGTTAAGGGATTAACAATGGGGATCGTAGTTTACTTAAACTTGAAGAACAAAAAATTTGCGAATGGTACTGTTTGGATGCTTTGCATATATGTTGCTTAGACTATATGGAAGCAATATATACAAAGATTTCAACCGTCTACGTGTTCCAATCATTGTTCTACTTGTAGAAATTTATAATTAATTTCCGTTAAAGGATTAACAATGGGGCTCGTAGTTCACTTAAACTTGAAGGACAAAAAATTGGCGAATTGTACTGTTTGGATGCTTTGCATATAGGTTTCTTAGACTATATAGAAGCAATATATACATTGATTTCAACCGTCTACCTGTTCCATTCATTGTTCTACTTGTCGAAATTTACAAATAATTTCCGTTAAGGGATTAACAATGGGGATCGTAGTTTACTTAAACTTGAAGAACAAAACATTGGCGAATGGTACTGTTTGGATGCTTTGCATATATGTTTCTTAGACTATATGGAAGCAATATATACAAAGATTTCAACCGTCTACGTGTTCCAATCATTGTTCTACTTGTAGAAAGTTACAAATAATTTCCAATAAAGGATTAACAATGTGGCTCATTGTTCACTTAACCTTGAAGACCAAAAAATTGGCGAATGGTACTGTTTGGATGCTTTGCATATATGTTTCTTAGATTATATAGAAGCAATATATACAAAGATTTCAACCGTTTACATGTTCCATTCATTGTTCTACTTGTCGAAAATTACAAATAATTTCCGATAAAGGATTAACCATTGGGGCTCATTGTTCACTTATACTTGATGAACAAAAAATTGGCGAATGGTACTGTTTGGATGCTTTGCGTACGTGTTTCTTAGACTATATGGAAGCAATATATACAAAGATTTCAACCGTCTACGTGTTCCAATCATTGTTCTACTTGTCGAAATTTACAAATAATTTCCTTTAAAGGATTAACAATGGGGCTCGTTGTTCACTTAAACTTGAAGAATAAAAAATTGGTGAATGGTACTGCTTGGATGCTTTGCATGTATGTTTCTTAGATTATATAGAAGCAATATATACAAAGATTTCAACCGTCTACCTGTTCCATTCATTGTTCTACTTGTCGAAAATTACAAATAATTTCCGATAAAGGATTAACCATTGGGGCTCATTGTTCACTAAACTTGAAGAACAAAAAATTGTCGAATTGTACTGTTTGGATGCTTTGCATATATGTTTCTTAGACTATATAGAAGTAATATATACAATGATTTCAACCGTTTACCTGTTCCATTCATTGTTCTACTTGTCGAAATTTACAAATAATTTCCTTTAAAGGATTAACAATGAGGCTCGTAGTTCACTTAAACTTGAAGAGCAAAAAATTGGCGAATTGTACTGTTTGGACGCTTTGCATATATGTTTCTTGGACTATATGGAAGCAATATATACAAAGATTTCAACCGTCTACCTGTTCCATTCATTGTTCTACTTGTCGAAAGTTACAAATAATTTCCGTTAAAGGATTAACATTGGGGCTCATTGTTCACTTAAACTTTAAGAACAAAAAATTGGCGAATGGTACTGTTTGGATGCTTTGCATATATGTTTCTTAGACTATATTGAAGCAATATATGCATTGATTTCAACCGTCTACCTGTTCCACTCATTGTTCTACTTGTCGAAATTTACAAATAATTTCCGATAAAGGATTAACAATGGGGCTCATTATTCAATTAAACTTGAAGAACAAAAAATTGGCGAATGGTACTGTTTGGATGCTTTGCATATATGTTTCGTAGACTATATAGAAGCAATATATACAATGATTTCAACCGTCTACCTGATCCATTCATTGTTCTACTTGTCGAAATTTACAAATAATTTCCTTTAAAGGATTAACAATGGGGCACGTAGTTCACTTAAACTTGAAGAGCAAAAAATTGGCGAATTGTACTGTTTGGACGCTTTGCATATATGTTTCTTGGACTATATAGAAGCAACATATACAATGATTTCAACAGTCTACCTGTTCCATTCATTGTTCTACTTGTCGAAATTTACAAATAATTTCCTTTAAAGGATTAACAATGGGGCTCGTTGTACACTTAAACTTGAAGAACAAAAAATTGGCGAATGGTACTGTTTGGATGCTTTGCGTACATGTTTCTTAGACTATATGGAAGCAATATATACAAAGATTTCAACCGTCTACCTGTTCCATTCATTATTCTACTTGTCGAAAGTTACAAATAATTTCCGTTAAGGGATTAACAATGGGGATCGTAGTTTACTTAAACTTGAAGAACAAAAAATTTGCGAATGGTACTGTTTGGATGCTTTGCATATATGTTTCTTAGATTATATAGAAGCAATATATACAAAGATTTCAACCGTTTACATGTTCCATTCATTGTTCTACTTGTCGAAAATTACAAATAATTTCCGATAAAGGATTAACCATTGGGGCTCATTGTTCACTTATACTTGATGAACAAAAAATTGGCGAATGGTACTGTTTGGATGCTTTGCGTACATGTTTCTTAGACTATATGGAAGCAATATATACAAAGATTTCAACCGTCTACGTGTTCCAATCATTGTTCTGCTTGTCGAAATTTACAAATAATTTCCTTTAAAGGATTAACAATGGGGCTCGCTGTTCACTTAAACTTGAAGAACAATAAATTGGCGAATGGTACTGTTTGGATGCTTTGCATATATGTTTCTTAGACTATATAGAAGCAATATATACATTAATTTCAACCGTCTAACTGTTCCACTCATTGTTCTACTTGTCGCAAGTTACAAATAATTTCCGTTAAAGTATTAACAATGGGGCTCGTAGTTCACTTAAACATGAAGATGAATTAATTGGCGAATTGTACTGTTTGGATGCTTTGCATATATGCTTCTTAGATTATATAGAAGCAATATATACAAAGATTTCAACCGTCTACCTGTTCCATTCATTGATCTACTTGTCGGAAGTTACAAATAATTTCCGTTAAAGTATTAACAATGGGGCTCGTAGTTCACTAAACTTGAAGAACAAAAAATTGTCGAATTGTACTGTTTGGATGCTTCGCATATATGTTTCTTAGACTATATAGAAGCAATATATACAATGATTTCAACCGTCTACCTGTTCCATTCATTGTTCTACTTGTCGAAAATTACAAATAATTTCCGATAAAGGATTAACCATTGGGGCTCATTGTTCACTAAACTTGAAGAACAAAAAATTGGCGAATTGTACTGTTTGGATGCATTGCATATATGTTTCGTAGGCTATATAGAAGCAATATATACAATGATTTCAACCGTCTACCTGACCCATTCATTGTTCTACTTGTCGAAATTTACAAATAATTTCCTTTAAAGGATTAACATTGGGGCTCGTAGTTCACTTAAACTTGAAGAACAAAAAATTGGCGAATTGAACTGTTTGGATGCTTTGCATATGTGTTTCTTAGACTATTTAGAAGCAATATGTAGAAAGATTTCACCCGTCTACCTGTACTTTTCATTGTTCTACTTTGTAGAATGTTACAAATAATTTCCATTTCATGATTATCATTGGGGCTCGCTGTTCACTTAAACTTGAAGATCAAAAAATTGGCGAATGTCACTGTTTAGATGCTTTGCATATAGGTTTCTTGGACTATATAGAAGCAACATATACAAAGATTTCAACCGTCTACCTGTTCTATTCATTGTTCTTCTTGTCGAAAGTTACAAATAATTTCCGTTTCATGATTATCAATGGGCCTCGTTGTTCACTTAAAATTGAAGAACAAAAAATTGGCGACTGGTACTGTTTGGATGCTTTGCATATATGTTTATTAGACTATATAGAAGCAATATATACATTAATTTCAACCGTCTACCTGTTCCACTCATTGTTCTACTTGTCGCAAGTTACAAATAATTTGCGTTAAAGTATTAACAATGGGTCTCGTAGTTCACTTAAACTTGAAGATGAAATAATTGGCGAATTGTACTGTTTGGATGCTTTGCATATATGTTTCTTAGATTATATAGAAGCAATATATACAAAGATTTCAACCGTCTACCTGTTCCATTCATTGTTCTACTTGTCGAAAATTACAAATAATTTCCGATAAAGGATTAACCATTGGGGCTCATTGTTCACTAAACTTGAAGAACAAAGATTGTCGAATTGTACTGTTTGGATGCTTTGCATATATGTTTCTTAGACTATATAGAAGCAATATATACAATGATTTCAACAGTCTACCTGTTCCATTCATTGTTCTACTTGTCGAAATTTACAAATAATTTCCTTTAAAGGATTAACAATGGGGCTCGTAGTTCACTTAAACTTGAAGAACAAAAAATTGGCGAATGGTACTGTTTGGATGCTTTGCATATATGTTTCTTAGACTATATAGAAGCAATATATACATTGATTTCAACCGTCTACCTGTTCCACTCATTGTTCTACTTGTCGCAAGTTACAAATAATTTCCGATAAAGTATTAACAATGGGGCTCGTAGTTGACTTAAACATGAAGATGAAATAATTGGCGAATTGTACTGTTTGGATGCTTTGCATATATGTTTCTTAGATTATATAGAAGCAATATATACAAAGATATCAACCGTCTACCTGTTCCATTCATTGTTCTAGTTGTCGAAAATTACAAATAATTTCCGATAAAGGATTAACCATTGGGGCTCATTGTTCACTAAACTTGAAGAACAAAGATTGTCGAATTGTACTGTTTGGATGCTTTGCATATATGTTTCTTAGACTATATAGAAGCAATATATACAATGATTTCAACAGTCTACCTGTTCCATTCATTGTTCTACTTGTCGAAATTTACAAATAATTTCCTTTAAAGGATTAACAATGGGGCTCGTAGTTCACTTAAACTTGAAGAACAAAAAATTGGCGAATGGTACTGTTTGGATGCTTTGCATATATGTTTCTTAGACTATATAGAAGCAATATATACATTGATTTCAACCGTCTACCTGTTCCACTCATTGTTCTACTTGTCGCAAGTTACAAATAATTTCCGATAAAGTATTAACAATGGGGCTCGTAGTTCACTTAAACATGAAGATGAAATAATTGGCGAATTGTACTGTTTGGATGCTTTGCATATATGTTTCTTAGATTATATAGAAGCAATATATACAAAGATATCAACCGTCTACCTGTTCCATTCATTGTTCTACTTGTCGAAAATTACAAATAATTTCCGATAAAGGATTAACCATTGGGGCTCATTGTTCACTAAACTTGAAGAACAAAAAATTGTCGAATTGTACTGTTTGGATGCTTCGCATATATGTTTCTTAGACTATATAGAAGCAATATATACAATGATTTCAACCGTCTACCTGTTCCATTCATTGTTCTACTTGTCGAAAATTACAAATAATTTCCGATAAAGGATTAACAATGGGGCTCATTGTTCACTTAAACTTGAAGAACAAAGAATTGGCGAATGGTACTGTTTGGATGCTTCGCATATATGTTTCTTAGACTATATAGAAGCAATATATACATTGATTTCAACCGTCTACCTGTTCCATTCATTGTTCTACTTGTCGGAAGTTACAAATAATTTCCGTTAAAGTATTAACAATGGGGCTCGTTGTTCACTTAAACATGAAGATGAAATAATTGGCGAATTGTACTGTTTGGATGCTTTGCATATATGTTTCTTAGATTATATAGAAGCAATATATACAAAGATTTCAACCGTCTATCTGTTCCAATCATTGTTCTACTTGTCGAAAATTACAAATAATTTCCGATAAAGGATTAACCATTGGGGCTCATTGTTCACTTAAACTTGAAGAACAAAAAATTGGCGAATGGTACTGTTTGGATGCTTTGCATATATGTTTCTTAGACTATATAGAAGCAATATATACATTGATTTCAACCGTCTACCTGTTCCACTCATTGTTCTACTTGTCGCAAGTTACAAATAATTTGCGTTAAAGTATTAACAATGGGTCTCGTAGTTCACGTAAACTTGATGATGAAATAATTGGCGAATTGTACTGTTTGGATGCTTTGCATATATGTTTCTTAGATTATATAGAAGCAATATATACAAAGATTTCAACCGTCTACCTGTTCCATTCATTGATCTACTTGTCGGAAGTTACAAATAATTTCCGTTAAAGTATTAACAATGGGGTTCGTAGTTCACTTAAACATGAAGATGAAATAATTGGCGAATGGTACTGTTTGGATGCTTTGCATATATGTTTCTTAGACTATATGGAAGCAATATATACAAAGATTTCAACCGTCTGCGTGTTCCAATCATTGTTCTACTTGTAGAAAGTTACAATTAATTTCCGTTAAAGGATTATCAATGGGGCTCGTAGTTCACTTAAACTTGAAGAACAAAAAATTGGCGAATTGTACTGTTTGGATGCTTTGCATATATGTTTCGTAGGCTATATAGAAGCAATATATACAATGATTTCAACCGTCTACCTGATCCATTCATTGTTCTACTTGTCGAAATTTACAAATAATTTCCTTTAAAGGATTAACAATGGGGCTCGTAGTTCACTTAAACTTGAAGAACAAAAAATTGGCGAATTGATCTGTTTGGATGCTTTGCATATGTGTTTCTTAGACTATTTAGAAGCAATATGTAGAAAGATTTCACCCGTCTACCTGTACTATTCATTGTTCTACTTTGTAGAATGTTACAAATAATTTCCATTTCATGATTATCATTGGGGCTCGCTGTTCACTTAAACTTGAAGATCAAAAAATTGGCGAATGTCACTGTTTAGATGCTTTGCATATAGGTTTCTTGGACTATATAGAAGCAACATATACAAAGATTTCAACCGTCTACCTGTTCTATTCATTGTTCTTCTTGTCGAAAGTTACAAATAATTTCCGTTTCATGATTATCAATGGGCCTCGTTGTTCACTTAAAATTGAAGAACAAAAAATTGGCGACTGGTACTGTTTGGATGCTTTGCATATATGTTTATTAGACTATATAGAAGCAATATATACATTAATTTCAACCGTCTACCTGTTCCACTCATTGTTCTACTTGTCGCAAGTTACAAATAATTTGCGTTAAAGTATTAACAATGGGTCTCGTAGTTCACTTAAACTTGAAGATGAAATAATTGGCGAATTGTACTGTTTGGATGCTTTGCATATATGTTTCTTAGATTATATAGAAGCAATATATACAAAGATATCAACCGTCTACCTGTTCCATTCATTGTTCTACTTGTCGAAAATTACAAATAATTTCCGATAAAGGATTAACCATTGGGGCTCATTGTTCACTAAACTTGAAGAACAAAGATTGTCGAATTGTACTGTTTGGATGCTTTGCATATATGTTTCTTAGACTATATAGAAGCAATATATACAATGATTTCAACAGTCTACCTGTTCCATTCATTGTTCTACTTGTCGAAAATTACAAATAATTTCCGATAAAGGATTAACCATTGGGGCTCATTGTTCACTTAAACTTGAAGAACAAAAAATTGGCGAATGGTACTGTTTGGATGCTTTGCATATATATTTCTTAGACTATATAGAAGCAATATATACATTGATTTCAACCGTCTACCTGTTCCACTCATTGTTCTACTTGGCGCAAGCTACAAATAATTTGCGTTAAAGTATTAACAATGGGTCTCGTAGTTCACTTAAACTTGAAGATGGAATAGTTGGCGAATTGTACTGTTTGGATGCTTTGCATATATGTTTCTTAGATTATATAGAAGCAATATATACAAAGTTTTCAACCGTCTACCTGTTCCATTCATTGTTCTACTTGCCGAAAATTACAAATAATTCCGATAAAGGATTAACCATTGGGGCTCATTGTTCACTAAACTTGAAGAACAAAGATTGTCGAATTGTACTGTTTGGATGCTTTGCATATATGTTTCTTAGACTATATAGAAGCAATATATACAATGATTTCAACCGTCTACCTGTTCCATTCATTGTTCTACTTGTCGAAAGTTACAAATAATTTCCGATAAAGGATTAACCATTGGGGCTCATTGTTCACTAAACTTGAAGAACAAAAAATTGGCGAATTGTACTTTTTGGATGCTTTGCATATATGTTTCTTAGACTATATAGAAGCAATATATACAATGATTTCAACAGTCTACCTGTTCCATTCATTGTTCTACTTGTCGAAATTTACAAATAATTTCCTTTAAAGGATTAACAATGGGGCTCGTAGTTCACTTAAACTTGAAGAACAAAAAATTGGCGAATGGTACTGTTTGGATGCTTTGCATATATGGTTCTTAGACTATATAGAAGCAATATATACAAAGATTTCAACCGTCTACCTGTTCCATTCATTGTTCTACTTGTCGAAAGTTACAAATCATTTCCGATAACGGATTAACCATTGGGGCTCA
This sequence comes from Cerceris ruficornis, assembly GCA_963989415.1. Lineage (NCBI taxonomy): Eukaryota > Metazoa > Arthropoda > Insecta > Hymenoptera > Crabronidae > Cerceris > Cerceris ruficornis. Next base: position 120,904 of record CAXDIW010000210.1, read on the forward strand.
TTGTTCACTTAAACTTGAAGAACAAAAAATTGGCGAATTGTACTGTTTGGATGCTTTGCATATATGTTTCTTAGACTATATAGAAGCAATATATACATTGATTTCAACCGTCTACCTGTTCCACTCATTGTTCTACTTGTCGCAAGTTACAAATAATTTCAGATAAAGTATTAACAATGGGGCTCGTAGTTCACTTAAGCATGAAGATGAAATAATTGGCGAATTGTACTGTTTGGATGCTTTGCATATATGTTTCTTAGACTATATAGAAGCAATATATACAATGATTTCAACCGTCTACCTGTTCCAATCATTGTTCTACTTGTCGCAAGCTACAAATAATTTCCGTTAAAGTATTAACAATGGGTCTCGTAGTTCACTTAAACTTGAAGATGGAATAGTTGGCGAATTGTACTGTTTGGATGCTTTGCATATATGTTTCTTAGATTATATAGAAGCAATATATACAAAGATTTCAACCGTCTACCTGTTCCATTCATTGTTCTACTTGTCGAAAGTTACAAATAATTTCCGATAAAGGATTAACAATGGGGCTCATTGTTCACTAAACTTGAAGAACAAAAAATTGTCGAATTGTACTGTTTGGATGCTTTGCATATATGTTTCTTAGACTATATAGACGCAATATATACAATGATATCAACCGTCTACCTGTTCCATTCATTGTTCTACTTGTCGAAAGTTACAAATAATTTCCGATAAAGGATTAACAATGGGGCTCATTGTTCACTTAAACTTGAAGAACAAAAAATTGGCGAATTGTACTGTTTGAACGCTTTGCATATATGTTTCTTGGACTATATAGAAGCAACATATACAATGATTTCAACAGTCTACCTGTTCCATTCATTGTTCTACTTGTCGCAAGTTACAAATAATTTCCGTTAAAGTATTAACAATGGGGCTCGTAGTTCACTTAAACATGAAGATGAAATAATTGGCGAATTGTACTGTTTGGATGCTTTGCATATATGTTTCTTAGATTATATAGAAGCAATATACACAAAGATTTCAACCGTCTACCTGTTCCATTCATTGTTCTACTTGTCGAAAGTTACAAATAATTTCCGATAAAGGATTAACAATGGGGCTCATTGTTCACTTAAACTTGAAGAACAATAAATTGGCGAATTGTACTGTATGGATGCTTTGCATATATGTTTCTTACACTATATAGAAGCTATATATACAAAGATTTCAACCGTCTACGTGTTCCAATCATTGTTCTACTTGTAGAAAGTTGCAAATAATTTCCGATAGAGGATTAACAATGTGGCTCATTGTTTACTTAACCTTGAAGAACAAAAAATTGGCGAATGGTACTGTTTGGATGCTATGCATATATGTTTCTTAGATTATATAGAAGCAATATATACAAAGATTTCAACCGTTTACATGTTCCATTCATTGTTCTACTTGTCGAAAATTACAAATAATTTCCGATAAAGGATTAACCATTGGGGCTCATTGTTCACTTAAACTTGAAGAACAAAAAATTGGCGAATGGTACTGTTTGGATGCTTTGCATATATATTTCTTAGACTATATAGAAGCAATATATACATTGATTTCAACCGTCTACCTGTTCCACTCATTGTTCTACTTGGCGCAAGCTACAAATAATTTGCGTTAAAGTATTAACAATGGGTCTCATTGTTCACTTAAACTTGAAGAACAAAAAATTGGCGAATGGTACTGTTTGGATGATTTGCATATATGTTTCTTATACTATATAGAAGCAATATATACAAAGATTTCAACCGTCTACCTGTTCCATTCAATGTTCTACTTGTCGAAAGTTACAAATAATTTCCGATAAAGGATTAACAATGGGTCTCATTGTTCACTTAAACTTGAAGAACAAAAAATTGGCGAATGGTACTGTTTGGATGCTTTGCATATATGTTTCTTAGACTATATAGAAGTAATATATACATTGATTTCAACCGTCTACCTGTTCCACTCATTGTTCTACTTGTCGCAAGTTACAAATAATTTCCGTTAAAGGATTAACAATGGGGCTCATTGTTCACTTAAACTTGAAGAACAAGAAATTGGCGAATTGTACTGTTTGGACGCTTTGCATATATGTTTCTTAGACTATATAGAAGCAATATATACAATGATTTCAACAGTCTACCTGTTCCATTCATTGTTCTACTTGTCGAAATTTACAAATAATTTCCTTTAAAGGATTAACAATGGGGCTCGTAGTTCACTTAAACTTGAAGAACAAAAAATTGGCGAATGGTACTGTTTGGATGCTTTGCATATATGTTTCTTAGACTATATAGAAGCAATATATACATTGATTTCAACCGTCTACCTGTTCCACTCATTGTTCTACTTGTCGCAAGTTACAAATAATTTCCGATAAAGTATTAACAATGGGGCTCGTAGTTCACTTAAACATGAAGATGAAATAATTGGCGAATTGTACTGTTTGGATGCTTTGCATATATGTTTCTTAGACTATATAGAAGCAATATATACAATGATTTCAACCGTCTACCTGTTCCATTCATTGTTCTACTTGTCGAAAGTTACAAATAATTTCCAATAAAGGATTAACCATTGGGGCTCATTGTTCACTAAACTTGAAGAACAAAAAATTGGCGAATTGTACTTTTTGGATGCTTTGCATATATGTTTCTTAGACTATATAGAAGCAATATATACAATGATTTCAACAGTCTACCTGTTCCATTCATTGTTCTACTTGTCGAAAGTTACAAATAATTTCCGTTAAGGGATTAACAATGGGGATCGTAGTTCACTTAAACTTGAAGAACAAAAAATTGGCGAATTGTACTGTTTGGATGCTTTGCATATATGTTTCTTAGACTATATAGAAGCAATATATACAATGATTTCAACCATCTACCTGTTCCATTCATTGTTCTACTTGTCGAAAGTTACAAATAATTTCCGTTAAGGGATTAACAATGGGGATCGTAGTTCACTTAAACTTGAAGAACAAAAAATTGGCGAATTGTACTGTTTGGATGCTGTGCATATATGTTTCGTAGACTATATAGAAGCAATATATACAAAGATTTCAACCGTCTACCTGTTCCATTCATTGTTCTACTTGTCGAAAGTTACAAATAATTTCCGATAAAGGATTAACAATGGGGCTCATTGTTCACTTAAACTTGAAGAACAATAAATTGGCGAATTGTACTGTATGGATGCTTTGCATATATGTTTCTTACACTATATAGAAGCTATATATACAAAGATTTCAACCGTCTACGTGTTCCAATCATTGTTCTACTTGTAGAAAGTTGCAAATAATTTCCGATAGAGGATTAACAATGTGGCTCATTGTTTACTTAACCTTGAAGAACAAAAAATTGGCGAATGGTACTGTTTGGATGCTATGCATATATGTTTCTTAGATTATATAGAAGCAATATATACAAAGATTTCAACCGTTTACATGTTCCATTCATTGTTCTACTTGTCGAAAATTACAAATAATTTCCGATAAAGGATTAACCATTGGGGCTCATTGTTCACTTAAACTTGAAGAACAAAAAATTGGCGAATGGTACTGTTTGGATGCTTTGCATATATATTTCTTAGACTATATAGAAGCAATATATACATTGATTTCAACCGTCTACCTGTTCCACTCATTGTTCTACTTGGCGCAAGCTACAAATAATTTGCGTTAAAGTATTAACAATGGGTCTCATTGTTCACTTAAACTTGAAGAACAAAAAATTGGCGAATGGTACTGTTTGGATGATTTGCATATATGTTTCTTATACTATATAGAAGCAATATATACAAAGATTTCAACCGTCTACCTGTTCCATTCAATGTTCTACTTGTCGAAAGTTACAAATAATTTCCGATAAAGGATTAACAATGGGTCTCATTGTTCACTTAAACTTGAAGAACAAAAAATTGGCGAATGGTACTGTTTGGATGCTTTGCATATATGTTTCTTAGACTATATAGAAGTAATATATACATTGATTTCAACCGTCTACCTGTTCCACTCATTGTTCTACTTGTCGCAAGTTACAAATAATTTCCGTTAAAGGATTAACAATGGGGCTCATTGTTCACTTAAACTTGAAGAACAAGAAATTGGCGAATTGTACTGTTTGGACGCTTTGCATATATGTTTCTTAGACTATATAGAAGCAATATATACAATGATTTCAACAGTCTACCTGTTCCATTCATTGTTCTACTTGTCGAAATTTACAAATAATTTCCTTTAAAGGATTAACAATGGGGCTCGTAGTTCACTTAAACTTGAAGAACAAAAAATTGGCGAATGGTACTGTTTGGATGCTTTGCATATATGTTTCTTAGACTATATAGAAGCAATATATACATTGATTTCAACCGTCTACCTGTTCCACTCATTGTTCTACTTGTCGCAAGTTACAAATAATTTCCGATAAAGTATTAACAATGGGGCTCGTAGTTCACTTAAACATGAAGATGAAATAATTGGCGAATTGTACTGTTTGGATGCTTTGCATATATGTTTCTTAGACTATATAGAAGCAATATATACAATGATTTCAACCGTCTACCTGTTCCATTCATTGTTCTACTTGTCGAAAGTTACAAATAATTTCCGATAAAGGATTAACCATTGGGGCTCATTGTTCACTTAAACTTGAAGAACAAAAAATTGGCGAATGTTACTGTTTGGATGCTTTGCATATATATTTCTTAGACTATATAGAAGCAATATATACATTGATTTCAACCGTCTACCTGTTCCACTCATTGTTCTACTTGGCGCAAGCTACAAATAATTTGCGTTAAAGTATTAACAATGGGTCTCGTAGTTCACTTAAACTTGAAGATGGAATAGTTGGCGAATTGTACTGTTTGGATGCTTTGCATATATGTTTCTTAGATTATATAGAAGCAATATATACAAAGATTTCAACCGTCTACCTGTTCCATTCATTGTTCTACTTGCCGAAAATTACAAATAATTTCCTATAAAGGATTAACAATGGGGCTCATTGTTCACTTAAACTTGAAGAACAAAAAATTGGCGAATGGTACTGTTTGGATGATTTGCATATATGTTTCTTATACTATATAGAAGCAATATATACAAAGATTTCAACCGTCTACCTGTTCCATTCAATGTTCTACTTGTCGAAAGTTACAAATAATTTCCGATAAAGGATTAACAATGGGTCTCATTGTTCACTTAAACTTGAAGAACAAAAAATTGGCGAATGGTACTGTTTGGATGCTTTGCATATATGTTTCTTAGACTATATAGAAGCAATATATACAATGATTTCAACAGTCTACCTGTTTCATTCATTGTTCTACTTGTCGAAAGTTACAAATAAATTCCTTTAAAGGATTAACAATGGGGCTCGTAGTTCACTTAAACTTGAAGAACAAAAAATTGGCGAATGGTACTGTTTGGATGCTATGCATATATGTTTCTTAGACTATATAGAAGCAATATATACAATGATTTCAACCGTCTACCTGTTCCATTCATTGTTCTACTTGTCGAAAATTACAAATAATTTCCGATAAAGGATTAACCATTGGGGCTCATTGTTCACTTAAACTTGAAGAACAAAAAATTGGCGAATGGTACTGTTTGGATGCTTTGCATATATATTTCTTAGACTATATAGAAGCAATATATACATTGATTTCAACCGTCTACCTGTTCCACTCATTGTTCTACTTGGCGCAAGCTACAAATAATTTGCGTTAAAGTATTAACAATGGGTCTCGTAGTTCACTTAAACTTGAAGATGGAATAGTTGGCGAATTGTACTGTTTGGATGCTTTGCATATATGTTTCTTAGATTATATAGAAGCAATATATACAAAGATTTCAACCGTCTACCTGTTCCATTCATTGTTCTACTTGCCGAAAATTACAAATAATTCCGATAAAGGATTAACCATTGGGGCTCATTGTTCACTAAACTTGAAGAACAAAGATTGTCGAATTGTACTGTTTGGATGCTTTGCATATATGTTTCTTAGACTATATAGAAGCAATATATACAATGATTTCAACCGTCTACCTGTTCCATTCATTGTTCTACTTGTCGAAAGTTACAAATAATTTCCGATAAAGGATTAACCATTGGGGCTCATTGTTCACTAAACTTGAAGAACAAAAAATTGGCGAATGGTACTGTTTGGATGCTTTGCATATATGTTTCTTAGACTATATAGAAGCAATATATACAAAGATTTCAACCGTCTACCTGTTCCATTCATTGTTCTACATGTCGAAAGTTACAAATCATTTCCGATAACGGATTAACCATTGGGGCTCATTGTTCACTAAACTTGAAGAACAAAAAATTGTCGAATTGTACTGTTTGGATGCTTTGCATATATGTTTCTTAGACTATATAGAAGCAATATATACAAAGATTTCAAGCGTCTACCTGTTCCATTCATTGTTCTACTTGTCGAAAGTTACAAATAATTTCCTATAAAGGATTAACAATGGGGCTCATTGTTCACTTAAACTTGAAGAACAAAAAATTGGCGAATGGTACTGTTTGGATGCTTTGCATATATGTTTCTTAGACTATATAGAAGCAATATATACATTAATTTCAACCGTCTAACTGTTCCACTCATTGTTCTACTTGTCGCAAGTTACAAATAATTTCCGTTAAAGTATTAACAATGGGGCTCGTAGTTCACTTAAACATGAAGATGAATTAATTGGCGAATTGTACTGTTTGGATGCTTTGCATATATGCTTCTTAGATTATATAGAAGCAATATATACAAAGATTTCAACCGTCTACCTGTTCCATTCATTGATCTACTTGTCGGAAGTTACAAATAATTTCCGTTAAAGTATTAACAATGGGGCTCGTAGTTCACTAAACTTGAAGAACAAAAAATTGTCGAATTGTACTGTTTGGATGCTTCGCATATATGTTTCTTAGACTATATAGAAGCAATATATACAATGATTTCAACCGTCTACCTGTTCCATTCATTGTTCTACTTGTCGAAAATTACAAATAATTTCCGATAAAGGATTAACCATTGGGGCTCATTGTTCACTAAACTTGAAGAACAAAAAATTGGCGAATTGTACTGTTTGGATGCATTGCATATATGTTTCGTAGGCTATATAGAAGCAATATATACAATGATTTCAACCGTCTACCTGACCCATTCATTGTTCTACTTGTCGAAATTTACAAATAATTTCCTTTAAAGGATTAACATTGGGGCTCGTAGTTCACTTAAACTTGAAGAACAAAAAATTGGCGAATTGAACTGTTTGGATGCTTTGCATATGTGTTTCTTAGACTATTTAGAAGCAATATGTAGAAAGATTTCACCCGTCTACCTGTACTATTCATTGTTCTACTTTGTAGAATGTTACAAATAATTTCCATTTCATGATTATCATTGGGGCTCGCTGTTCACTTAAACTTGAAGATCAAAAAATTGGCGAATGTCACTGTTTAGATGCTTTGCATATAGGTTTCTTGGACTATATAGAAGCAACATATACAAAGATTTCAACCGTCTACCTGTTCTATTCATTGTTCTTCTTGTCGAAAGTTACAAATAATTTCCGTTTCATGATTATCAATGGGCCTCGTTGTTCACTTAAAATTGAAGAACAAAAAATTGGCGACTGGTACTGTTTGGATGCTTTGCATATATGTTTATTAGACTATATAGAAGCAATATATACATTAATTTCAACCGTCTACCTGTTCCACTCATTGTTCTACTTGTCGCAAGTTACAAATAATTTGCGTTAAAGTATTAACAATGGGTCTCGTAGTTCACTTAAACTTGAAGATGAAATAATTGGCGAATTGTACTGTTTGGATGCTTTGCATATATGTTTCTTAGATTATATAGAAGCAATATATACAAAGATTTCAACCGTCTACCTGTTCCATTCATTGTTCTACTTGTCGAAAATTACAAATAATTTCCGATAAAGGATTAACCATTGGGGCTCATTGTTCACTAAACTTGAAGAACAAAGATTGTCGAATTGTACTGTTTGGATGCTTTGCATATATGTTTCTTAGACTATATAGAAGCAATATATACAATGATTTCAACAGTCTACCTGTTCCATTCATTGTTCTACTTGTCGAAATTTACAAATAATTTCCTTTAAAGGATTAACAATGGGGCTCGTAGTTCACTTAAACTTGAAGAACAAAAAATTGGCGAATGGTACTGTTTGGATGCTTTGCATATATGTTTCTTAGACTATATAGAAGCAATATATACATTGATTTCAACCGTCTACCTGTTCCACTCATTGTTCTACTTGTCGCAAGTTACAAATAATTTCCGATAAAGTATTAACAATGGGGCTCGTAGTTGACTTAAACATGAAGATGAAATAATTGGCGAATTGTACTGTTTGGATGCTTTGCATATATGTTTCTTAGATTATATAGAAGCAATATATACAAAGATATCAACCGTCTACCTGTTCCATTCATTGTTCTAGTTGTCGAAAATTACAAATAATTTCCGATAAAGGATTAACCATTGGGGCTCATTGTTCACTAAACTTGAAGAACAAAGATTGTCGAATTGTACTGTTTGGATGCTTTGCATATATGTTTCTTAGACTATATAGAAGCAATATATACAATGATTTCAACAGTCTACCTGTTCCATTCATTGTTCTACTTGTCGAAATTTACAAATAATTTCCTTTAAAGGATTAACAATGGGGCTCGTAGTTCACTTAAACTTGAAGAACAAAAAATTGGCGAATGGTACTGTTTGGATGCTTTGCATATATGTTTCTTAGACTATATAGAAGCAATATATACATTGATTTCAACCGTCTACCTGTTCCACTCATTGTTCTACTTGTCGCAAGTTACAAATAATTTCCGATAAAGTATTAACAATGGGGCTCGTAGTTCACTTAAACATGAAGATGAAATAATTGGCGAATTGTACTGTTTGGATGCTTTGCATATATGTTTCTTAGATTATATAGAAGCAATATATACAAAGATATCAACCGTCTACCTGTTCCATTCATTGTTCTACTTGTCGAAAATTACAAATAATTTCCGATAAAGGATTAACCATTGGGGCTCATTGTTCACTAAACTTGAAGAACAAAAAATTGTCGAATTGTACTGTTTGGATGCTTCGCATATATGTTTCTTAGACTATATAGAAGCAATATATACAATGATTTCAACCGTCTACCTGTTCCATTCATTGTTCTACTTGTCGAAAATTACAAATAATTTCCGATAAAGGATTAACAATGGGGCTCATTGTTCACTTAAACTTGAAGAACAAAGAATTGGCGAATGGTACTGTTTGGATGCTTCGCATATATGTTTCTTAGACTATATAGAAGCAATATATACATTGATTTCAACCGTCTACCTGTTCCATTCATTGTTCTACTTGTCGGAAGTTACAAATAATTTCCGTTAAAGTATTAACAATGGGGCTCGTTGTTCACTTAAACATGAAGATGAAATAATTGGCGAATTGTACTGTTTGGATGCTTTGCATATATGTTTCTTAGATTATATAGAAGCAATATATACAAAGATTTCAACCGTCTATCTGTTCCAATCATTGTTCTACTTGTCGAAAATTACAAATAATTTCCGATAAAGGATTAACCATTGGGGCTCATTGTTCACTTAAACTTGAAGAACAAAAAATTGGCGAATGGTACTGTTTGGATGCTTTGCATATATGTTTCTTAGACTATATAGAAGCAATATATACATTGATTTCAACCGTCTACCTGTTCCACTCATTGTTCTACTTGTCGCAAGTTACAAATAATTTGCGTTAAAGTATTAACAATGGGTCTCGTAGTTCACGTAAACTTGATGATGAAATAATTGGCGAATTGTACTGTTTGGATGCTTTGCATATATGTTTCTTAGATTATATAGAAGCAATATATACAAAGATTTCAACCGTCTACCTGTTCCATTCATTGATCTACTTGTCGGAAGTTACAAATAATTTCCGTTAAAGTATTAACAATGGGGTTCGTAGTTCACTTAAACATGAAGATGAAATAATTGGCGAATGGTACTGTTTGGATGCTTTGCATATATGTTTCTTAGACTATATGGAAGCAATATATACAAAGATTTCAACCGTCTGCGTGTTCCAATCATTGTTCTACTTGTAGAAAGTTACAATTAATTTCCGTTAAAGGATTATCAATGGGGCTCGTAGTTCACTTAAACTTGAAGAACAAAAAATTGGCGAATTGTACTGTTTGGATGCTTTGCATATATGTTTCGTAGGCTATATAGAAGCAATATATACAATGATTTCAACCGTCTACCTGATCCATTCATTGTTCTACTTGTCGAAATTTACAAATAATTTCCTTTAAAGGATTAACAATGGGGCTCGTAGTTCACTTAAACTTGAAGAACAAAAAATTGGCGAATTGATCTGTTTGGATGCTTTGCATATGTGTTTCTTAGACTATTTAGAAGCAATATGTAGAAAGATTTCACCCGTCTACCTGTACTATTCATTGTTCTACTTTGTAGAATGTTACAAATAATTTCCATTTCATGATTATCATTGGGGCTCGCTGTTCACTTAAACTTGAAGATCAAAAAATTGGCGAATGTCACTGTTTAGATGCTTTGCATATAGGTTTCTTGGACTATATAGAAGCAACATATACAAAGATTTCAACCGTCTACCTGTTCTATTCATTGTTCTTCTTGTCGAAAGTTACAAATAATTTCCGTTTCATGATTATCAATGGGCCTCGTTGTTCACTTAAAATTGAAGAACAAAAAATTGGCGACTGGTACTGTTTGGATGCTTTGCATATATGTTTATTAGACTATATAGAAGCAATATATACATTAATTTCAACCGTCTACCTGTTCCACTCATTGTTCTACTTGTCGCAAGTTACAAATAATTTGCGTTAAAGTATTAACAATGGGTCTCGTAGTTCACTTAAACTTGAAGATGAAATAATTGGCGAATTGTACTGTTTGGATGCTTTGCATATATGTTTCTTAGATTATATAGAAGCAATATATACAAAGATATCAACCGTCTACCTGTTCCATTCATTGTTCTACTTGTCGAAAATTACAAATAATTTCCGATAAAGGATTAACCATTGGGGCTCATTGTTCACTAAACTTGAAGAACAAAGATTGTCGAATTGTACTGTTTGGATGCTTTGCATATATGTTTCTTAGACTATATAGAAGCAATATATACAATGATTTCAACAGTCTACCTGTTCCATTCATTGTTCTACTTGTCGAAAATTACAAATAATTTCCGATAAAGGATTAACCATTGGGGCTCATTGTTCACTTAAACTTGAAGAACAAAAAATTGGCGAATGGTACTGTTTGGATGCTTTGCATATATATTTCTTAGACTATATAGAAGCAATATATACATTGATTTCAACCGTCTACCTGTTCCACTCATTGTTCTACTTGGCGCAAGCTACAAATAATTTGCGTTAAAGTATTAACAATGGGTCTCGTAGTTCACTTAAACTTGAAGATGGAATAGTTGGCGAATTGTACTGTTTGGATGCTTTGCATATATGTTTCTTAGATTATATAGAAGCAATATATACAAAGTTTTCAACCGTCTACCTGTTCCATTCATTGTTCTACTTGCCGAAAATTACAAATAATTCCGATAAAGGATTAACCATTGGGGCTCATTGTTCACTAAACTTGAAGAACAAAGATTGTCGAATTGTACTGTTTGGATGCTTTGCATATATGTTTCTTAGACTATATAGAAGCAATATATACAATGATTTCAACCGTCTACCTGTTCCATTCATTGTTCTACTTGTCGAAAGTTACAAATAATTTCCGATAAAGGATTAACCATTGGGGCTCATTGTTCACTAAACTTGAAGAACAAAAAATTGGCGAATTGTACTTTTTGGATGCTTTGCATATATGTTTCTTAGACTATATAGAAGCAATATATACAATGATTTCAACAGTCTACCTGTTCCATTCATTGTTCTACTTGTCGAAATTTACAAATAATTTCCTTTAAAGGATTAACAATGGGGCTCGTAGTTCACTTAAACTTGAAGAACAAAAAATTGGCGAATGGTACTGTTTGGATGCTTTGCATATATGGTTCTTAGACTATATAGAAGCAATATATACAAAGATTTCAACCGTCTACCTGTTCCATTCATTGTTCTACTTGTCGAAAGTTACAAATCATTTCCGACAACGGATTAACCATTGGGGCTCATTGTTCACTTAAACTTGAAGAACAAAAAATTGGCGAATTGTACTGTTTGGATGCTTTGCATATATGTTTCTTAGACTATATAGAAGCAATATATACATTGATTTCAACCGTCTACCTGTTCCACTCATTGTTCTACTTGTCGCAAGTTACAAATAATTTCAGATAAAGTATTAACAATGGGGCTCGTAGTTCACTTAAGCATGAAGATGAAATAATTGGCGAATTGTACTGTTTGGATGCTTTGCATATATGTTTCTTAGACTATATAGAAGCAATATATACAATGATTTCAACCGTCTACCTGTTCCAATCATTGTTCTACTTGTCGCAAGCTACAAATAATTTCCGTTAAAGTATTAACAATGGGTCTCGTAGTTCACTTAAACTTGAAGATGGAATAGTTGGCGAATTGTACTGTTTGGATGCTTTGCATATATGTTTCTTAGATTATATAGAAGCAATATATACAAAGATTTCAACCGTCTACCTGTTCCATTCATTGTTCTACTTGTCGAAAGTTACAAATAATTTCCGATAAAGGATTAACAATGGGGCTCATTGTTCACTAAACTTGAAGAACAAAAAATTGTCGAATTGTACTGTTTGGATGCTTTGCATATATGTTTCTTAGACTATATAGACGCAATATATACAATGATATCAACCGTCTACCTGTTCCATTCATTGTTCTACTTGTCGAAAGTTACAAATAATTTCCGATAAAGGATTAACAATGGGGCTCATTGTTCACTTAAACTTGAAGAACAAAAAATTGGCGAATTGTACTGTTTGAACGCTTTGCATATATGTTTCTTGGACTATATAGAAGCAACATATACAATGATTTCAACAGTCTACCTGTTCCATTCATTGTTCTACTTGTCGCAAGTTACAAATAATTTCCGTTAAAGTATTAACAATGGGGCTCGTAGTTCACTTAAACATGAAGATGAAATAATTGGCGAATTGTACTGTTTGGATGCTTTGCATATATGTTTCTTAGATTATATAGAAGCAATATACACAAAGATTTCAACCGTCTACCTGTTCCATTCATTGTTCTACTTGTCGAAAGTTACAAATAATTTCCGATAAAGGATTAACAATGGGGCTCATTGTTCACTTAAACTTGAAGAACAAAAAATTGGCGAATTGTACTGTTTGAACGCTTTGCATATATGTTTCTTGGACTATATAGAAGCAACATATACAATGATTTCAACAGTCTACCTGTTCCATTCATTGTTCTACTTGTCGCAAGTTACAAATAATTTCCGTTAAAGTATTAACAATGGGGCTCGTAGTTCACTTAAACATGAAGATGAAATAATTGGCGAATTGTACTGTTTGGATGCTTTGCATATATGTTTCTTAGATTATATAGAAGCAATATACACAAAGATTTCAACCGTCTACCTGTTCCATTCATTGTTCTACTTGTCGAAAGTTACAAATCATTTCCGATAACGGATTAACCATTGGGGCTCATTGTTCACTTAAACTTGAAGAACAAAAAATTGGCGAATTGTACTGTTTGGATGCTTTGCATATATGTTTCTTAGACTATATAGAAGCAATATATACATTGATTTCAACCGTCTACCTGTTCCACTCATTGTTCTACTTGTCGCAAGTTACAAATAATTTCAGATAAAGTATTAACAATGGGGCTCGTAGTTCACTTAAACATGAAGATGAAATAATTGGCGAATTGTACTGTTTGGATGCTTTGCATATATGTTTCTTAGACTATATAGAAGCAATATATACAATGATTTCAACCGTCTACCTGTTCCAATCATTGTTCTACTTGTCGCAAGCTACAAATAATTTCCGTTAAAGTATTAACAATGGGTCTCGTAGTTCACTTAAACTTGAAGATGGAATAGTTGGCGAATTGTACTGTTTGGATGCTTTGCATATATGTTTCTTAGATTATATAGAAGCAATATATACAAAGATTTCAACCGTCTACCTGTTCCATTCATTGTTCTACTTGTCGAAAGTTACAAATAATTTCCGATAAAGGATTAACAATGGGGCTCATTGTTCACTAAACTTGAAGAACAAAAAATTGTCGAATTGTACTGTTTGGATGCTTTGCATATATGTTTCTTAGACTATATAGAAGCAATATATACAATGATTTCAACCGTCTACCTGTTCCATTCATTGTTCTACTTGTCGAAAGTTACAAATAATTTCCAATAAAGGATTAACCATTGGGGCTCATTGTTCACTAAACTTGAAGAACAAAAAATTGGCGAATTGTACTTTTTGGATGCTTTGCATATATGTTTCTTAGACTATATAGAAGCAATATATACAATGATTTCAACAGTCTACCTGTTCCATTCATTGTTCTACTTGTCGAAAGTTACAAATAATTTCCGTTAAGGGATTAACAATGGGGATCGTAGTTCACTTAAACTTGAAGAACAAAAAATTGGCGAATTGTACTGTTTGGATGCTTTGCATATATGTTTCTTAGACTATATAGAAGCAATATATACAATGATTTCAACCATCTACCTGTTCCATTCATTGTTCTACTTGTCGAAAGTTACAAATAATTTCCGTTAAGGGATTAACAATGGGGATCGTAGTTCACTTAAACTTGAAGAACAAAAAATTGGCGAATTGTACTGTTTGGATGCTGTGCATATATGTTTCGTAGACTATATAGAAGCAATATATACAATGATTTCAACCGTCTACATGATCCATTCATTGTTCTACTTTTTGAAATTTACAAATAATTTCCTTTAAAGGATTAACAATGGGGCTCGTAGATCACTTAAACTTGAAGAACAAAAAATTGGCGAATTGTACTGTTTGGATGCTTTGCATATATGTTTCTTAGACTATATAGAAGCAATATATACAATGATTTCAACCGTCTACCTGTTCCATTCATTGTTCTGCTTGTCGAAAGTTACAAATAATTTCCGCTAAGGGATTAACAATGGGGATCGTAGTTTACTTAAACTTGAAGAACAAAAAATTGGCGAATTGTACTGTTTGGATGCTTTGCATATATGTTTCTTAGACTATATAGAAGCAATATATACAATGATTTCAACAGTCTACCTGTTCCAGTCATTGTTCTACTTGTCGCAAGTTACAAATAATTTCCGTTAAAGTATTAACAATGGGGCTCGTAGTTCACTTAAACTTGAAGATGAAGTAATTGGCGAATTGTACTGTTTGGATGCTTTGCATATATGTTTCTTAGACTATATAGAAGCACTATATACTATGATTTCAACCGTCTACCTGTTCCATTCATTGTTCTACTTGTCGAAAGTTACAAATAATTTCCGTTAAGGGATTAAAAATGGGGATCGTAGTTCACTTAAACTTGAAGAACAAAAAATTGGCGAATTGTACTGTTTGGATGCTGTGCATATATGTTTCGTAGACTATATAGAAGCAATATATACAATGATTTCAACCGTCTACATGATCCATTCATTGTTCTACTTTTCGAAATTTACAAATAATTTCCTTTAAAGGATTAACAATGTGGCTCGTAGTTCACTTAAACTTGAAGAACAAAAAATTGGCGAATTGTACTGTTTGGATGCTTAGCATATATGTTTCTTAGACTATATAGAAGCAATATATACAAAGATTTCAACGGTCTACCTATTTCATTCATTGTTCTACTTGTCGAAATTTACAAATAATTTCCTTTAAAGGATTAACAATGGGGCTCGTTGTACACATAAACTTGAAGAACAATAAATTGACGAATTGTACTGTTTGAATGCTTTGCACATATGTTTCTTAGACTATATAGAAGCAATATATACAAAGATTTCAACCATCTACCTGTTCCATTGATTGTTCTACTTGTCGAAATTTACAAATAATTTCCGATAAAGGATTAACAATGGGGCTCATTATTCAATTAAACTTGAAGAACTAAAAATTGGCGAATGGTACTGTTTGGATGCTTTGCATATATGTTTCGTAGACTATATAGAAGCAATATAAACAATGATTTCAACCGTCTACCTGATCCATTCATTGTTCTAATTGTCGAAATTTACAAATAATTTCCTTTAAAGGATTAACAATGGGGCTCGTTGTTCACTTAAACTTGAAGAACAAAAAATTGGCGAATGGTACTGCTTGGATGTTTTGCATGTATGTTTCTTAGATTATATAGAAGCAATATATACAAAGATTTCAACCGTCTACCTGTTCCATTCATTGTTCTACTGTTCGAAAATTACAAATAATTTCCGATAAAGGATTAACCATTGGGGCTCATTGTTCACTAAACTTGAAGAACAAAAAATTGTCGAATTGTACTGTTTGGATGCTTTGCATATATGTTTCTTAGACTATATAGAAGCAATATATACAATGATTTCAACAGTCTACCTGTTCCAGTCATTGTTCTACTTGTCGCAAGTTACAAATAATTTCCGTTAAAGTATTAACAATGGGGCTCGTAGTTCACTTAAACTTGAAGATGAAGTAATTGGCGAATTGTACTGTTTGGATGCTTTGCATATATGTTTCTTAGACTATATAGAAGCAATATATACAAAGATTTCAACCATCTACCTGTTCCATTGATTGTTCTACTTGTCGAAAATTACAAATAATTTCCGATAAAGGATTAACCATTGGGGCTCATTGTTCACTTAAACTTGAAAAACAAAAAATTGGCGAATTGTACTGTTTGGATGCTTTGCACATATGTTTCTTAGACTATATAGAAGCACTATATACTATGATTTCAACCGTCTACCTGTTCCATTCATTGTTCTACTTGTCGAAAGTTACAAATAATTTCCGTTAAGGGATTAACAATGGGGATCGTAGTTCACTTAAACTTGAAGAACAAAAAATTGGCGAATTGTACTGTTTGGATGCTGTGCATATATGTTTCGTAGACTATATAGAAGCAATATATACAATGATTTCAACCGTCTACATGATCCATTCATTGTTCTACTTTTCGAAATTTACAAATAATTTCCTTTAAAGGATTAACAAAGGGGCTCGTAGTTCACTTAAACTTGAAGAACAAAAAATTGGCGAATTGTACTGTTTGGATGCTTAGCATATATGTTTCTTAGACTATATAGTAGCAATATATACAATGATTTCAACAGTCTACCTGTTCCAGTCATTGTTCTACTTGTCGCAAGTTACAAATAATTTCCGTTAAAGTATTAACAATGGGGCTCGTAGTTCACTTAAACTTGAAGATGAAGTAATTGGCGAATTGTTCTGTTTGGATGCTTTGCATATATGTTTCTTAGATTATATAGAAGCAAAATATACAAAGATTTCAGCCGTCTACCTGTTCCATTCATTGTTCTACTTGTCGAACATTACAAATAATTTCCGATAAAGGATTAACAATGGGGCTCATTATTCAATTAAACTTGAAGAACTAAAAATTGGCGAATGGTACTGTTTGGATGCTTTGCGTACATGTTTCTTAGACTATATGGAAGCAATATATACAAAGATTTCAACCGTCTACGTGTTCCAATCATTGTTCTACTTGTCGAAATTTACAAATAATTTCCTTTAAAGGATTAACAATGGGGCTCGTTGTTCACTTAAACTTGAAGAATAAAAAATTGGTGAATGGTACTGCTTGGATGCTTTGCATGTATGTTTCTTAGATTATATAGAAGCAATATATACAAAGATTTCAACCGTCTACCTGTTCCATTCATTGTTCTACTTGTCGAAAATTACAAATAATTTCCGATAAAGGATTAACCATTGGGGCTCATTGTTCACTAAACTTGAAGAACAAAAAATTGTCGAATTGTACTGTTTGGATGCTTTGCATATATGTTTCTTAGACTATATAGAAGTAATATATACAATGATTTCAACCGTTTACCTGTTCCATTCATTGTTCTACTTGTCGAAATATACAAATAATTTCCTTTAAAGGATTAACAATGAGGCTCGTAGTTCACTTAAACTTGAAGAGCAAAAAATTGGCGAATTGTACTGTTTGGACGCTTTGCATATATGTTTCTTGGACTATATGGAAGCAATATATACAAAGATTTCAACCGTCTACCTGTTCCATTCATTGTTCTACTTGTCGAAAGCTACAAATAATTTCCGTTAAAGGATTAACATTGGGGCTCATTGTTCACTTAAACTTTAAGAACAAAAAATTGGCGAATGGTACTGTTTGGATGCTTTGCATATATGTTTCTTAGACTATATTGAAGCAATATATACATTGATTTCAACCGTCTACCTGTTCCACTCATTGTTCTACTTGTCGAAATTTACAAATAATTTCCGATAAAGGATTAACAATGGGGCTCATTATTCAATTAAACTTGAAGAACAAAAAATTGGCGAATGGTACTGTTTGGATGCTTTGCATATATGTTTCGTAGACTATATAGAAGCAATATATACAATGATTTCAACCGTCTACCTGATCCATTCATTGTTCTACTTGTCGAAATTTACAAATAATTTCCTTTAAAGGATTAACAATGGGGCTCGTAGTTCACTTAAACTTGAAGAGCAAAAAATTGGCGAATTGTACTGTTTGGACGCTTTGCATATATGTTTCTTGGACTATATAGAAGCAACATATACAATGATTTCAACAGTCTACCTGTTCCATTCATTGTTCTACTTGTCGAAATTTACAAATAATTTCCTTTAAAGGATTAACAATGGGGCTCGTTGTACACTTAAACTTGAAGAACAAAAAATTGGCGAATGGTACTGTTTGGATGCTTTGCGTACATGTTTCTTAGACTATATGGAAGCAATATATACAAAGATTTCAACCGTCTACCTGTTCCATTCATTATTCTACTTGTCGAAAGTTACAAATAATTTCCGTTAAGGGATTAACAATGGGGATCGTAGTTTACTTAAACTTGAAGAACAAAAAATTTGCGAATGGTACTGTTTGGATGCTTTGCATATATGTTGCTTAGACTATATGGAAGCAATATATACAAAGATTTCAACCGTCTACGTGTTCCAATCATTGTTCTACTTGTAGAAATTTATAATTAATTTCCGTTAAAGGATTAACAATGGGGCTCGTAGTTCACTTAAACTTGAAGGACAAAAAATTGGCGAATTGTACTGTTTGGATGCTTTGCATATAGGTTTCTTAGACTATATAGAAGCAATATATACATTGATTTCAACCGTCTACCTGTTCCATTCATTGTTCTACTTGTCGAAATTTACAAATAATTTCCGTTAAGGGATTAACAATGGGGATCGTAGTTTACTTAAACTTGAAGAACAAAACATTGGCGAATGGTACTGTTTGGATGCTTTGCATATATGTTTCTTAGACTATATGGAAGCAATATATACAAAGATTTCAACCGTCTACGTGTTCCAATCATTGTTCTACTTGTAGAAAGTTACAAATAATTTCCAATAAAGGATTAACAATGTGGCTCATTGTTCACTTAACCTTGAAGACCAAAAAATTGGCGAATGGTACTGTTTGGATGCTTTGCATATATGTTTCTTAGATTATATAGAAGCAATATATACAAAGATTTCAACCGTTTACATGTTCCATTCATTGTTCTACTTGTCGAAAATTACAAATAATTTCCGATAAAGGATTAACCATTGGGGCTCATTGTTCACTTATACTTGATGAACAAAAAATTGGCGAATGGTACTGTTTGGATGCTTTGCGTACGTGTTTCTTAGACTATATGGAAGCAATATATACAAAGATTTCAACCGTCTACGTGTTCCAATCATTGTTCTACTTGTCGAAATTTACAAATAATTTCCTTTAAAGGATTAACAATGGGGCTCGTTGTTCACTTAAACTTGAAGAATAAAAAATTGGTGAATGGTACTGCTTGGATGCTTTGCATGTATGTTTCTTAGATTATATAGAAGCAATATATACAAAGATTTCAACCGTCTACCTGTTCCATTCATTGTTCTACTTGTCGAAAATTACAAATAATTTCCGATAAAGGATTAACCATTGGGGCTCATTGTTCACTAAACTTGAAGAACAAAAAATTGTCGAATTGTACTGTTTGGATGCTTTGCATATATGTTTCTTAGACTATATAGAAGTAATATATACAATGATTTCAACCGTTTACCTGTTCCATTCATTGTTCTACTTGTCGAAATTTACAAATAATTTCCTTTAAAGGATTAACAATGAGGCTCGTAGTTCACTTAAACTTGAAGAGCAAAAAATTGGCGAATTGTACTGTTTGGACGCTTTGCATATATGTTTCTTGGACTATATGGAAGCAATATATACAAAGATTTCAACCGTCTACCTGTTCCATTCATTGTTCTACTTGTCGAAAGTTACAAATAATTTCCGTTAAAGGATTAACATTGGGGCTCATTGTTCACTTAAACTTTAAGAACAAAAAATTGGCGAATGGTACTGTTTGGATGCTTTGCATATATGTTTCTTAGACTATATTGAAGCAATATATGCATTGATTTCAACCGTCTACCTGTTCCACTCATTGTTCTACTTGTCGAAATTTACAAATAATTTCCGATAAAGGATTAACAATGGGGCTCATTATTCAATTAAACTTGAAGAACAAAAAATTGGCGAATGGTACTGTTTGGATGCTTTGCATATATGTTTCGTAGACTATATAGAAGCAATATATACAATGATTTCAACCGTCTACCTGATCCATTCATTGTTCTACTTGTCGAAATTTACAAATAATTTCCTTTAAAGGATTAACAATGGGGCACGTAGTTCACTTAAACTTGAAGAGCAAAAAATTGGCGAATTGTACTGTTTGGACGCTTTGCATATATGTTTCTTGGACTATATAGAAGCAACATATACAATGATTTCAACAGTCTACCTGTTCCATTCATTGTTCTACTTGTCGAAATTTACAAATAATTTCCTTTAAAGGATTAACAATGGGGCTCGTTGTACACTTAAACTTGAAGAACAAAAAATTGGCGAATGGTACTGTTTGGATGCTTTGCGTACATGTTTCTTAGACTATATGGAAGCAATATATACAAAGATTTCAACCGTCTACCTGTTCCATTCATTATTCTACTTGTCGAAAGTTACAAATAATTTCCGTTAAGGGATTAACAATGGGGATCGTAGTTTACTTAAACTTGAAGAACAAAAAATTTGCGAATGGTACTGTTTGGATGCTTTGCATATATGTTTCTTAGATTATATAGAAGCAATATATACAAAGATTTCAACCGTTTACATGTTCCATTCATTGTTCTACTTGTCGAAAATTACAAATAATTTCCGATAAAGGATTAACCATTGGGGCTCATTGTTCACTTATACTTGATGAACAAAAAATTGGCGAATGGTACTGTTTGGATGCTTTGCGTACATGTTTCTTAGACTATATGGAAGCAATATATACAAAGATTTCAACCGTCTACGTGTTCCAATCATTGTTCTGCTTGTCGAAATTTACAAATAATTTCCTTTAAAGGATTAACAATGGGGCTCGCTGTTCACTTAAACTTGAAGAGCAAAAAATTGGCGAATTGTACTGTTTGGACGCTTTGCATATATGTTTCTTGGACTATATAGAAGCAACATATACAATGATTTCAACAGTCTACCTGTTCCATTCATTGTTCTACTTGTCGAAATTTACAAATAATTTCCTTTAAAGGATTAACAATGGGGCTCGTTGTACACTTAAACTTGAAGAACAAAAAATTGGCGAATGGTACTGTTTGGATGCTTTGCGTACATGTTTCTTAGACTATATGGAAGCAATATATACAAAGATTTCAACCGTCTACCTGTTCCATTCATTATTCTACTTGTCGAAAGTTACAAATAATTTCCGTTAAGGGATTAACAATGGGGATCGTAGTTTACTTAAACTTGAAGAACAAAAAATTTGCGAATGGTACTGTTTGGATGCTTTGCATATATGTTTCTTAGATTATATAGAAGCAATATATACAAAGATTTCAACCGTTTACATGTTCCATTCATTGTTCTACTTGTCGAAAATTACAAATAATTTCCGATAAAGGATTAACCATTGGGGCTCATTGTTCACTTAAACTTGAAGAACAAAAAATTGGCGAATGGTACTGTTTGGATGCTTTGCGTACAGGTTTCTTAGACTATATGGAAGCAATATATACAAAGATTTCAACCGTCTACGTGTTCCAATCATTGTTCTACTTGTCGAAATATACAAATAATTTCCTTTAAAGGATTAACAATGGGGCTCGTTGTTCACTTAAACTTGAAGAACAATAAATTGGCGAATTGTACTGTTTGGATGCTTTGCATATATGTTTCTTAGACTATATAGAAGCAATATATACAAAGATTTCAACCGTCTACCTGTTCCATTCATTGTTCTACTTGTCGAAAGTTACAAATAATTTCCGTTTCATGATTATCAATGGGCCTCGTTGTTCACTTAAACTTGAAGAACAATAAATTGGCGAATTGTACTGTTTGGATGCTTTGCGTACATGTTTCTTAGACTATATGGAAGCAATATATACAAAGATTTCAACCGTCAACCAGATCCATACATTGTTCTACTTGTCGAAAGTTACAAATAATTTCCGATAAAGGATTAACCATTGGGGCACATTGTTCACTTAAACTTGAAGAACAAAAAAATGGCGTATGGTACTGTTTGGATGCTTTGCGTACAAGTTTCTTAGACTATATGGAAGCAATATATACAAAGATTTCAATTATCTACGTGTTCCAATCATTGTTCTACTATTCGAAATTTACAAATAATTTCCTTTAAAGGATTAACGATGGGGCTCGTTGTTCACTTAAACTTGAAGAACAAAAAATTGGCGAATGGTACTCTTTGGATGCTTTGCATATATGTTTCTTAGACTATATAGAAGCAATATATACAAAGATTTCAACAGTCTACCTGTTCCATTCATTGTTCTACTTGTCGAAAGTTACAAATAATTTCCGATAAAGGATTAACAATGGGGCTCATTGTTCACTTAACCTTGAAGAACAAAAAATTGGCGAATGGTACTGTTTGGATGCTTTGCATATATGTTTCTTAGACTATACGGAAGCAATATATACAAATATTTCAACCGTCTACCTGTTCCATTCATTATTCTACATGTTGAAAGTTACAAATAATTTCCGATAAAGGATTAACCATTGGGACTCATTGTTCACTTAAACTTGAAGAACAAAAAATTGGCGAATTGTACTGTTTGGATGCTTTGCATATAAGATTCTTAGACTATATACAAGCAATATATTCAAAGATTTCAACCGTCTACCTGTTCCATTCATTGTTCTACTTGTCGAAAGTTACAAATAATTTCCGATAAAGGATTAACCATTGGGGCTCATTGTTCACTTAAACTTGAAGAACAAAAAATTGGATAATTGTACTGTTTGGATGCTTTGCATATATGTTTCTTAGACTATATAGAAGCAATATATACAAAGATTTCAACCGTCTACCTGTTCCATTCATTGTTCTACTGGTCGAAAGTTACAAATAACTTCCGATAAAGGATTAACAATGGGGCTCATTGTTCACTTAAACTTGAAGAATAAAAAATTGGCGAACGGTACTGTTTGGATGCTTTGCGTACATGTTTCTTAGACTATATGGAAGCAATATATACAAAGATTTCAACCGTCTACGTGTTCCAATCATTGTTCTACTTGTCGAAATTTACAAATAATTTCCTTTAAAGGATTAACAATGGGGCTCGTTGTTCACTTAAACTTGAAGAACAAAAAATTGGGGAATGGTACTGTTTGGATGCTTTGCATATATGTTTCTTAGACTATACGGAAGCAATATATACAAATATTTCAACCGTCTACCTGTTCCATTCATTGTTCTACTTGTCGAAAGTTACAAATAATTTCCGATAAAGGATTAACCATTGGGACTCATTGTTCACTTAAACTTGAAGAACAAAAAATTGGCGAATTGTACTGTTCGGATGCTTTGCATATAAGTTAATTAGACTATATAGAAGCAATATATCCAAAGATTTCAACCGTCTACCTGTTCCATTCATTGTTCTACTTGTCGAAAGTTACAAATAATTTCCTATAAAGGATTAACCATTGGGGCTCATTGTTCACTTAAACTTGAAGAACAAAAAATTGGATAATTGTACTGTTTGGATGCTTTGCGTACATGTTTCTTAGACTATATGGAAGCAATATATACAAAGATTTCAACCGTCAACCAGATCCATACATTGTTCTACTTGTCGAAAGTTACAAAAAATTTCAGTTTCATGATTATCAATGGGGCTCGTTGTTCACTTAAACTTGAAGAACAAAAAATTGGCGAATGGTACTGTTTGGATGCTTTGCATATATGTTTCTTAGTCTATATAGAAGCAATATATACAAAGATTTCAATTGTGTACGTGTTCCATTCATTGTTCTACTTGCCGAAATTTACAAATAATTTCCTTTAAAGGATTAACAATGGGGCTCGTTGTTCACTTAAACTTGAAGAACAATAAATTGGCGAATTGTACTGTGTGGATGCTATGCATATATGTTTCTTAGACTATATAGAAGCAATATATATAATGATTTCAACCGTCTACCTGTTCCATTCATTGTTCTACATGTCGAAAGTTACAAATAATTTCAGTTTCATGATTATCAATGGGGCTCGTTGTTCACTTAAACTTGAAGAACAAAAAATTGGCGAATGGTACTGTTTGGATGCTTTGCATATATGTTTCTTAGTCTATATAGAAGCAATATATACAAAGATTTCAACCGTCTACGTGTTCCAATTATTGTTCTACTTGTAGAAAGTTACAAATAGTTTCCGATAAAGGATTAACAATGTGGCTCATTGTTCACTTAACCTTGAAGAACAAAAAATTGGCGAATGGTACTGTTTGGATGCTTTGCATATATGTTTCTTAGGTTATATAGAAGCAATATATCCAAAGATTTCAACCGTTTACATGTTCTATTCATTGTTCTACTTGTCGAAAATTACAAATAATTTCCGGTAAAGGATTAACCATTGGGGCTCATTGTTCACTTAAACTTGAAGAACAAAAAATTGGCGAATTGTACTGTTTGGATGCTTTGCATATATGTTTCTTAGACTATATGGAAGCAATATATACTAAGATTTCAACCGTCCACGTGTTCCAATCATTGTTCTACTTGTCGAAATTTACAAATAATTTCCGATAAAGGATTAACAATCGGGCTCATTGTTCACTTAACCTTGAAGAACAAGAAATTGGCGTATGGTACTGTTTGGATGCTTTGCATATATGTTTCTTAGACTATACGGAAGCAATATATACAAAGATTTCAACCGTCTACGTGTTCCACTCATTGTTCTGCTTGTCGAAATTTACAAATAATTTCCTTTAAAGGATTAACAATGGGGCTCGCTGTTCACTTAAACTTGAAGAACAATAAATTGGCGAATTGTACTGTGTGGATGCTTTGCATATATGTTTCTTAGGTTATATAGAAGCAATATATACAAAGATTTCAACCGTCTACCTGTTCCATTCATTGTTCTACTTGTCGAAAGTTACAAATAATTTCCGATAAAGGATTAACAATGGGGCTCATTGTTCACTTAAACTTGAAGAACAATAAATTGGCGAATTGTACTGTATGGATGCTTTGCATATATGTTTCTTACACTATATAGAAGCTATATATACAAAGATTTCAACCGTCTACGTGTTCCAATCATTGTTCTACTTGTAGAAAGTTGCAAATAATTTCCGATAGAGGATTAACAATGTGGCTCATTGTTTACTTAACCTTGAAGAACAAAAAATTGGCGAATGGTACTGTTTGGATGCTATGCATATATGTTTCTTAGATTATATAGAAGCAATATATACAAAGATTTCAACCGTTTACATGTTCCATTCATTGTTCTACTTGTCGAAAATTACAAATAATTTCCGATAAAGGATTAACCATTGGGGCTCATTGTTCACTTAAACTTGAAGAACAAAAAATTGGCGAATGGTACTGTTTGGATGCTTTGCGTACATGTTTCTTAGACTATATGGAAGCAATATATACAAAGATTTCAACCGTCTACGTGTTCCAATCATTGTTCTACTTGTCGAAATATACAAATAATTTCCTTTAAAGGATTAACAATGGGGCTCGTTGTTCACTTAAACTTGAAGAACAATAAATTGGCGAATTGTACTGTTTGGATGCTTTGCATATATGTTTCTTAGACTATATAGAAGCAATATATACAAAGATTTCAACCGTCTACCTGTTCCATTCATTGTTCTACTTGTCGAAAGTTACAAATAATTTCCGTTTCATGATTATCAATGGGCCTCGTTGTTCACTTAAACTTGAAGAACAATAAATTGGCGAATTGTACTGTTTGGATGCTTTGCGTACATGTTTCTTAGACTATATGGAAGCAATATATACAAAGATTTCAACCGTCAACCAGATCCATACATTGTTCTACTTGTCGAAAGTTACAAATAATTTCCGATAAAGGATTAACCATTGGGGCTCATTGTTCACTTAAACTTGAAGAACAAAAAATTGGATAATTGTACTGTTTGGATGCTTTGCATATATGTTTCTTAGACTATATAGAAGCAATATATACAAAGATTTCAACCGTCTACCTGTTCCATTCATTGTTCTACTTGTCGAAAGTTACAAATAATTTCCGATAAAGGATTAACAATGGGGCTCATTGTTCACTTAAACTTGAAGAACAATAAATTGGCGAATTGTACTGTATGGATGCTTTGCATATATGTTTCTTACACTATATAGAAGCTATATATACAAAGATTTCAACCGTCTACGTGTTCCAATCATTGTTCTACTTGTAGAAAGTTGCAAATAATTTCCGATAGAGGATTAACAATGTGGCTCATTGTTTACTTAACCTTGAAGAACAAAAAATTGGCGAATGGTACTGTTTGGATGCTATGCATATATGTTTCTTAGATTATATAGAAGCAATATATACAAAGATTTCAACCGTTTACATGTTCCATTCATTGTTCTACTTGTCGAAAATTACAAATAATTTCCTTTAAAGGATTAACAATGGGGCTCGTTGTTCACTTAAACTTGAAGAACAATAAATTGGCGAATTGTACTGTTTGGATGCTTTGCATATATGTTTCTTAGACTATATAGAAGCAATATATACAAAGATTTCAACCGTCTACCTGTTCCATTCATTGTTCTACTTGTCGAAAGTTACAAATAATTTCCGTTTCATGATTATCAATGGGCCTCGTTGTTCACTTAAACTTGAAGAACAATAAATTGGCGAATTGTACTGTTTGGATGCTTTGCGTACATGTTTCTTAGACTATATGGAAGCAATATATACAAAGATTTCAACCGTCAACCAGATCCATACATTGTTCTACTTGTCGAAAGTTACAAATAATTTCCGATAAAGGATTAACCATTGGGGCACATTGTTCACTTAAACTTGAAGAACAAAAAAATGGCGTATGGTACTGTTTGGATGCTTTGCGTACAAGTTTCTTAGACTATATGGAAGCAATATATACAAAGATTTCAATTATCTACGTGTTCCAATCATTGTTCTACTATTCGAAATTTACAAATAATTTCCTTTAAAGGATTAACGATGGGGCTCGTTGTTCACTTAAACTTGAAGAACAAAAAATTGGCGAATGGTACTCTTTGGATGCTTTGCATATATGTTTCTTAGACTATATAGAAGCAATATATACAAAGATTTCAACAGTCTACCTGTTCCATTCATTGTTCTACTTGTCGAAAGTTACAAATAATTTCCGATAAAGGATTAACAATGGGGCTCATTGTTCACTTAACCTTGAAGAACAAAAAATTGGCGAATGGTACTGTTTGGATGCTTTGCATATATGTTTCTTAGACTATACGGAAGCAATATATACAAATATTTCAACCGTCTACCTGTTCCATTCATTATTCTACATGTTGAAAGTTACAAATAATTTCCGATAAAGGATTAACCATTGGGACTCATTGTTCACTTAAACTTGAAGAACAAAAAATTGGCGAATTGTACTGTTTGGATGCTTTGCATATAAGATTCTTAGACTATATACAAGCAATATATTCAAAGATTTCAACCGTCTACCTGTTCCATTCATTGTTCTACTTGTCGAAAGTTACAAATAATTTCCGATAAAGGATTAACCATTGGGGCTCATTGTTCACTTAAACTTGAAGAACAAAAAATTGGATAATTGTACTGTTTGGATGCTTTGCATATATGTTTCTTAGACTATATAGAAGCAATATATACAAAGATTTCAACCGTCTACCTGTTCCATTCATTGTTCTACTGGTCGAAAGTTACAAATAACTTCCGATAAAGGATTAACAATGGGGCTCATTGTTCACTTAAACTTGAAGAATAAAAAATTGGCGAACGGTACTGTTTGGATGCTTTGCGTACATGTTTCTTAGACTATATGGAAGCAATATATACAAAGATTTCAACCGTCTACGTGTTCCAATCATTGTTCTACTTGTCGAAATTTACAAATAATTTCCTTTAAAGGATTAACAATGGGGCTCGTTGTTCACTTAAACTTGAAGAACAAAAAATTGGGGAATGGTACTGTTTGGATGCTTTGCATATATGTTTCTTAGACTATACGGAAGCAATATATACAAATATTTCAACCGTCTACCTGTTCCATTCATTGTTCTACTTGTCGAAAGTTACAAATAATTTCCGATAAAGGATTAACCATTGGGACTCATTGTTCACTTAAACTTGAAGAACAAAAAATTGGCGAATTGTACTGTATGGATGCTTTGCATATATGTTTCTTACACTATATAGAAGCTATATATACAAAGATTTCAACCGTCTACGTGTTCCAATCATTGTTCTACTTGTAGAAAGTTGCAAATAATTTCCGATAGAGGATTAACAATGTGGCTCATTGTTTACTTAACCTTGAAGAACAAAAAATTGGCGAATGGTACTGTTTGGATGCTATGCATATATGTTTCTTAGATTATATAGAAGCAATATATACAAAGATTTCAACCGTTTACATGTTCCATTCATTGTTCTACTTGTCGAAAATTACAAATAATTTCCGATAAAGGATTAACCATTGGGGCTCATTGTTCACTTAAACTTGAAGAACAAAAAATTGGCGAATGGTACTGTTTGGATGCTTTGCGAACATGTTTCTTAGACTATATGGAAGCAATATATACAAAGATTTCAACCGTCTACGTGTTCCAATCATTGTTCTACTTGTCGAAATATACAAATAATTTCCTTTAAAGGATTAACAATGGGGCTCGTTGTTCACTT
Organism: Cerceris ruficornis; assembly: GCA_963989415.1. Taxonomy (NCBI): domain Eukaryota; kingdom Metazoa; phylum Arthropoda; class Insecta; order Hymenoptera; family Crabronidae; genus Cerceris; species Cerceris ruficornis. The sequence continues at coordinate 150,504 of CAXDIW010000210.1, forward strand.
AAACTTGAAGAACAATAAATTGGCGAATTGTACTGTTTGGATGCTTTGCATATATGTTTCTTAGACTATATAGAAGCAATATATACAAAGATTTCAACCGTCTACCTGTTCCATTCATTGTTCTACTTGTCGAAAGTTACAAATAATTTCCGTTTCATGATTATCAATGGGCCTCGTTGTTCACTTAAACTTGAAGAACAATAAATTGGCGAATTGTACTGTTTGGATGCTTTGCGTACATGTTTCTTAGACTATATGGAAGCAATATATACAAAGATTTCAACCGTCAACCAGATCCATACATTGTTCTACTTGTCGAAAGTTACAAATAATTTCCGATAAAGGATTAACCATTGGGGCTCATTGTTCACTTAAACTTGAAGAACAAAAAATTGGATAATTGTACTGTTTGGATGCTTTGCATATATGTTTCTTAGACTATATAGAAGCAATATATACAAAGATTTCAACCGTCTACCTGTTCCATTCATTGTTCTACTTGTCGAAAGTTACAAATAATTTCCGATAAAGGATTAACAATGGGGCTCATTGTTCACTTAAACTTGAAGAACAATAAATTGGCGAATTGTACTGTATGGATGCTTTGCATATATGTTTCTTACACTATATAGAAGCTATATATACAAAGATTTCAACCGTCTACGTGTTCCAATCATTGTTCTACTTGTAGAAAGTTGCAAATAATTTCCGATAGAGGATTAACAATGTGGCTCATTGTTTACTTAACCTTGAAGAACAAAAAATTGGCGAATGGTACTGTTTGGATGCTATGCATATATGTTTCTTAGATTATATAGAAGCAATATATACAAAGATTTCAACCGTTTACATGTTCCATTCATTGTTCTACTTGTCGAAAATTACAAATAATTTCCTTTAAAGGATTAACAATGGGGCTCGTTGTTCACTTAAACTTGAAGAACAATAAATTGGCGAATTGTACTGTTTGGATGCTTTGCATATATGTTTCTTAGACTATATAGAAGCAATATATACAAAGATTTCAACCGTCTACCTGTTCCATTCATTGTTCTACTTGTCGAAAGTTACAAATAATTTCCGTTTCATGATTATCAATGGGCCTCGTTGTTCACTTAAACTTGAAGAACAATAAATTGGCGAATTGTACTGTTTGGATGCTTTGCGTACATGTTTCTTAGACTATATGGAAGCAATATATACAAAGATTTCAACCGTCAACCAGATCCATACATTGTTCTACTTGTCGAAAGTTACAAATAATTTCCGATAAAGGATTAACCATTGGGGCACATTGTTCACTTAAACTTGAAGAACAAAAAAATGGCGTATGGTACTGTTTGGATGCTTTGCGTACAAGTTTCTTAGACTATATGGAAGCAATATATACAAAGATTTCAATTATCTACGTGTTCCAATCATTGTTCTACTATTCGAAATTTACAAATAATTTCCTTTAAAGGATTAACGATGGGGCTCGTTGTTCACTTAAACTTGAAGAACAAAAAATTGGCGAATGGTACTCTTTGGATGCTTTGCATATATGTTTCTTAGACTATATAGAAGCAATATATACAAAGATTTCAACAGTCTACCTGTTCCATTCATTGTTCTACTTGTCGAAAGTTACAAATAATTTCCGATAAAGGATTAACAATGGGGCTCATTGTTCACTTAACCTTGAAGAACAAAAAATTGGCGAATGGTACTGTTTGGATGCTTTGCATATATGTTTCTTAGACTATACGGAAGCAATATATACAAATATTTCAACCGTCTACCTGTTCCATTCATTATTCTACATGTTGAAAGTTACAAATAATTTCCGATAAAGGATTAACCATTGGGACTCATTGTTCACTTAAACTTGAAGAACAAAAAATTGGCGAATTGTACTGTTTGGATGCTTTGCATATAAGATTCTTAGACTATATACAAGCAATATATTCAAAGATTTCAACCGTCTACCTGTTCCATTCATTGTTCTACTTGTCGAAAGTTACAAATAATTTCCGATAAAGGATTAACCATTGGGGCTCATTGTTCACTTAAACTTGAAGAACAAAAAATTGGATAATTGTACTGTTTGGATGCTTTGCATATATGTTTCTTAGACTATATAGAAGCAATATATACAAAGATTTCAACCGTCTACCTGTTCCATTCATTGTTCTACTGGTCGAAAGTTACAAATAACTTCCGATAAAGGATTAACAATGGGGCTCATTGTTCACTTAAACTTGAAGAATAAAAAATTGGCGAACGGTACTGTTTGGATGCTTTGCGTACATGTTTCTTAGACTATATGGAAGCAATATATACAAAGATTTCAACCGTCTACGTGTTCCAATCATTGTTCTACTTGTCGAAATTTACAAATAATTTCCTTTAAAGGATTAACAATGGGGCTCGTTGTTCACTTAAACTTGAAGAACAAAAAATTGGGGAATGGTACTGTTTGGATGCTTTGCATATATGTTTCTTAGACTATACGGAAGCAATATATACAAATATTTCAACCGTCTACCTGTTCCATTCATTGTTCTACTTGTCGAAAGTTACAAATAATTTCCGATAAAGGATTAACCATTGGGACTCATTGTTCACTTAAACTTGAAGAACAAAAAATTGGCGAATTGTACTGTTCGGATGCTTTGCATATAAGTTAATTAGACTATATAGAAGCAATATATCCAAAGATTTCAACCGTCTACCTGTTCCATTCATTGTTCTACTTGTCGAAAGTTACAAATAATTTCCTATAAAGGATTAACCATTGGGGCTCATTGTTCACTTAAACTTGAAGAACAAAAAATTGGATAATTGTACTGTTTGGATGCTTTGCGTACATGTTTCTTAGACTATATGGAAGCAATATATACAAAGATTTCAACCGTCAACCAGATCCATACATTGTTCTACTTGTCGAAAGTTACAAAAAATTTCAGTTTCATGATTATCAATGGGGCTCGTTGTTCACTTAAACTTGAAGAACAAAAAATTGGCGAATGGTACTGTTTGGATGCTTTGCATATATGTTTCTTAGTCTATATAGAAGCAATATATACAAAGATTACAATTGTGTACGTGTTCCATTCATTGTTCTACTTGCCGAAATTTACAAATAATTTCCTTTAAAGGATTAACAATGGGGCTCGTTGTTCACTTAAACTTGAAGAACAATAAATTGGCGAATTGTACTGTGTGGATGCTATGCATATATGTTTCTTAGACTATATAGAAGCAATATATATAATGATTTCAACCGTCTACCTGTTCCATTCATTGTTCTACATGTCGAAAGTTACAAATAATTTCAGTTTCATGATTATCAATGGGGCTCGTTGTTCACTTAAACTTGAAGAACAAAAAATTGGCGAATGGTACTGTTTGGATGCTTTGCATATATGTTTCTTAGTCTATATAGAAGCAATATATACAAAGATTTCAACCGTCTACGTGTTCCAATTATTGTTCTACTTGTAGAAAGTTACAAATAGTTTCCGATAAAGGATTAACAATGTGGCTCATTGTTCACTTAACCTTGAAGAACAAAAAATTGGCGAATGGTACTGTTTGGATGCTTTGCATATATGTTTCTTAGGTTATATAGAAGCAATATATCCAAAGATTTCAACCGTTTACATGTTCTATTCATTGTTCTACTTGTCGAAAATTACAAATAATTTCCGGTAAAGGATTAACCATTGGGGCTCATTGTTCACTTAAACTTGAAGAACAAAAAATTGGCGAATTGTACTGTTTGGATGCTTTGCATATATGTTTCTTAGACTATATGGAAGCAATATATACTAAGATTTCAACCGTCCACGTGTTCCAATCATTGTTCTACTTGTCGAAATTTACAAATAATTTCCGATAAAGGATTAACAATCGGGCTCATTGTTCACTTAACCTTGAAGAACAAGAAATTGGCGTATGGTACTGTTTGGATGCTTTTCATATATGTTTCTTAGACTATACGGAAGCAATATATACAAAGATTTCAACCGTCTACGTGTTCCAATCATTGTTCTACTTGTCGAAATTTACAAATAATTTCCTTTAAAGGATTAACAATGGGGCTCGTTGTTCACTTAAACTTGAAGAACAATAAATTGGCGAATGGTACTGTTTGGATGCTTTGCATATATGTTTCTTAGACTATATGGAAGCAATATATAATAATATTTCAACCGTCTACGTGTTCCAATCATTGTTCTGCTTGTCGAAATTTAGAAATAATTTCCTTTAAAGGATTAACAATGGGGCTCGTTGTTCACTTAAACTTGTAGAACAATAAATTGGCGAATTGTACTGTGTGGATGCTATGCATATATGTTTCTTAGACTATATAGAAGCAATATATATAATGATTTCAACCGTCTACCTGTTCCAATTATTGTTCTACTTGTAGAAAGTTACAAATAGTTTCCGATAAAGGATTAACAATGTGGCTCATTGTTCACTTAACCTTGAAGAACAAAAAATTGGCGAATGGTACTGTTTGGATGTTTTGCATATATGTTTCTTAGTCTATATTGAAGCAATATATACAAAGATTTCAACCGTCTACGTGTTCCAATTATTGTTCTACTTGTAGAAAGTTACAAATAGTTTCCGATAAAGGATTAACAATGTGGCTCATTGTTCACTTAACCTTGAAGAACAAAAAATTGGCGAATGGTACTGTTTGGATGCTTTGCGTACATGTTTCTTAGACTATATGGAAGCAATATATACAAAGATTTCAACCGTCTACGTGTTCCATTCATTGTTCTACTTGCCGAAATTTACAAATAATTTCCTTTAAAGGATTAACAATGGTGCTCATGGTTCAATTAAACTTGAAAAACCAAAAATTGGCGAATTGTACTGTTTGGATGCTTTGCATATATGTTTCTTAGACAATATAGAAGCAATATATACAAATATTTCAACCGTCTACCTGTTCCATTCATTGTTCCACTTGTCGAAAGTTACCAATAATTTCCGATAAAGGATTAACCATTGGGGCTCATTGTTCACTTAAACTTGAAGAACAAAAAATTGGCGAATTGTACTGTTTGGATGCTTTGAATATATGTTTCTTAGACTATATGGAAGCAATATATACAAAGATTTCAACCGTCCACGTGTTCCAATCATTGTTCTACTTGTCGAAATTTACAAATAATTTCCGATAAAGGATTAACAATCGGGCTCATTGTTCACTTAACCTTGAAGAACAAAAAATTGGCGAATGGTACTGTTTGGATGCTTTGCATATATGTTTCTTAGACTATACGGAAGCAATATATACAAATATTTCAACCGTCTACATGTTCCATTCATTGTTCTACATGTCGAAAGTTACAAATAATTTCCGTTTCATGATTATCAATGGGGCTCGTTGTTCACTTAAACTTGAAGAACAAAAAATTGGCGAATGGTACTGTTTGGATGCTTTGCATATATGTTTCTTAGACTATATAGAAGCAATATATACATTGATTTCAACCGTCTACCTGTTCCATTCATTGTTCTACTTGTCGAAAGTTACAAATAATTTCCGTTAAGGGATTATCAATGGGGATCGTAGTTTACTTAAACTTGAAGAACAATAAATTGGCGAATGGTACTGTTTGGATGCTTTGCATATATGTTTCTTAGACTATATGGAAGCAATATATACAAAGATTTCAACAGTCTGCGTGTTCCAATCATTGTTCTACTTGTAGAAAGTTACAATTAATTTCCGTTAAAGGATTAACAATGGGGCTCGTAGTTCACTTAAACTTGAAGAACAAAAAATTGGCGAATGGTACTGTTTGGATGCTTTGCGTACATGTTTCTTAGACTATATGGAAGCAATATATACAAAGATTTCAACCGTCTACGTGTTCCATTCATTGTTCTACTTGCCGAAATTTACAAATAATTTCCTTTAAAGGATTAACAATGGGGCTCGTAGTTCACTTAAACTTGAAGAACAAAAAATTGGCGAATGGTACTGTTTGGATGCTTTGCATATATGTTTCTTAGACTATATAGAAGCAATATATACATTGATTTCAACCGTCTACCTGTTCCATTCATTGTTCTACTTGTCGATAGTTACAAATAATTTCCGTTAAGGGATTAACAATGGGGATCGTTGTTCACTTAAACTTGAAGAACAAAAAATTGGCGAATCGTACTGTTTGGATGCTTTGCATATATGTTTCTTAGACTATATAGAAGCAATATATACAAAGATTTCAACAGTCTAACTGTTCTATTCATTGTTCTATTTGAAGAAAGTTACAAATAATTTCCCTTTCATGATTATCAATGGGGCTCGTTGTTCACTTAAACTTGAAGAACAAAAAATTGGCGAAATGTACTGTTTGGATGCTTTGCATATATGTTTCTTAGACTATACGGAAGCAATATATACAAATATTTCAACCGTCTACCTGTTCCATTCATTGTTCTACATGTCGAAAGTTACAAATAATTTCCGTTTCATGATTATCAATGGGGCTCGTTGTTCACTTAAACTTGAAGAACAAAAAATTGGCGAATGGTACTGTTTGGATGCTTTGCGCACATGTTTCTTAGACTATATAGAAGCAATATATACAAAGTTTTCAACCGTCTACATGTTCCATTCATTGTTCTACTTGTCGAAAGTTACAAATAATTTCCGATAAAGGATTAACAATGGGGCTCAATTTTCACTTAACCTTGAAGAACAAAAAATTCGCGAATGGTTCTGTTTGGATGCTTTGCATATATGTTTCTTAGATTATATAGAAGCAATATAAACAAAGATTTCAACCGTCTACGTGTCCCAATCATTGTTCTACTTGTAGAAAGTTACAATTAATTTCCGTTAAAGGATTAACAATCGGGCACATTGTTCACTTAAACTTGAAGAACAAAAAATTGGCGAATGGTACTGTTTGGATGCTTTGCATATATGTTTCTTAGACTATGTAGAAGCAATATATAGAAGGATTTCACCCGTCTACCTGTTCCATTCATTGTTCTACTTGTCGAAAGTTACAAATAATTTCCGATAAAGAATTAACAATGGGGCTCATTGTTCACTTAAACTTGAGGAACAAAAAATTGGCGAATGGTACTGTTTGGATGCTTTGCATATATGTTTCTAAGACTATATAGAAGCAATATATACAGTGATTTCAACCGTCTACCTGTTCCATTCATTGTTCTACTTGTCGAAATTTACAAATAATTTCCTTTAAAGGATTAACGATGGGGCTCGTTGTTCACTTAAACTTGAAGAACAAAAAATTGGCGAATGGTACTCTTTGGATGCTTTGCATATATATTTCTTAGACTATATAGAAGCAATATATACATTGATTTCAACCGTCTACCTGTTCCATTCATTGTTCTACTTGTCGCAAGTTACAAATAATTTCCGTTAAAGTATTAACAATGGGGCTCGTAGTTCACTTAAACTTGAAGATCAAATAATTGGCGAATGGTACTGTTTGGATGCTTTGCATATATGTTTCTTAGACTATATAGAAGCAATATATACAAAGATTTCAACCGTCTACCTGTTCCATTCATTGTTCTATTTGTCGAAAATTACAAATAATTTCCGATAAAGGATTAACAATGGGGCTCGTAGTTCACTTAAACTTGAAGAACAAAAAAATTGGCGAATTGTACTGTTTGGATGCTTTGCATATATGTTTCTTAGACTATATAGAAGCAATATATAGAAGGATTTCACCCGTCTACCTGTTCCATTCATTGTTCTACTTGTCGAAAGTTACAAATAATTTCCGATAAAGGATTAACAATGGGGCTCATTGTTCACTTAAACTTGAGGAACAAATAATTGGCGAATGGTACTGTTTGGATGCTTTGTGTACATGTTTCTTAGACTATATAGAAGCAATATATACAAAGTTTTCAACCGTCTACCTGTTCCATTCATTGTTCTACTTGTCGAAAGTTACAAATAATTTCCGATAAAGGATTAACAATGGGGCTCATTTTTCACTTAACCTTGAAGAACAAAAAATTGGCGATTGGTACTGTTTGGATGCTTTGCATATATGTTTCTTAGACTATACGGAAGCAATATATACAAATATTTCAACCGTCTACGTGTTCCAATCATTGTTCTACTTGTCGAAATTTACAAATAATTTCCGTTTCATGATTATCAATGGGGCTCGTTGTTCACTTAAACTTGAAGAACAAAAAATTGGCGAATGGTACTGTTTGGATGCTTTGCATATATGTTTCTTAGACTATATAGAAGCAATATATACATTGATTTCAACCGTCTACCTGTTCCATTCATTGTTCTACTTGTCGAAAGTTACAAATAATTTCCGTTAAGGGATTATCAATGGGGATCGTAGTTTACTTAAACTTGAAGAACAATAAATTGGCGAATGGTACTGTTTGGTTGCTTTGCATATATGTTTCTTAGACTATATGGAAGCAATATATACAAAGATTTCAACAGTCTGCGTGTTCCAATCATTGTTCTACTTGTAGAAAGTTACAATTAATTTCCGTTAAAGGATTAACAATGGGGCTCGTAGTTCACTTAAACTTGAAGAACAAAAAATTGGCGAATGGTACTGTTTGGATGCTTTGCGTACATGTTTCTTAGACTATATGGAAGCAATATATACAAAGATTTCAACCGTCTACGTGTTCCATTCATTGTTCTACTTGCCGAAATTTACAAATAATTTCCTTTAAAGGATTAACAATGGGGCTCGTAGTTCACTTAAACTTGAAGAACAAAAAATTGGCGAATGGTACTGTTTGGATGCTTTGCATATATGTTTCTTAGACTATATAGAAGCAATATATACATTGATTTCAACCGTCTACCTGTTCCATTCATTGTTCTACTTGTCGATAGTTACAAATAATTTCCGTTAAGGGATTAACAATGGGGATCGTTGTTCACTTAAACTTGAAGAACAAAAAATTGGCGAATCGTACTGTTTGGATGCTTTGCATATATGTTTCTTAGACTATATAGAAGCAATATATACAAAGATTTCAACAGTCTAACTGTTCTATTCATTGTTCTATTTGAAGAAAGTTACAAATAATTTCCCTTTCATGATTATCAATGGGGCTCGTTGTTCACTTAAACTTGAAGAACAAAAAATTGGCGAAATGTACTGTTTGGATGCTTTGCATATATGTTTCTTAGACTATACGGAAGCAATATATACAAATATTTCAACCGTCTACCTGTTCCATTCATTGTTCTACATGTCGAAAGTTACAAATAATTTCCGTTTCATGATTATCAATGGGGCTCGTTGTTCACTTAAACTTGAAGAACAAAAAATTGGCGAATGGTACTGTTTGGATGCTTTGCGCACATGTTTCTTAGACTATATAGAAGCAATATATACAAAGTTTTCAACCGTCTACATGTTCCATTCATTGTTCTACTTGTCGAAAGTTACAAATAATTTCCGATAAAGGATTAACAATGGGGCTCAATTTTCACTTAACCTTGAAGAACAAAAAATTCGCGAATGGTTCTGTTTGGATGCTTTGCATATATGTTTCTTAGATTATATAGAAGCAATATAAACAAAGATTTCAACCGTCTACGTGTCCCAATCATTGTTCTACTTGTAGAAAGTTACAATTAATTTCCGTTAAAGGATTAACAATCGGGCACATTGTTCACTTAAACTTGAAGAACAAAAAATTGGCGAATGGTACTGTTTGGATGCTTTGCATATATGTTTCTTAGACTATGTAGAAGCAATATATAGAAGGATTTCACCCGTCTACCTGTTCCATTCATTGTTCTACTTGTCGAAAGTTACAAATAATTTCCGATAAAGAATTAACAATGGGGCTCATTGTTCACTTAAACTTGAGGAACAAAAAATTGGCGAATGGTACTGTTTGGATGCTTTGCATATATGTTTCTAAGACTATATAGAAGCAATATATACAGTGATTTCAACCGTCTACCTGTTCCATTCATTGTTCTACTTGTCGAAATTTACAAATAATTTCCTTTAAAGGATTAACGATGGGGCTCGTTGTTCACTTAAACTTGAAGAACAAAAAATTGGCGAATGGTACTCTTTGGATGCTTTGCATATATATTTCTTAGACTATATAGAAGCAATATATACATTGATTTCAACCGTCTACCTGTTCCATTCATTGTTCTACTTGTCGCAAGTTACAAATAATTTCCGTTAAAGTATTAACAATGGGGCTCGTAGTTCACTTAAACTTGAAGATCAAATAATTGGCGAATGGTACTGTTTGGATGCTTTGCATATATGTTTCTTAGACTATATAGAAGCAATATATACAAAGATTTCAACCGTCTACCTGTTCCATTCATTGTTCTATTTGTCGAAAATTACAAATAATTTCCGATAAAGGATTAACAATGGGGCTCGTAGTTCACTTAAACTTGAAGAACAAAAAAATTGGCGAATTGTACTGTTTGGATGCTTTGCATATATGTTTCTTAGACTATATAGAAGCAATATATAGAAGGATTTCACCCGTCTACCTGTTCCATTCATTGTTCTACTTGTCGAAAGTTACAAATAATTTCCGATAAAGGATTAACAATGGGGCTCATTGTTCACTTAAACTTGAGGAACAAATAATTGGCGAATGGTACTGTTTGGATGCTTTGTGTACATGTTTCTTAGACTATATAGAAGCAATATATACAAAGTTTTCAACCGTCTACCTGTTCCATTCATTGTTCTACTTGTCGAAAGTTACAAATAATTTCCGATAAAGGATTAACAATGGGGCTCATTTTTCACTTAACCTTGAAGAACAAAAAATTGGCGATTGGTACTGTTTGGATGCTTTGCATATATGTTTCTTAGACTATACGGAAGCAATATATACAAAGATTTCAACCGTCTACGTGTTCCAATCATTGTTCTACTTGTCGAAATTTACAAATAATTTCCTTTAAAGGATTAACAATGGGGCTCGTTGTTCACTTAAACTTGAAGAACAATAAATTGGCGAATGGTACTGTTTGGATGCTTTGCATATATGTTTCTCAGACTATGTAGAAGCAATATATACAAAGATTTCAACCGTCTACGTGTTCCAATCATTGTTCTACTTGTCGAAAATTACAAATAATTTCCGATAAAGGATTAACAATGTGGCTCATTGTTCACTTAACCTTGAAGAACAAAAAATTGGCGAATGGTACTGTTTGGATGCTTTGCATATATGTTTCTTAGGTTATATAGAAGCAATATAACCAAAGATTTCAACCGTTTACATGTTCCATTCATTGTTCTACTTATCGAAAATTACAAATAATTTCCGATAAAGGATTAACCATTGAGGCTCATTGTTCACTTAAACTTGAAGAACAAAAAATTGGCGAATTGTACTGTTTGGATGCTTTGCATATATGTTTCTTAGACTATATGGAAGCAATATATACTAAGATTTCAACCGTCTACGTGTTCCAATCATTGTTCTACTTGTCGAAATTTACAAATAATTTCCGATAAAGGATTAACAATCGGGCTCATTGTTCACTTAACCTTGAAGAACAAGAAATTGGCGTATGGTACTGTTTGGATGCTTTGCATATATGTTTCTTAGACTATACGGAAGCAATATATACAAAGATTTCAACCGTCTACGTGTTCCAATCATTGTTCTACTTGTCGAAATTTACAAATAATTTCCTTTAAAGGATTAACAATGGGGCTCGTTGTTCACTTAAACTTGAAGAACAATAAATTGGCGAATTGTACTGTGTGGATGCTATGCATATATGTTTCTTAGACTATATAGAAGCAATATATATAATGATTTCAACCGTCTACCTGTTCCATTCATTGATCTACATGTCGAAAGTTACAAATAATTTCAATTTCATGATTATCAATGGGGCTCGTTGTTCACTTAAACTTGAAGAACAAAAAATTGGCGAATGGTACTGTTTGGATGCTTTGCATATATGTTTCTTAGTCTATATAGAAGCAATATATACAAATATTTCAACCGTCCACGTGTTCCAATCATTGTTCTACTTGTCGATATTTACAAATAATTTCCTTTAAAGGATTAACAATGGGGCTCGTTGTTCACTTAAACTTGACGAACAATAAATTGGCGAATTGTACTGTGTGGATGCTATGCATATATGTTTCTTAGACTATATAGAAGCAATATATAGAATGATTTCAACCGTCTACCTGTTCCATTCATTGTTCTACTTGTCGAAATTTACAAATAATTTCCTTTAAAGGATTAACGATGGGGCTCGTTGTTCACTTAAACTTGAAGAACAAAAAATTGGCGAATGGTACTCTTTGGATGCTTTGCATATATATTTCTTAGACTATATAGAAGCAATATATACATTGATTTCAACCGTCTACCTGTTCCATTCATTGTTCTACATGTCGAAAGTTACAAATAATTTCCGATAAAGGATTAACCATTGGGGCTCATTGTTCACTTAAACTTGAAGAACAAAAAATTGGAAATTGTACTGTTTGGATGCTTTGCATATATGTTTCTTAGACTATATGGAAGCAATATATACAAATATTTCAACCGTCCACGTGTTCCAATCATTGTTCTACTTGTCGAAATTTACAAATAATTTCCGATAAAGTATTAACAATCGCCCTCATTGTTCACTTAACCTTGAAGAACAAAAAATTGGCGATTGGTACTGTTTGGATGCTTTGCATATATGTTTCTTAGACTATACGGAAGCAATATATACAAAGATTTCAACCGTCTACGTGTTCCAATCATTGTTCTACTTGTCGAAATTTACAAATAATTTCCTTTAAAGGATTAACAATGGGGCTCGTTGTTCACTTAAACTTGAAGAACAATAAATTGGCGAATGGTACTGTTTGGATGCTTTGCATATATGTTTCTCAGACTATGTAGAAGCAATATATAGAAAGATTTCAACCGTCTACCTGTTCTATTCATTGTTATACTTGTAGAAAGTTACAAATAATTACCGATAAAGGATTAACAATGGGGCTCGTTGTTCACTTAAACTTGAAGAACAAAAAATTGGCGAATTGTACTGCTTGGATGCTTTGCATATATGTTTCTTAGACTATATAGAAGCAATATATATAAAGACTTCACCCGTCTACCTGTACTATTCATTGTTCTACTTGTAGAAAGTTACAAATAATTTCCATTTCAAGATTATCAATGGAGCTCGCTGTTCACTTAAACTTGAAGAACAATAAATTCGCGAATGGTTCTGTTTGGATGCTTTGCATATATGTTTCTTAGATTATATAGAAGCAATATATACAAAGATTTCAACCGTCTACGTGTCCCAATCATTGTTCTACTTGTAGAAAGTTACAATTAATTTCCGTTAAAGGATTAACAATGGGGCTCATTGTTCACTTAAACTTGAAGAACAAAAAATTGGCGAATGGTACTGTTTGGATGCTTTGCATATATGTTTCTTAGACTATATAGAAGCAATATATAGAAGGATTTCACCCGTCTACCTGTTCCAATCATTGTTCTACTTGTCGAAATTTAGAAATAATTTCCCTTTCATGATTATCAATGGGGCTCGTTGTTCACTTAAACTTGAAGAACAAAAAATTGGCGAATGGTGCTGTTTGGATGCTTTGCATATATGTTTCTTAGACTATATAGAAGCAATATATACATTGATTTCAACCGTCTACCTGTTCCATTCATTGTTCTACTTGTCGGAAGTTACAAATAATTTCCGTTAAAGTATTAACAATGGGGCTCGTAGTTCAGTTAAACATGAAGATGAAATAATTGGCGAATGGTACTGTTTGGATGCTTTGCATATATGTTTCTTAGACTATATAGAAGCAATATATACAAAGATTTCAACCGTCTACCTGTTCCATTCATTGTTCTACTTGTCGAAAGTTACAAATAATTTCCGTTTCATGATTATCAATGGGCCTCGTTGTTCACTTAAACTTGAAGAACAATAAATTGGCGAATTGTACTGTTTGGATGCTTTGCGTACATGTTTCTTAGACTATATGGAAGCAATATATACAAAGATTTCAACCGTCAACCAGATCCATACATTGTTCTACTTGTCGAAAGTTACAAATAATTTCCGATAAAGGATTAACCATTGGGGCTCATTGTTCACTTAAACTTGAAGAACAAAAAATTGGATAATTGTACTGTTTGGATGCTTTGCATATATGTTTCTTAGACTATATAGAAGCAATATATACAAAGATTTCAACCGTCTACCTGTTCCATTCATTGTTCTACTTGTCGAAAGTTACAAATAATTTCCGATAAAGGATTAACAATGGGGCTCATTGTTCACTTAAACTTGAAGAACAATAAATTGGCGAATTGTACTGTATGGATGCTTTGCATATATGTTTCTTACACTATATAGAAGCTATATATACAAAGATTTCAACCGTCTACGTGTTCCAATCATTGTTCTACTTGTAGAAAGTTGCAAATAATTTCCGATAGAGGATTAACAATGTGGCTCATTGTTTACTTAACCTTGAAGAACAAAAAATTGGCGAATGGTACTGTTTGGATGCTATGCATATATGTTTCTTAGATTATATAGAAGCAATATATACAAAGATTTCAACCGTTTACATGTTCCATTCATTGTTCTACTTGTCGAAAATTACAAATAATTTCCTTTAAAGGATTAACAATGGGGCTCGTTGTTCACTTAAACTTGAAGAACAATAAATTGGCGAATTGTACTGTTTGGATGCTTTGCATATATGTTTCTTAGACTATATAGAAGCAATATATACAAAGATTTCAACCGTCTACCTGTTCCATTCATTGTTCTACTTGTCGAAAGTTACAAATAATTTCCGTTTCATGATTATCAATGGGCCTCGTTGTTCACTTAAACTTGAAGAACAATAAATTGGCGAATTGTACTGTTTGGATGCTTTGCGTACATGTTTCTTAGACTATATGGAAGCAATATATACAAAGATTTCAACCGTCAACCAGATCCATACATTGTTCTACTTGTCGAAAGTTACAAATAATTTCCGATAAAGGATTAACCATTGGGGCACATTGTTCACTTAAACTTGAAGAACAAAAAAATGGCGTATGGTACTGTTTGGATGCTTTGCGTACAAGTTTCTTAGACTATATGGAAGCAATATATACAAAGATTTCAATTATCTACGTGTTCCAATCATTGTTCTACTATTCGAAATTTACAAATAATTTCCTTTAAAGGATTAACGATGGGGCTCGTTGTTCACTTAAACTTGAAGAACAAAAAATTGGCGAATGGTACTCTTTGGATGCTTTGCATATATGTTTCTTAGACTATATAGAAGCAATATATACAAAGATTTCAACAGTCTACCTGTTCCATTCATTGTTCTACTTGTCGAAAGTTACAAATAATTTCCGATAAAGGATTAACAATGGGGCTCATTGTTCACTTAACCTTGAAGAACAAAAAATTGGCGAATGGTACTGTTTGGATGCTTTGCATATATGTTTCTTAGACTATACGGAAGCAATATATACAAATATTTCAACCGTCTACCTGTTCCATTCATTATTCTACATGTTGAAAGTTACAAATAATTTCCGATAAAGGATTAACCATTGGGACTCATTGTTCACTTAAACTTGAAGAACAAAAAATTGGCGAATTGTACTGTTTGGATGCTTTGCATATAAGATTCTTAGACTATATACAAGCAATATATTCAAAGATTTCAACCGTCTACCTGTTCCATTCATTGTTCTACTTGTCGAAAGTTACAAATAATTTCCGATAAAGGATTAACCATTGGGGCTCATTGTTCACTTAAACTTGAAGAACAAAAAATTGGATAATTGTACTGTTTGGATGCTTTGCATATAAGTTTCTTAGACTATATAGAAGCAATATATACAAAGATTTCAACCGTCTACCTGTTCCATTCATTGTTCTACTGGTCGAAAGTTACAAATAACTTCCGATAAAGGATTAACAATGGGGCTCATTGTTCACTTAAACTTGAAGAATAAAAAATTGGCGAACGGTACTGTTTGGATGCTTTGCGTACATGTTTCTTAGACTATATGGAAGCAATATATACAAAGATTTCAACCGTCTACGTGTTCCAATCATTGTTCTACTTGTCGAAATTTACAAATAATTTCCTTTAAAGGATTAACAATGGGGCTCGTTGTTCACTTAAACTTGAAGAACAAAAAATTGGGGAATGGTACTGTTTGGATGCTTTGCATATATGTTTCTTAGACTATACGGAAGCAATATATACAAATATTTCAACCGTCTACCTGTTCCATTCATTGTTCTACTTGTCGAAAGTTACAAATAATTTCCGATAAAGGATTAACCATTGGGACTCATTGTTCACTTAAACTTGAAGAACAAAAAATTGGCGAATTGTACTGTGTGGATGCTATGCATATATGTTTCTTAGACTATATAGAAGCAATATATATAATGATTTCAACCGTCTACCTGTTCCATTCATTGTTCTACATGTCGAAAGTTACAAATAATTTCAGTTTCATGATTATCAATGGGGCTCGTTGTTCACTTAAACTTGAAGAACAAAAAATTGGCGAATGGTACTGTTTGGATGCTTTGCATATATGTTTCTTAGTCTATATAGAAGCAATATATACAAAGATTTCAACCGTCTACGTGTTCCAATTATTGTTCTACTTGTAGAAAGTTACAAATAGTTTCCGATAAAGGATTAACAATGTGGCTCATTGTTCACTTAACCTTGAAGAACAAAAAATTGGCGAATGGTACTGTTTGGATGCTTTGCATATATGTTTCTTAGTCTATATAGAAGCAATATATACAAAGATTTCAACCGTCTACGTGTTCCATTCATTGTTCTACTTGTCGAAAGTTAGAAATAATTTCCGATAAAGGATTAACAATGGGGCTCATTGTTCACTTAAACTTGAAGATAAAAAAATTGGCGAATGTTACTGTTTAGATGCTTTGCATATATGTTTCTTAGACTATACGGAAGCAATATATACAAATATTTCAACCGTCTACCTGTTCCATTCATTGTTCTACTTGTCGAAAGTAACAAATAATTTCCGATGAAGGATAAACCATTGGGGCTCATTGTTCACTTAAACTTGAAGAACAAAAAATTGGCGAATGGTACTGTTTGGATGCTTTGCGTACATGTTTCTTAGACTATATGGAAGCAATATATACTAAGATTTCAACCGTCTACGTGTTCCAATCATTGTTCTACTTGTCGAAATTTACAAATAATTTCCGATAAAGGATTAACAATCGGGCTCATTGTTCACTTAACCTTGAAGAACAAGAAATTGGCGTATGGTACTGTTTGGATGCTTTGCATATATGTTTCTTAGACTATACGGAAGCAATATATACAAAGATTTCAACCGTCTACGTGTTCCAATCATTGTTCTACTTGTCGAAATTTACAAATAATTTCCTTTAAAGGATTAACAATGGGGCTCGTTGTTCACTTAAACTTGCAGAACAATAAATTGGCGAATTGTACTGTGTGGATGCTATGCATATATGTTTCTTAGACTATATAGAAGCAATATATATAATGATTTCAACCGTCTACCTGTTCCATTCATTGATCTACATGTCGAAAGTTACAAATAATTTCAATTTCATGATTATCAATGGGGCTCGTTGTTCACTTAAACTTGAAGAACAAAAAATTGGCGAATGGTACTGTTTGGATGCTTTGCATATATGTTTCTTAGTCTATATAGAAGCAATATATACAAATATTTCAACCGTCCACGTGTTCCAATCATTGTTCTACTTGTCGATATTTACAAATAATTTCCTTTAAAGGATTAACAATGGGGCTCGTTGTTCACTTAAACTTGACGAACAATAAATTGGCGAATTGTACTGTGTGGATGCTATGCATATATGTTTCTTAGACTATATAGAAGCAATATATAGAATGATTTCAACCGTCTACCTGTTCCATTCATTGTTCTACTTGTCGAAATTTACAAATAATTTCCTTTAAAGGATTAACGATGGGGCTCGTTGTTCACTTAAACTTGAAGAACAAAAAATTGGCGAATGGTACTCTTTGGATGCTTTGCATATATATTTCTTAGACTATATAGAAGCAATATATACATTGATTTCAACCGTCTACCTGTTCCATTCATTGTTCTACATGTCGAAAGTTACAAATAATTTCCGATAAAGGATTAACCATTGGGGCTCATTGTTCACTTAAACTTGAAGAACAAAAAATTGGAAATTGTACTGTTTGGATGCTTTGCATATATGTTTCTTAGACTATATGGAAGCAATATATACAAATATTTCAACCGTCCACGTGTTCCAATCATTGTTCTACTTGTCGAAATTTACAAATAATTTCCGATAAAGTATTAACAATCGCCCTCATTGTTCACTTAACCTTGAAGAACAAAAAATTGGCGATTGGTACTGTTTGGATGCTTTGCATATATGTTTCTTAGACTATACGGAAGCAATATATACAAAGATTTCAACCGTCTACGTGTTCCAATCATTGTTCTACTTGTCGAAATTTACAAATAATTTCCTTTAAAGGATTAACAATGGGGCTCGTTGTTCACTTAAACTTGAAGAACAATAAATTGGCGAATGGTACTGTTTGGATGCTTTGCATATATGTTTCTCAGACTATGTAGAAGCAATATATAGAAAGATTTCAACCGTCTACCTGTTCTATTCATTGTTATACTTGTAGAAAGTTACAAATAATTACCGATAAAGGATTAACAATGGGGCTCGTTGTTCACTTAAACTTGAAGAACAAAAAATTGGCGAATTGTACTGCTTGGATGCTTTGCATATATGTTTCTTAGACTATATAGAAGCAATATATATAAAGACTTCACCCGTCTACCTGTACTATTCATTGTTCTACTTGTAGAAAGTTACAAATAATTTCCATTTCAAGATTATCAATGGAGCTCGCTGTTCACTTAAACTTGAAGAACAATAAATTCGCGAATGGTTCTGTTTGGATGCTTTGCATATATGTTTCTTAGATTATATAGAAGCAATATATACAAAGATTTCAACCGTCTACGTGTCCCAATCATTGTTCTACTTGTAGAAAGTTACAATTAATTTCCGTTAAAGGATTAACAATGGGGCTCATTGTTCACTTAAACTTGAAGAACAAAAAATTGGCGAATGGTACTGTTTGGATGCTTTGCATATATGTTTCTTAGACTATATAGAAGCAATATATAGAAGGATTTCACCCGTCTACCTGTTCCAATCATTGTTCTACTTGTCGAAATTTAGAAATAATTTCCCTTTCATGATTATCAATGGGGCTCGTTGTTCACTTAAACTTGAAGAACAAAAAATTGGCGAATGGTGCTGTTTGGATGCTTTGCATATATGTTTCTTAGACTATATAGAAGCAATATATACATTGATTTCAACCGTCTACCTGTTCCATTCATTGTTCTACTTGTCGGAAGTTACAAATAATTTCCGTTAAAGTATTAACAATGGGGCTCGTAGTTCAGTTAAACATGAAGATGAAATAATTGGCGAATGGTACTGTTTGGATGCTTTGCATATATGTTTCTTAGACTATATAGAAGCAATATATACAAAGATTTCAACCGTCTACCTGTTCCATTCATTGTTCTACTTGTCGAAAGTTACAAATAATTTCCGTTTCATGATTATCAATGGGCCTCGTTGTTCACTTAAACTTGAAGAACAATAAATTGGCGAATTGTACTGTTTGGATGCTTTGCGTACATGTTTCTTAGACTATATGGAAGCAATATATACAAAGATTTCAACCGTCAACCAGATCCATACATTGTTCTACTTGTCGAAAGTTACAAATAATTTCCGATAAAGGATTAACCATTGGGGCTCATTGTTCACTTAAACTTGAAGAACAAAAAATTGGATAATTGTACTGTTTGGATGCTTTGCATATATGTTTCTTAGACTATATAGAAGCAATATATACAAAGATTTCAACCGTCTACCTGTTCCATTCATTGTTCTACTTGTCGAAAGTTACAAATAATTTCCGATAAAGGATTAACAATGGGGCTCATTGTTCACTTAAACTTGAAGAACAATAAATTGGCGAATTGTACTGTATGGATGCTTTGCATATATGTTTCTTACACTATATAGAAGCTATATATACAAAGATTTCAACCGTCTACGTGTTCCAATCATTGTTCTACTTGTAGAAAGTTGCAAATAATTTCCGATAGAGGATTAACAATGTGGCTCATTGTTTACTTAACCTTGAAGAACAAAAAATTGGCGAATGGTACTGTTTGGATGCTATGCATATATGTTTCTTAGATTATATAGAAGCAATATATACAAAGATTTCAACCGTTTACATGTTCCATTCATTGTTCTACTTGTCGAAAATTACAAATAATTTCCTTTAAAGGATTAACAATGGGGCTCGTTGTTCACTTAAACTTGAAGAACAATAAATTGGCGAATTGTACTGTTTGGATGCTTTGCATATATGTTTCTTAGACTATATAGAAGCAATATATACAAAGATTTCAACCGTCTACCTGTTCCATTCATTGTTCTACTTGTCGAAAGTTACAAATAATTTCCGTTTCATGATTATCAATGGGCCTCGTTGTTCACTTAAACTTGAAGAACAATAAATTGGCGAATTGTACTGTTTGGATGCTTTGCGTACATGTTTCTTAGACTATATGGAAGCAATATATACAAAGATTTCAACCGTCAACCAGATCCATACATTGTTCTACTTGTCGAAAGTTACAAATAATTTCCGATAAAGGATTAACCATTGGGGCACATTGTTCACTTAAACTTGAAGAACAAAAAAATGGCGTATGGTACTGTTTGGATGCTTTGCGTACAAGTTTCTTAGACTATATGGAAGCAATATATACAAAGATTTCAATTATCTACGTGTTCCAATCATTGTTCTACTATTCGAAATTTACAAATAATTTCCTTTAAAGGATTAACGATGGGGCTCGTTGTTCACTTAAACTTGAAGAACAAAAAATTGGCGAATGGTACTCTTTGGATGCTTTGCATATATGTTTCTTAGACTATATAGAAGCAATATATACAAAGATTTCAACAGTCTACCTGTTCCATTCATTGTTCTACTTGTCGAAAGTTACAAATAATTTCCGATAAAGGATTAACAATGGGGCTCATTGTTCACTTAACCTTGAAGAACAAAAAATTGGCGAATGGTACTGTTTGGATGCTTTGCATATATGTTTCTTAGACTATACGGAAGCAATATATACAAATATTTCAACCGTCTACCTGTTCCATTCATTATTCTACATGTTGAAAGTTACAAATAATTTCCGATAAAGGATTAACCATTGGGACTCATTGTTCACTTAAACTTGAAGAACAAAAAATTGGCGAATTGTACTGTTTGGATGCTTTGCATATAAGATTCTTAGACTATATACAAGCAATATATTCAAAGATTTCAACCGTCTACCTGTTCCATTCATTGTTCTACTTGTCGAAAGTTACAAATAATTTCCGATAAAGGATTAACCATTGGGGCTCATTGTTCACTTAAACTTGAAGAACAAAAAATTGGATAATTGTACTGTTTGGATGCTTTGCATATAAGTTTCTTAGACTATATAGAAGCAATATATACAAAGATTTCAACCGTCTACCTGTTCCATTCATTGTTCTACTGGTCGAAAGTTACAAATAACTTCCGATAAAGGATTAACAATGGGGCTCATTGTTCACTTAAACTTGAAGAATAAAAAATTGGCGAACGGTACTGTTTGGATGCTTTGCGTACATGTTTCTTAGACTATATGGAAGCAATATATACAAAGATTTCAACCGTCTACGTGTTCCAATCATTGTTCTACTTGTCGAAATTTACAAATAATTTCCTTTAAAGGATTAACAATGGGGCTCGTTGTTCACTTAAACTTGAAGAACAAAAAATTGGGGAATGGTACTGTTTGGATGCTTTGCATATATGTTTCTTAGACTATACGGAAGCAATATATACAAATATTTCAACCGTCTACCTGTTCCATTCATTGTTCTACTTGTCGAAAGTTACAAATAATTTCCGATAAAGGATTAACCATTGGGACTCATTGTTCACTTAAACTTGAAGAACAAAAAATTGGCGAATTGTACTGTGTGGATGCTATGCATATATGTTTCTTAGACTATATAGAAGCAATATATATAATGATTTCAACCGTCTACCTGTTCCATTCATTGTTCTACATGTCGAAAGTTACAAATAATTTCAGTTTCATGATTATCAATGGGGCTCGTTGTTCACTTAAACTTGAAGAACAAAAAATTGGCGAATGGTACTGTTTGGATGCTTTGCATATATGTTTCTTAGTCTATATAGAAGCAATATATACAAAGATTTCAACCGTCTACGTGTTCCAATTATTGTTCTACTTGTAGAAAGTTACAAATAGTTTCCGATAAAGGATTAACAATGTGGCTCATTGTTCACTTAACCTTGAAGAACAAGAAATTGCCGTATGGTACTGTTTGGATGCTTTGCATATATGTTTCTTAGACTATACGGAAGCAATATATACAAAGATTTCAACCGTCTACGTGTTCCAATCATTGTTCTGCTTGTCGAAATTTACAAATAATTTCCGATAAAGGATTAACAATCGGGCTCATTGTTCACTTAACCTTGAAGAACAAGAAATTGCCGTATGGTACTGTTTGGATGCTTTGCATATATGTTTCTTAGACTATACGGAAGCAATATATACAAAGATTTCAACCGTCTACGTGTTCCAATCATTGTTCTGCTTGTCGAAATTTACAAATAATTTCCTTTAAAGGATTAACAATGGGGCTCGCTGTTAACTTAAACTTGAAGAACAATAAATTGGCGAATTGTACTGTGTGGATGCTTTGCATATATGTTTCTTAGGTTATATAGAAGCAATATATACAAAGATTTCAACCGTCTACCTGTTCCATTCATTGTTCTACTTGTCGAAAGTTACAAATAATTTCCGATAAAGGATTAACAATGGGGCTCATTGTTCACTTAAACTTGAAGAACAATAAATTGGCGAATTGTACTGTATGGATGCTTTGCATATATGTTTCTTACACTATATAGAAGCTATATATACAAAGATTTCAACCGTCTACGTGTTCCAATCATTGTTCTACTTGTAGAAAGTTGCAAATAATTTCCGATAGAGGATTAACAATGTGGCTCATTGTTTACTTAACCTTGAAGAACAAAAAATTGGCGAATGGTACTGTTTGGATGCTATGCATATATGTTTCTTAGATTATATAGAAGCAATATATACAAAGATTTCAACCGTTTACATGTTCCATTCATTGTTCTACTTGTCGAAAATTACAAATAATTTCCTTTAAAGGATTAACAATGGGGCTCGTTGTTCACTTAAACTTGAAGAACAATAAATTGGCGAATTGTACTGTTTGGATGCTTTGCATATATGTTTCTTAGACTATATAGAAGCAATATATACAAAGATTTCAACCGTCTACCTGTTCCATTCATTGTTCTACTTGTCGAAAGTTACAAATAATTTCCGTTTCATGATTATCAATGGGCCTCGTTGTTCACTTAAACTTGAAGAACAATAAATTGGC
The DNA here is from genome assembly GCA_963989415.1 of Cerceris ruficornis. NCBI lineage: Eukaryota > Metazoa > Arthropoda > Insecta > Hymenoptera > Crabronidae > Cerceris > Cerceris ruficornis. The sequence continues at coordinate 174,172 of CAXDIW010000210.1, forward strand.
GAATTGTACTGTTTGGATGCTTTGCGTACATGTTTCTTAGACTATATGGAAGCAATATATACAAAGATTTCAACCGTCAACCAGATCCATACATTGTTCTACTTGTCGAACGTTACAAATAATTTCCGATAAAGGATTAACCATTGGGGCACATTGTTCACTTAAACTTGAAGAACAAAAAAATGGCGTATGGTACTGTTTGGATGCTTTGCGTACAAGTTTCTTAGACTATATGGAAGCAATATATACAAAGATTTCAATTATCTACGTGTTCCAATCATTGTTCTACTATTCGAAATTTACAAATAATTTCCTTTAAAGGATTAACGATGGGGCTCGTTGTTCACTTAAACTTGAAGAACAAAAAATTGGCGAATGGTACTCTTTGGATGCTTTGCATATATGTTTCTTAGACTATATAGAAGCAATATATACAAAGATTTCAACAGTCTACCTGTTCCATTCATTGTTCTACTTGTCGAAAGTTACAAATAATTTCCGATAAAGGATTAACAATGGGGCTCATTGTTCACTTAACCTTGAAGAACAAAAAATTGGCGAATGGTACTGTTTGGATGCTTTGCATATATGTTTCTTAGACTATACGGAAGCAATATATACAAATATTTCAACCGTCTACCTGTTCCATTCATTATTCTACATGTTGAAAGTTACAAATAATTTCCGATAAAGGATTAACCATTGGGACTCATTGTTCACTTAAACTTGAAGAACAAAAAATTGGCGAATTGTACTGTTTGGATGCTTTGCATATAAGATTCTTAGACTATATACAAGCAATATATTCAAAGATTTCAACCGTCTACCTGTTCCATTCATTGTTCTACTTGTCGAAAGTTACAAATAATTTCCGATAAAGGATTAACCATTGGGGCTCATTGTTCACTTAAACTTGAAGAACAAAAAATTGGATAATTGTACTGTTTGGATGCTTTGCATATATGTTTCTTAGACTATATAGAAGCAATATATACAAAGATTTCAACCGTCTACCTGTTCCATTCATTGTTCTACTGGTCGAAAGTTACAAATAACTTCCGATAAAGGATTAACAATGGGGCTCATTGTTCACTTAAACTTGAAGAATAAAAAATTGGCGAACGGTACTGTTTGGATGCTTTGCGTACATGTTTCTTAGACTATATGGAAGCAATATATACAAAGATTTCAACCGTCTACGTGTTCCAATCATTGTTCTACTTGTCGAAATTTACAAATAATTTCCTTTAAAGGATTAACAATGGGGCTCGTTGTTCACTTAAACTTGAAGAACAAAAAATTGGGGAATGGTACTGTTTGGATGCTTTGCATATATGTTTCTTAGACTATACGGAAGCAATATATACAAAGATTTCAGCCGTCTACGTGTTCCATTCATTGTTCTACTTGTCGAAAATTGCAAATAATTTCCGATAAAGGATTAACGATTGGGGCTCATTGTTCACTTAAACTTGAAGAACAAAAAATTGGCGAATTGTACTGTTCGGATGCTTTGCATATAAGTTAATTAGACTATATAGAAGCAATATATCCAAAGATTTCAACCGTCTACCTGTTCCATTCATTGTTCTACTTGTCGAAAGTTACAAATAATTTCCTATAAAGGATTAACCATTGGGGCTCATTGTTCACTTAAACTTGAAGAACAAAAAATTGGATAATTGTACTGTTTGGATGCTTTGCGTACATGTTTCTTAGACTATATGGAAGCAATATATACAAAGATTTCAACCGTCAACCAGATCCATACATTGTTCTACTTGTCGAAAGTTACAAAAAATTTCAGTTTCATGATTATCAATGGGGCTCGTTGTTCACTTAAACTTGAAGAACAAAAAATTGGCGAATGGTACTGTTTGGATGCTTTGCATATATGTTTCTTAGTCTATATAGAAGCAATATATACAAAGATTACAATTGTGTACGTGTTCCATTCATTGTTCTACTTGCCGAAATTTACAAATAATTTCCTTTAAAGGATTAACAATGGGGCTCGTTGTTCACTTAAACTTGAAGAACAATAAATTGGCGAATTGTACTGTGTGGATGCTATGCATATATGTTTCTTAGACTATATAGAAGCAATATATATAATGATTTCAACCGTCTACCTGTTCCATTCATTGTTCTACATGTCGAAAGTTACAAATAATTTCAGTTTCATGATTATCAATGGGGCTCGTTGTTCACTTAAACTTGAAGAACAAAAAATTGGCGAATGGTACTGTTTGGATGCTTTGCATATATGTTTCTTAGTCTATATAGAAGCAATATATACAAAGATTTCAACCGTCTACGTGTTCCAATTATTGTTCTACTTGTAGAAAGTTACAAATAGTTTCCGATAAAGGATTAACAATGTGGCTCATTGTTCACTTAACCTTGAAGAACAAAAAATTGGCGAATGGTACTGTTTGGATGCTTTGCATATATGTTTCTTAGGTTATATAGAAGCAATATATCCAAAGATTTCAACCGTTTACATGTTCTATTCATTGTTCTACTTGTCGAAAATTACAAATAATTTCCGGTAAAGGATTAACCATTGGGGCTCATTGTTCACTTAAACTTGAAGAACAAAAAATTGGCGAATTGTACTGTTTGGATGCTTTGCATATATGTTTCTTAGACTATATGGAAGCAATATATACTAAGATTTCAACCGTCCACGTGTTCCAATCATTGTTCTACTTGTCGAAATTTACAAATAATTTCCGATAAAGGATTAACAATCGGGCTCATTGTTCACTTAACCTTGAAGAACAAGAAATTGGCGTATGGTACTGTTTGGATGCTTTGCATATATGTTTCTTAGACTATACGGAAGCAATATATACAAAGATTTCAACCGTCTACGTGTTCCAATCATTGTTCTACTTGTCGAAATTTACAAATAATTTCCTTTAAAGGATTAACAATGGGGCTCGTTGTTCACTTAAACTTGAAGAACAATAAATTGGCGAATGGTACTGTTTGGATGCTTTGCATATATGTTTCTTAGACTATATGGAAGCAATATATAATAATATTTCAACCGTCTACGTGTTCCAATCATTGTTCTGCTTGTCGAAATTTAGAAATAATTTCCTTTAAAGGATTAACAATGGGGCTCGTTGTTCACTTAAACTTGTAGAACAATAAATTGGCGAATTGTACTGTGTGGATGCTATGCATATATGTTTCTTAGACTATATAGAAGCAATATATATAATGATTTCAACCGTCTACCTGTTCCAATTATTGTTCTACTTGTAGAAAGTTACAAATAGTTTCCGATAAAGGATTAACAATGTGGCTCATTGTTCACTTAACCTTGAAGAACAAAAAATTGGCGAATGGTACTGTTTGGATGTTTTGCATATATGTTTCTTAGTCTATATTGAAGCAATATATACAAAGATTTCAACCGTCTACGTGTTCCAATTATTGTTCTACTTGTAGAAAGTTACAAATAGTTTCCGATAAAGGATTAACAATGTGGCTCATTGTTCACTTAACCTTGAAGAACAAAAAATTGGCGAATGGTACTGTTTGGATGCTTTGCGTACATGTTTCTTAGACTATATGGAAGCAATATATACAAAGATTTCAACCGTCTACGTGTTCCATTCATTGTTCTACTTGCCGAAATTTACAAATAATTTCCTTTAAAGGATTAACAATGGTGCTCATGGTTCAATTAAACTTGAAAAACCAAAAATTGGCGAATTGTACTGTTTGGATGCTTTGCATATATGTTTCTTAGACAATATAGAAGCAATATATACAAATATTTCAACCGTCTACCTGTTCCATTCATTGTTCCACTTGTCGAAAGTTACCAATAATTTCCGATAAAGGATTAACCATTGGGGCTCATTGTTCACTTAAACTTGAAGAACAAAAAATTGGCGAATTGTACTGTTTGGATGCTTTGAATATATGTTTCTTAGACTATATGGAAGCAATATATACAAAGATTTCAACCGTCCACGTGTTCCAATCATTGTTCTACTTGTCGAAATTTACAAATAATTTCCGATAAAGGATTAACAATCGGGCTCATTGTTCACTTAACCTTGAAGAACAAAAAATTGGCGAATGGTACTGTTTGGATGCTTTGCATATATGTTTCTTAGACTATACGGAAGCAATATATACAAATATTTCAACCGTCTACATGTTCCATTCATTGTTCTACATGTCGAAAGTTACAAATAATTTCCTTTTCATGATTATCAATGGGGCTCGTTGTTCACTTAAACTTGAAGAACAAAAAATTGGCGAATGGTACTGTTTTGATGCTTTGCATATATGTTTCTTAGACTATATAGAAGCAATATATACATTGATTTCAACCGTCTACCTGTTCCATTCATTGTTCTACTTGTCGAAAGTTACAAATAATTTCCGTTAAGGGATTATCAATGGGGATCGTAGTTTACTTAAACTTGAAGAACAATAAATTGGCGAATGGTACTGTTTGGATGCTTTGCATATATGTTTCTTAGACTATATGGAAGCAATATATACAAAGATTTCAACAGTCTGCGTGTTCCAATCATTGTTCTACTTGTAGAAAGTTACAATTAATTTCCGTTAAAGGATTAACAATGGGGCTCGTAGTTCACTTAAACTTGAAGAACAAAAAATTGGCGAATGGTACTGTTTGGATGCTTTGCGTACATGTTTCTTAGACTATATGGAAGCAATATATACAAAGATTTCAACCGTCTACGTGTTCCATTCATTGTTCTACTTGCCGAAATTTACAAATAATTTCCTTTAAAGGATTAACAATGGGGCTCGTAGTTCACTTAAACTTGAAGAACAAAAAATTGGCGAATGGTACTGTTTGGATGCTTTGCATATATGTTTCTTAGACTATATAGAAGCAATATATACATTGATTTCAACCGTCTACCTGTTCCATTCATTGTTCTACTTGTCGATAGTTACAAATAATTTCCGTTAAGGGATTAACAATGGGGATCGTTGTTCACTTAAACTTGAAGAACAAAAAATTGGCGAATCGTACTGTTTGGATGCTTTGCATATATGTTTCTTAGACTATATAGAAGCAATATATACAAAGATTTCAACAGTCTAACTGTTCTATTCATTGTTCTATTTGAAGAAAGTTACAAATAATTTCCCTTTCATGATTATCAATGGGGCTCGTTGTTCACTTAAACTTGAAGAACAAAAAATTGGCGAATGGTACTGTTTGGATGCTTTGCGCACATGTTTCTTAGACTATATAGAAGCAATATATACAAAGTTTTCAACCGTCTACATGTTCCATTCATTGTTCTACTTGTCGAAAGTTACAAATAATTTCCGATAAAGGATTAACAATGGGGCTCAATTTTCACTTAACCTTGAAGAACAAAAAATTCGCGAATGGTTCTGTTTGGATGCTTTGCATATATGTTTCTTAGATTATATAGAAGCAATATAAACAAAGATTTCAACCGTCTACGTGTCCCAATCATTGTTCTACTTGTAGAAAGTTACAATTAATTTCCGTTAAAGGATTAACAATCGGGCACATTGTTCACTTAAACTTGAAGAACAAAAAATTGGCGAATGGTACTGTTTGGATGCTTTGCATATATGTTTCTTAGACTATGTAGAAGCAATATATAGAAGGATTTCACCCGTCTACCTGTTCCATTCATTGTTCTACTTGTCGAAAGTTACAAATAATTTCCGATAAAGGATTAACAATGGGGCTCATTGTTCACTTAAACTTGAGGAACAAAAAATTGGCGAATGGTACTGTTTGGATGCTTTGCATATATGTTTCTAAGACTATATAGAAGCAATATATACAGTGATTTCAACCGTCTACCTGTTCCATTCATTGTTCTACTTGTCGAAATTTACAAATAATTTCCTTTAAAGGATTAACGATGGGGCTCGTTGTTCACTTAAACTTGAAGAACAAAAAATTGGCGAATGGTACTCTTTGGATGCTTTGCATATATATTTCTTAGACTATATAGAAGCAATATATACATTGATTTCAACCGTCTACCTGTTCCATTCATTGTTCTACTTGTCGCAAGTTACAAATAATTTCCGTTAAAGTATTAACAATGGGGCTCGTAGTTCACTTAAACTTGAAGATCAAATAATTGGCGAATGGTACTGTTTGGATGCTTTGCATATATGTTTCTTAGACTATATAGAAGCAATATATACAAAGATTTCAACCGTCTACCTGTTCCATTCATTGTTCTATTTGTCGAAAATTACAAATAATTTCCGATAAAGGATTAACAATGGGGCTCGTAGTTCACTTAAACTTGAAGAACAAAAAAATTGGCGAATTGTACTGTTTGGATGCTTTGCATATATGTTTCTTAGACTATATAGAAGCAATATATAGAAGGATTTCACCCGTCTACCTGTTCCATTCATTGTTCTACTTGTCGAAAGTTACAAATAATTTCCGATAAAGGATTAACAATGGGGCTCATTGTTCACTTAAACTTGAGGAACAAATAATTGGCGAATGGTACTGTTTGGATGCTTTGTGTACATGTTTCTTAGACTATATAGAAGCAATATATACAAAGTTTTCAACCGTCTACCTGTTCCATTCATTGTTCTACTTGTCGAAAGTTACAAATAATTTCCGATAAAGGATTAACAATGGGGCTCATTTTTCACTTAACCTTGAAGAACAAAAAATTGGCGATTGGTACTGTTTGGATGCTTTGCATATATGTTTCTTAGACTATACGGAAGCAATATATACAAAGATTTCAACCGTCTACGTGTTCCAATCATTGTTCTACTTGTCGAAATTTACAAATAATTTCCTTTAAAGGATTAACAATGGGGCTCGTTGTTCACTTAAACTTGAAGAACAATAAATTGGCGAATGGTACTGTTTGGATGCTTTGCATATATGTTTCTCAGACTATGTAGAAGCAATATATACAAAGATTTCAACCGTCTACGTGTTCCAATCATTGTTCTACTTGTCGAAAATTACAAATAATTTCCGATAAAGGATTAACAATGTGGCTCATTGTTCACTTAACCTTGAAGAACAAAAAATTGGCGAATGGTACTGTTTGGATGCTTTGCATATATGTTTCTTAGGTTATATAGAAGCAATATAACCAAAGATTTCAACCGTTTACATGTTCCATTCATTGTTCTACTTATCGAAAATTACAAATAATTTCCGATAAAGGATTAACCATTGAGGCTCATTGTTCACTTAAACTTGAAGAACAAAAAATTGGCGAATTGTACTGTTTGGATGCTTTGCATATATGTTTCTTAGACTATATGGAAGCAATATATACTAAGATTTCAACCGTCTACGTGTTCCAATCATTGTTCTACTTGTCGAAATTTACAAATAATTTCCGATAAAGGAATAACAATCGGGCTCATTGTTCACTTAACCTTGAAGAACAAGAAATTGGCGTATGGTACTGTTTGGATGCTTTGCATATATGTTTCTTAGACTATACGGAAGCAATATATACAAAGATTTCAACCGTCTACGTGTTCCAATCATTGTTCTACTTGTCGAAATTTACAAATAATTTCCTTTAAAGGATTAACAATGGGGCTCGTTGTTCACTTAAACTTGAAGAACAATAAATTGGCGAATTGTACTGTGTGGATGCTATGCATATATGTTTCTTAGACTATATAGAAGCAATATATATAATGATTTCAACCGTCTACCTGTTCCATTCATTGATCTACATGTCGAAAGTTACAAATAATTTCAATTTCATGATTATCAATGGGGCTCGTTGTTCACTTAAACTTGAAGAACAAAAAATTGGCGAATGGTACTGTTTGGATGCTTTGCATATATGTTTCTTAGTCTATATAGAAGCAATATATACAAATATTTCAACCGTCCACGTGTTCCAATCATTGTTCTACTTGTCGATATTTACAAATAATTTCCTTTAAAGGATTAACAATGGGGCTCGTTGTTCACTTAAACTTGACGAACAATAAATTGGCGAATTGTACTGTGTGGATGCTATGCATATATGTTTCTTAGACTATATAGAAGCAATATATAGAATGATTTCAACCGTCTACCTGTTCCATTCATTGTTCTACTTGTCGAAATTTACAAATAATTTCCTTTAAAGGATTAACGATGGGGATCGTTGTTCACTTAAACTTGAAGAACAAAAAATTGGCGAATGGTACTCTTTGGATGCTTTGCATATATATTTCTTAGACTATATAGAAGCAATATATACATTGATTTCAACCGTCTACCTGTTCCATTCATTGTTCTACATGTCGAAAGTTACAAATAATTTCCGATAAAGGATTAACCATTGGGGCTCATTGTTCACTTAAACTTGAAGAACAAAAAATTGGAAATTGTACTGTTTGGATGCTTTGCATATATGTTTCTTAGACTATATGGAAGCAATATATACAAATATTTCAACCGTCCACGTGTTCCAATCATTGTTCTACTTGTCGAAATTTACAAATAATTTCCGATAAAGTATTAACAATCGCCCTCATTGTCACTTAACCTTGAAGAACAAAAAATTGGCGATTGGTACTGTTTGGATGCTTTGCATATATGTTTCTTAGACTATACGGAAGCAATATATACAAAGATTTCAACCGTCTACGTGTTCCAATCATTGTTCTACTTGTCGAAATTTACAAATAATTTCCTTTAAAGGATTAACAATGGGGCTCGTTGTTCACTTAAACTTGAAGAACAATAAATTGGCGAATGGTACTGTTTGGATGCTTTGCATATATGTTTCTCAGACTATGTAGAAGCAATATATAGAAAGATTTCAACCGTCTACCTGTTCTATTCATTGTTATACTTGTAGAAAGTTACAAATAATTACCGATAAAGGATTAACAATGGGGCTCGTTGTTCACTTAAACTTGAAGAACAAAAAATTGGCGAATTGTACTGCTTGGATGCTTTGCATATATGTTTCTTAGACTATATAGAAGCAATATATATAAAGACTTCACCCGTCTACCTGTACTATTCATTGTTCTACTTGTAGAAAGTTACAAATAATTTCCATTTCAAGATTATCAATGGAGCTCGCTGTTCACTTAAACTTGAAGAACAATAAATTCGCGAATGGTTCTGTTTGGATGCTTTGCATATATGTTTCTTAGATTATATAGAAGCAATATATACAAAGATTTCAACCGTCTACGTGTCCCAATCATTGTTCTACTTGTAGAAAGTTACAATTAATTTCCGTTAAAGGATTAACAATGGGGCTCATTGTTCACTTAAACTTGAAGAACAAAAAATTGGCGAATGGTACTGTTTGGATGCTTTGCATATATGTTTCTTAGACTATATAGAAGCAATATATAGAAGGATTTCACCCGTCTACCTGTTCCAATCATTGTTCTACTTGTCGAAATTTAGAAATAATTTCCCTTTCATGATTATCAATGGGGCTCGTTGTTCACTTAAACTTGAAGAACAAAAAATTGGCGAATGGTGCTGTTTGGATGCTTTGCATATATGTTTCTTAGACTATATAGAAGCAATATATACATTGATTTCAACCGTCTACCTGTTCCATTCATTGTTCTACTTGTCGGAAGTTACAAATAATTTCCGTTAAAGTATTAACAATGGGGCTCGTAGTTCAGTTAAACATGAAGATGAAATAATTGGCGAATGGTACTGTTTGGATGCTTTGCATATATGTTTCTTAGACTATATAGAAGCAATATATACAAAGATTTCAACCGTCTACCTGTTCCATTCATTGTTCTACTTGTCGAAAGTTACAAATAATTTCCGATAACGGATTAACCATTGGGGCTCATTGTTCACTTAAACTTGAAGATAAAAAATTTGGCGAATTGTACTGTTTGGATGCTTTGCATATATGTTTCTTAGACTATATAGAAGCAATATATACAATGATTTCAACCGTCTACCTGTTCCATTCATTGTTCTACTTGTCGAAAGTTACAAATATTTCCGATAAAGGATTAACCATTGGGGCTCGTAGTTCAATTAAACTTGAAAAACCAAAAATTGGCGAATTGTACTGTTTGGATGCTTTGCATATATGTTTCTTAGACTATATAGAAGCAATATATACAAAGATTTCAACCGTCTACCTGTTCCATTCATTGTTCTACTTGTCGAAAGTTACAAATAATTTCCGATAAAGGATTAACCATTGGGGCTCATTGTTCACTTAAACTTGAAGAACAAAAAATTGGAAAATTGTACTGTTTGGATGCTTTGCATATATGTTTCTTAGACTATATGGAAGCAATATATACAAATATTTCAACCGTCCACGTGTTCCAATCATTGTTCTACTTGTCGAAATTTACAAATAATTTCCGATAAAGTATTAACAATCGCCCTCATTGTTCACTTAACCTTGAAGAACAAAAAATTGGCGAATGGTACTGTTTGGATGCTTTGCATATGTTTCTTAGACTATACGGAAGCAATATATACAAAGATTTCAACCGTCTACGTGTTCCAATCATTGTTCTACTTGTCGAAATTTACAAATAATTTCCTTTAAAGGATTAACAATGGGGCTCGTTGTTCACTTAAACTTGAAGAACAATAAATTGGCGAATGGTACTGTTTGGATGCTTTGCATATATGTTTCTCAGACTATATAGAAGCAATATATACAAAGATTTCAACCGTCTACCTGTTCCATTCATTGTTCTACTTGTCGAAATTTACAAATAATTTCCTTTAAAGGATTAACAATGGGGCTCGTAGTTCAATTAAACTTGAAAAACCAAAAATTGGCGATTTGTACTGTTTGGATGCTTTGCATATATGTTTCTTAGACTATATAGAAGCAATATATACAAAGATTTCAACCGTCTACCTGTTCCATTCATTGTTCTACTTGTCGAAAGTTACAAATAATTTCCGATAAAGGATTAACCATTGGGGCTCATTGTTCACTTAAACTTGAAGAACAAAAAATTGGCGAATTGTACTGTTTGGATGCTTTGCATATATGTTTCTTAGACTATATGGAAGCAATATATACAAAGATTTCAACCGTTCACGTGTTCCAATCATTGTTCTACTTGTCGAAAGTTACAAATATTTCCGATAAAGGATTAACCATTGGGGCTCGTAGTTCAATTAAACTTGAAAAACCAAAAATTGGCGAATTGTACTGTTTGGATGCTTTGCATATATGTTTCTTAGACTATATAGAAGCAATATATACAAAGATTTCAACCGTCTACCTGTTCCATTCATTGTTCTACTTGTCGAAAGTTACAAATAATTTCCGATAAAGGATTAACCATTGGGGCTCATTGTTCACTTAAACTTGAAGAACAAAAAATTGGAAAATTGTACTGTTTGGATGCTTTGCATATATGTTTCTTAGACTATATGGAAGCAATATATACAAATATTTCAACCGTCCACGTGTTCCAATCATTGTTCTACTTGTCGAAATTTACAAATAATTTCCGATAAAGTATTAACAATCGCCCTCATTGTTCACTTAACCTTGAAGAACAAAAAATTGGCGAATGGTACTGTTTGGATGCTTTGCATATATGTTTCTTAGACTATACGGAAGCAATATATACAAAGATTTCAACCGTCTACGTGTTCCAATCATTGTTCTACTTGTCGAAATTTACAAATAATTTCCTTTAAAGGATTAACAATGGGGCTCGTTGTTCACTTAAACTTGAAGAACAATAAATTGGCGAATGGTACTGTTTGGATGCTTTGCATATATGTTTCTCAGACTATATAGAAGCAATATATACAAAGATTTCAACCGTCTACCTGTTCCATTCATTGTTCTACTTGTCGAAATTTACAAATAATTTCCTTTAAAGGATTAACAATGGGGCTCGTAGTTCAATTAAACTTGAAAAACCAAAAATTGGCGATTTGTACTGTTTGGATGCTTTGCATATATGTTTCTTAGACTATATAGAAGCAATATATACAAAGATTTCAACCGTCTACGTGTTCCAATAGTTGTTCTACTTGTCGAAATTTACAAATAATTTCCTTTAAAGGATTAACAATGGGGCTCGTTGTTCACTTAAACTTGAAGAACAATAAATTGGCGAATTGTACTGTTTGGATGCTTTGCATATATGTTTCTTAGACTATATGGAAGCAATATATACAAAGATTTCAACCGTTCACGTGTTCCAATCATTGTTCTACTTGTCGAAATTTACAAATAATTTCGGATAAAGTATTAACAATCGGGCTCATTGTTCACTTAACCTTGAAGAACAAAAAATTGGCGAATGGTACTGTTTGGATGCTTTGCATATATGTTTCTTAGACTATACGGAAGCAATATATACAAAGATTTCAACCGTCTACGTGTTCCAATAGTTGTTCTACTTGTCGAAATTTACAAATAATTTCCTTTAAAGGATTAACAATGGGGCTCGTTGTTCACTTAAACTTGAAGAACAATAAATTGGCGAATTGTACTGTTTGGATGCTTTGCATATTTGTTTCTTACACTAGATGGAAGCAATATATACAAAGATTTCAACCGTCTACCTGTTCCATTCATTGTTCTACTTGTCGAAAGTTACAAATAATTTCCGATAAAGGATTAACAATGGTTCTCATTGTTCACTTAACCTTTAAGAACAAAAAATTCGCGAATGGTTCTGTTTGGATGCTTTGCATATATGTTTCTTAGATTATATAGAAGCAATATATACAAAGATTTCAACCGTCTACGTGTCCCAATCATTGTTCTGCTTGTAGAAAGTTACAATTAATTTCCGTTAAAGGATTAACAATGGGGCTCATTGTTCACTTAAACTTGAAGAACAAAAAATTGGCGAATGGTACTGTTTGGATGCTTTGCATATATGTTTCTTAGACTATATAGAAGCAATATATAGAAGGATTTCACCCGTCTACCTGTTCCAATCATTGTTCTACTTGTCGAAATTTAGAAATAATTTCCCTTTCATGATTATCAATGGGGCTCGTTGTTCACTTAAACTTGAAGAACAAAAAATTGGCGAATGGTACTGTTTGGATGCTTTGCATATATGTTTCTTAGACTATATAGAAGCAATATTTACTAAGATTTCAACCGTCTACCTGTTCCATTCATTGTTCTACTTGTCGAAAGTTACAAATAATTTCCGATAAAGGATTAACAATGGGGCTCGTAGTTCACTTAAACTTGAAGAACAAAAAAATTGGCGAATTGTACTGTTTGGATGCTTTGGATATATGTTTCTTAGACTATATAGAAGCAATATATACATTGATTTCAACCGTCTACCTGTTCCATTCATTGTTCTACTTGTCGGAAGTTACAAATAATTTCCGTTAAAGTATTAACAATGGGGCTCGTAGTTCAGTTAAACATGAAGATGAAATAATTGGCGAATGGTACTGTTTGGATGCTTTGCATATATGTTTCTTAGACTATATGGAAGCAATATATCCAAAGATTTCAACCGTTTACATGTTCCATTCATTGTTCTACTTGTCGAGAATTACAAATAATTTCCGATAAAGGATTAATCATTGGGGCTCATCGTTCACTTAAACTTGAAGAACAAAAAATTGGCGAATGGTACTGTTTGGATGCTTTGCATATATGTTTCTTAGACTATATAGAAGCAATATATACAAAGATTTCAACCGTCTACCTGTTCCATTCATTGTTCTACTGGTCGAAAGTTACAAATAATTTCCGATAAAGGATTAACAATGGGGCTCATTGTTCACTTAAACTTGAAGAACAAAAAATTGGCGAACGGTACTGTTTGGATGCTTTGCGTACATGTTTCTTAGACTATATGGAAGCAATATATACAAAGATTTCAACCGTCTACGTGTTTCAATCATTGTTCTACTTGTCGAAATTTACAAATAATTTCCGATAACGGATTAACCATTGGAGCTCATTGTTCACTTAAACTTGAAGAACAAGAAATTGGCGAATTGTACTGTTTGGATGCTTTGCATATATGTTTCTTAGACTATATAGAAGCAATATATACAATGATTTCAACAATCTAGCTGTTCCATTCATTGTTCTACTTGTCGAAATTTACAAATAATTTCCTTTAAAGGATTAACAATGGGGCTCGTAGTTCACTTAAACTTGAAGAACAAAATATTGGCGAATGGTACTGTTTGGATGCTTTGCATATATGTTTCATAGACTATATAGAAGCAATATATACAAAGATTTCAACCGTCTACCAGTTCCATTCATTGTTCTACTTGTCGAAAGTTACAAATAATTTCCGATAACGGATTAACCATTGGGGCTCATTGTTCACTTAAACTTGAAGAACAAAAAATTGGCGAATTGTACTGTTTGGATGCTTTGCATATATGTTTCTTATACTATATAGAAGCAATATATACAAAGATTTCAACCGTCTACCTGTTCCATTCAATGTTCTACTTGTCGAAATTTACAAATAATTTCCTTTAAAGGATTAACAATGGGGCTCGTAGTTCACTTAAACTTGAAGAACAAAAAATTGGCGAACGGTACTGTTTGGATGCTTTGCGTACATGTTTCTTAGACTATATGGAAGCAATATATACAAAGATTTCAACCGTCTACGTGTTCCAATCATTGTTCTACTTGTCGAAATTTACAAATAATTTCCTTTAAAGGATTAACAATGGGGCTCGTTGTTCACTTAAACTTGAAGAACAATAAATTGGCGAATTGTACTGTTTGGATGCTTTGCATATATGTTTCTTAGACTATATAGAAGCAATATATACTAAGATTTCAACCGTCTACCTGTTCCATTCATTGTTCCACTTGTCGAAATTTACAAATAATATCCTTTAAAGGATTAACAATGGGGCTCGTTGTTCACTTAAACTTGAAGAACAATAAATTGGCGAATTGTACTGTTTGGATGCTTTGCATATATGTTTCTTAGACTATATAGAAGCAATATATACAAAGATTTCAACCGTCTACCTGTTCCATTCATTGTTCTACTTGTCGAAAGTTACAAATAATTTCCGATAAAGGATTAACAATGGGGCTCATTGTTCACTTAAACTTGAAGAACAAAAAATTGGCGAATGGTACTGTTTGGATGCTTTGCATATATGTTTCTTAGACTATATGGAAGCAATATATACAAAGATTTCAACCGTCTACCTGATCTATTCATTGTTCTACTTGTCGAAATTTACAAATAATTTCCTTTAAAGGATTAACAATGGGGCTCATTGTTCACTTAAACTTGAAGAACAAAAAATTGTCGAATTGTACTGTTTGGATGCTTTGCATATATGTTTCTTAGACTATATAGAAGCAATATATACATTGATTTCAACCGTCTACCTGTTCCACTCATTGTTCTACTTCTCGCAAGTTACAAATAATTTCCGATAACGGATTAACCATTGGGGTTCATTGTTCCCTTAAACTTGAAGACAAAAAAATTGGCGAATGTTACTGTTTAGATGCTTTGCATATAAGTTTCTTAGACTATATAGAAGCAATATATACAAAGATTTCAACCGTCTACCTGTTCCATTCATTGTTCTACTTGTCGAAAGTTACAAATAATTTCCGAAAACGGATTAACCATTGGGGCTCATTGTTCACTTAAACTTGAAGAACAAAAAATTGGCGAATTGTACTGTTTGGATGCTTTGCATATATGTTTCTTAGACTATATAGAAGCAATATATACAATGATTTCAACAATCTACCTGTTCCATTCATTGTTCTACTTGTCGAAATTTACAAATAATTTCCTTTAAAGGATTAACAATGGGGCTCGTAGTTCACTTAAACTTGAAGAACAAAAAATTGGCGAATGGTACTGTTTGGATGCTTTGCATATATGTTTCTTAGACTATATAGAAGCAACATATACAAAGATTTCAACCGTCTACCAGTTCCATTCATTGTTCTACTTGTCGGAAGTTACAAATAATTTCCGTTAAAGTATTAACAATGGGGCTCGTAGTTCACTTAAACATGAAGATGAAATAATTGGCGAATGGTACTGTTTGGATGCTTTGCAGATATGTTTCTTAGACTATATAGAAGCAATATATACAAAGATTTCAACCGTCTACCTGTTCCATTCATTGTTCTACTTGTCGAAAGTTACAAATAATTTCCGATAACGGATTAACCATTGGGGCTCATTGTTCACTTAAACTTGAAGAACAAAAAATTGGCGAATGGTGCTGTTTGGATGCTTTGCATATATGTTTCTTAGACTATATAGAAGCAATATATACATTGATTTCAACCGTCTACCTGTTCCATTCATTGTTCTACTTGTCGAAATTTACAAATAATTTCCTTTAAAGGATTAACAATGGGGCTCGTATTTCACTTAAACTTGAAGAACAAAAAATTGGCGAATTGTACTGTTTGGATGCTTTGCATATATGTTTCTTAGACTATATAGAAGCAATATATACATTGATTTCAACCGTCTACCTGTTCCATTCATTGTTCTACTTGTCGAAATTTACAAATAATTTCCGATAAAGGATTAACAATGGGGCTCATTGTTCACTTAAACTTGAAGATAAAAAAATTGGCGAATTGTACTGTTTGGATGCTTTGCATATATGTTTCTTAGACTATATAGAAGCAATATATACAAAGATTTCAACCGTCTACCTGTTCCATTCATTGTTCTACTGGTCGAAAGTTACAAACAATTTCCGATAAAGGATTAACAATGGGGCTCATTGTTCACTTAAACTTGAAGAACAAAAAATTGGCGAACGGTACTGTTTGGATGCTTTGCGTACATGTTTCTTAGACTATATGGAAGCAATATATACAAAGATTTCAACCGTCTACGTGTTCCAATCATTGTTCTACTTGTCGAAATTTACAAATAATTTCCTTTAAAGGATTAACAATGGGGCTCGTTGTTCACTTAAACTTGAAGAACAATAAATTGGCGAATTGTACTGTTTGGATGCTTTGCATATATGTTTCTTAGACTATATAGAAGCAATATATACAAAGATTTCAACCGTCTACCTGTTCCATTCATTGTTCTACTTGTTTAAAGTTACAAATAATTTCCGATAAAGGATTAACAATGGGGCTCATTGTTCACTTAAACTTGAAGAACAAAAAATTGGCGAATGGTACTGTTCGTATGCTTTGCATATATGTTTCTTAGACTATATAGAAGCAATATATACATTGATTTCAACCGTCTACCTGTTCCACTCATTGTTCTACTTCTCGCAAGTTACAAATAATTTCCGATAACGGATTAACCATTGGGGTTCATTGTTCACTTAAACTTGAAGATAAAAAAATTGGCGAATGTTACTGTTTAGATGCTTTGCATATAAGTTTCTTAGACTATATAGAAGCAATATATACAAAGATTTCAACCGTCTACCTGTTCCATTCATTGTTCTACTTGTCGAAAGTTACAAATAATTTCCGAAAACGGATTAACCATTGGGGCTCATTGTTCACTTAAACTTGTAGAACAAAAAATTGGCGAATTGTACTGTTTGGATGCTTTGCATATATGTTTCTTAGACTATATAGAAGCAATATATACAATGATTTCAACAATCTACCTGTTCCATTCATTGTTCTACTTGTCGAAATTTACAAATAATTTCCTTTAAAGGATTAACAATGGGGCTCGTAGTTCATTTAAACTTGAAGAACAAAAAATTGGCGAATTGTACTGTTTGGATGCTTTGCATATATGTTTCTTAGACTATATAGAAGCAATATATACAATGATTTCAACAGTCTACCTGTTCCATTCATTGTTCTTCTTGTCGAAAGTTACAAATAATTTCCTTTAAAGGATTAACAATGGGGCTCATTGTTCACTTAAACTTGAAGAACAAAAAATTGTCGAATTGTACTGTTTGGATGCTTTGCATATATGTTTCTTAGACTATATAGAAGCAATATATACAATGATTTCAACGGTCTACCAGTCCCATTCATTGTTCTACTTGTCGAAATTTACAAATAATTTCCGATAAAGGATTAACAATGGGGCTCATTGTTCACTTAAACTTGAAGATAAAAAAATTGGCGAATTGTACTGTTTGGATGCTTTGCATATATGTTTCTTAGACTATATAGAAGCAATATATACAAAGATTTCAACCGTCTACCTGTTCCATTCATTGTTCTACTGGTCGAAAGTTACAAATAATTTCCGATAAAGGATTAACAATGGGGCTCATTGTTCACTTAAACTTGAAGAACAAAAAATTGGCGAACGGTACTGTTTGGATGCTTTGCGTACATGTTTCTTAGACTATATGGAAGCAATATATACAAAGATTTCAACCGTCTACGTGTTCCAATCATTGTTCTACTTGTCGAAATTTACAAATAATTTCCTTTAAAGGATTAACAATGGGGCTCGTTGTTCACTTAAACTTGAAGAACAATAAATTGGCGAATTGTACTGTTTGGATGCTTTGCATATATGTTTCTTAGACTATATAGAAGCAATATATACAAAGATTTCAACCGTCTACCTGTTCCATTCATTGTTCTACTTGTTTAAAGTTACAAATAATTTCCGATAAAGGATTAACAATGGGGCTCATTGTTCACTTAAACTTGAAGAACAAAAAATTGGCGAATGGTACTGTTCGTATGCTTTGCATATATGTTTCTTAGACTATATAGAAGCAATATATACATTGATTTCAACCGTCTACCTGTTCCACTCATTGTTCTACTTCTCGCAAGTTACAAATAATTTCCGATAACGGATTAACCATTGGGGTTCATTGTTCACTTAAACTTGAAGATAAAAAAATTGGCGAATGTTACTGTTTAGATGCTTTGCATATAAGTTTCTTAGACTATATAGAAGCAATATATACAAAGATTTCAACCGTCTACCTGTTCCATTCATTGTTCTACTTGTCGAAAGTTACAAATAATTTCCGAAAACGGATTAACCATTGGGGCTCATTGTTCACTTAAACTTGTAGAACAAAAAATTGGCGAATTGTACTGTTTGGATGCTTTGCATATATGTTTCTTAGACTATATAGAAGCAATATATACAATGATTTCAACAATCTACCTGTTCCATTCATTGTTCTACTTGTCGAAATTTACAAATAATTTCCTTTAAAGGATTAACAATGGGGCTCGTAGTTCACTTAAACTTGAAGAACAAAAAATTGGCGAATTGTACTGTTTGGATGCTTTGCATATATGTTTCTTAGACTATATAGAAGCAATATATACAATGATTTCAACAGTCTACCTGTTCCATTCATTGTTCTTCTTGTCGAAAGTTACAAATAATTTCCTTTAAAGGATTAACAATGGGGCTCATTGTTCACTTAAACTTGAAGAACAAAAAATTGTCGAATTGTACTGTTTGGATGCTTTGCATATATGTTTCTTAGACTATATAGAAGCAATATATACAATGATTTCAACGGTCTACCAGTCCCATTCATTGTTCTACTTGTCGAAAGTTACAAATAATTTCCGATAAAGGATTAACAATGGGGCTCATTGTTCACTTAAACTTGAAGAACAAAAAATTGGCGAATTGTACTGTTTGGATGCTTTGCATATATGTTTCTTATACTATATAGAAGCAATATATACAAAGATTTCAACCGTCTACCTGTTCCATTCAATGTTCTACTTGTCGAAATTTACAAATAATTTCCTTTAAAGGATTAACAATGGGGCTCGTAGTTCACTTAAACTTGAAGAACAAAAAATTGGCGAACGGTACTGTTTGGATGCTTTGCGTACATGTTTCTTAGACTATATGGAAGCAATATATTCAAAGATTTCAACCGTCTACGTGTTCCAATCATTGTTCTACTTGTCGAAATTTACAAATAATATCCTTTAAAGGATTAACAATGGGGCTCGTTGTTCACTTAAACTTGAAGAACAATAAATTGGCGAATTGTACTGTTTGGATGCTTTGCATATATGTTTCTTAGACTATATAGAAGCAATATATACTAAGATTTCAACCGTCTACCTGTTCCATTCATTGTTCTACTTGTCGAAATTTACAAATAATTTCCTTTAAAGGATTAACAATGGGGCTCGTTGTTCACTTAAACTTGAAGAACAATAAATTGGCGAATTGTACTGTTTGGATGCTTTGCATATATGTTTCTTAGACTATATAGAAGCAATATATACAAAGATTTGAACCGTCTACCTGTTCCATTCATTGTTCTACTTGTCGAAAGTTACAAATAATTTCCGATAAAGGATTAACAATGGGGCTCATTGTTCACTTAAACTTGAAGAACAAAAAATTGGCGAATGGTACTGTTTGGATGCTTTGCATATATGTTTCTTAGACTATATGGAAGCAATATATACAAAGATTTCAACCGTCTACCTGATCCATTAATTGTTCTACTTCTCGAAATTTACAAATAATTTCCTTTAAAGGATTAACAATGGGGCTCATTGTTCACTTAAACTTGAAGAACAAAAAATTGTCGAATTGTACTGTTTGGATGCTTTGCATATATGTTTCTTAGACTATATAGAAGCAATATATACAATGATTTCAACCGTCTACCAGTTCCATTCATTGTTCTACTTGTCGAAAGTTACAAATAATTTCCGATAAAGGATTAACCATTTGGGCTCATTGTTCACTTAAACTTGAAGAACAAAAAATTGGCGAATGGTACTGTTTGGATGCTTTGCATATATGTTTCTTAGACTATATAGAAGCAACATATACAAAGATTTCAACCGTCTACCTTTTCCATTCATTGTTCTACTTGTCGAAAGTTACAAATAATTTCCGATAACGGATTAACCATTTGGGCTCATTGTTCACTTGTACTTGAAGAACAAAAAATTGGCGAATGGTACTGTTTGGATGCTTTGCGTACATGTTTCTTAGACTATATGAAAGCAATATATACAAAGATTTCAACCGTCTACGTGTTCCAATCATTGTTCTACTTGTCGAAATTTACAAATAATTTCCGATAAAGGATTAACCATTGGGGATCATTGTTCACTTAAACTTGAAAAACAAAAAATTGGCGAATTGTACTGTTTGGATGCTTTGCATAAATGTTTCTTAGACTATATAGAAGCAATATATATAATGATTTCAACCGTCTACCTGTTCCATTCCTTGTTCTACTTGTCGAAAGGTACAAATAATTTCCTTTAAAGGATTAACAATGGGGCTCGTTGTTCACTTAAACTTGAAGAACAAAAAATTGGCGTATGGTACTGTTTGGATGCTTTGCATATATGTTTCTTAGACTATATAGAAGCAATATATACAAAGATTTCAACCGTCTACGTGTTCCAATCATTGTTCTACTTGTCGAAATTTACAAATAATTTCCTTTAAAGGATTAACAATGGGGCTCGTTGTTCACTTAATCTTGAAGAACAAAAAATTGCGAATGGTACTGTTTGGATGCTTTGCATATATGTTTCTTAGACTATATAGAAGCAATATATACATTGATTTCAACCGGCTACCTGTTCCATTCATTGTTCTACTTGTCGCAAGTTACAAATAATTTCCGTTAAAGTATTAACAATGGGGCTCGTAGTTCACTTAAACTTGAAGATCAAAAAATTGGCGATTGTTACTGTTTAGATGCTTTGCATATATGTTTCTTAGATTATATAGAAGCAATATATACAAAGATTCCAACCGTCTACCAGTTCCATTCATTGTTCTACTTGTCGAAAAATACAAATAATTTCCGATAAAGGATTAACCATTGGGGCTCATTGTTCACTTAAACTTGAAGAACAAAAAATTGGCGAATGGTACTGTTTGGATGATTTGCATATATGTTTCTTAGACTATATAGAAGCAATATATACATTGATTTCAACCGGCTACCAGTTCCATTCATTGTTCTACTTCTCGCAAGTTACAAATAATTTCCGTTAAAGTATTAACAATGGGGCTCGTAGTTCACTCAAACTTGAAGAACAAAAAATTGGCGAATGGTACTGTTTGGATGCTTTGCATATATGTTTCTTAGATTATATAGAAGCAATATATACAATGATTTCAACCGTCTACCTGTTCCATTCATTGTTCTACTTGTCGAAAATTACAAATAATTTCCGATAAAGGATTAACCATTGGGGCTCATTGTTCACTAAATTTGAAGAACAAAAAATTGTCGAATTGTACTGTTTGGATGCTTTGCATATATGTTTCTTAGACTATATAGCAGCAATATATACAATGATTTCAACCGTCTACCTGTTCCATTCATTGTTCTACTTGTCGAAAGTTACAAATAATTTCCGTTTAGGGATTAACAATGGGGATCGTAGTTTACTTAAACTTGAAGAACAAAAAATTGGCGAATTGTACTGTTTGGATGCTTTGCATATATGTTTCTTAGACTATTTAGAAGCAATATATACAATGATTTCAACCGTCTACCTATTCCATTCATTGTTCTACTTGCCGAAATTTACAAATAATTTCCTTTAAAGGATTAACAATGGGGCTCGTAGTTCACTTAAACTTGAAGATCAAATAATTGGCGAATTGTACTGTTTGGATGCTTTGCATATATGTTTCTTAGACTATAAGGAAGCAATATATACAATGATTTCAACCGTCTACCTATTCCATTCATTGTTCTACTTGCCGAAATTTACAAATAATTTCCTTTAAAGGATTAACAATGGGGCTCGTAGTTCACTTAAACTTGAAGAGCAACAAATTGTCGAATTGTACTGTTTGGATGCTTTGCATATATGTTTCTTAGACTATATAGAAGCAATATATACAATGATTTCAACCGTCTACCTGTTCCATTCATTGTTCTACTTGTCGAAATTTACAAATAATTTCCGATAAAGGATTAACAATGGGGCTCGTTGTTCACTTAAACTTGAAGAACAATAAATTGGCGAATTGTACTGTTTGGATGCTTTGCATATATGTTTCTTAGACTATATAGAAGCAATATATACAAAGATTTCAACCGTCTACCTGTTCCATTCATTGTTCTACTTGTCGAAAATTACAAATAATTTCCGATAAAGGATTAACCATTTGGACTCATTGTTCACTTAAACTTGAAGAACAAAAAATTGGCGAATGGTACTGTTTGGATGCTTTGCATATATGTTTCTTAGACTATATAGAAGCAATATATACATTGATTTCAACCGGCTACCTGTTCCATTCATTGTTCTACTTGTCGAAATTTACAAATAATTTCCGATAAAGGATTAACCATTGGGGCTCATTGTTCACTTAAACTTGAAGAACAAAAAATTGGCGAATTGTACTGTTTGGATGCTTTGCATATATGTTTCTTTTACTATATAGAAGCAATATATACAAAGATTTCAACCGCCTACCTTTTCCATTCACTGTTCTACTTGTCGAAAGTTACAAATAATTTCCGTTAAGGGATTAACAATGGGGATCGTAGTTCACTTAAACTTGAAGAACAACAAATTGGCGAATTGTACTGTTTGGATGCTTAGCGTACATGTTTCTTAGACTATATGGAAGCAATATATACAAAGATTTCAACCGTCTACCTGTTCCATTCACTGTTCTACATGTCGAAAGTTACAAATAATTTCCGTTAAGGGATTAACAATGGGGATCGTAGTTCACTTAAACTTGAAGAACAAAAAATTGGCGAATTGTACTGTTTGGATGCTTTGCGTACATGTTTCTTAGACTATATGGAAGCAATATATACAAAGATTTCAACCGTCTACGTGTTCCAATCATTGTTCTACTTGTAGAAAGTTACAATTAATTTCCGTTAAGGGATTAACAATGGGGCTCGTAGTTCACTTAAACTTGAAGAACAAAAAATTGGCGAATGGTACTGTTTGGATGCTTTGCATATATGTTTCTTAGACTATATAGAAGCAATATATACAAAGATTTCAACCGTCTACCTGTTCCATTCATTGTTCTACTTGTCGAAATTTACAAATAATTTCCTTTAAAGGATTAACAATGGGGCTCATTGTTCACTTAAACTTGAAGAACAAAAAATTGGCGAATTGTACTGTTTGCATGCTTTGCATATATGTTTCGTAGACTATATAGAAGCAATATATACATTGATTTCAACCGTCTACCTGTTCCATTCATTGTTCTACTTGTCGCAAGTTACAAATAATTTCCGTTAAAGTATTAACAATGGGGCTCGTAGTTCACTTAAACTTGAAGATCAAATAATTGGCGAATTGTACTGTTTGGATGATATGCAGATATGTATCTTAGACTATATAGAAGCAATATATAGAAGGATTTCCTCCGTCTACCTGTTCCATTCATTGTTCTACTTGTAGAAAATTACAATTAATTTCCGTTAAAGTATTAACAATGGGGCTCGTAGTTCACATAAACTTGAAGAACAAAAAATTGGCGAATGGTACTGTTTGGATGCTTTGCATATATGTTTCTTAGACTATGTAGAAGCAATATATAGAAAGATTTCACCCGTATACCTGTACTATTCATTGTTCTACTTGTGGAAAGTTACAAATAATTTCTATTTCATGATTATCAATGGGGCTCGTTGTTCACTTATACTTGAAGAACAAAAAATTGGCGAATGGTACTGTTTGGATGCTTTGCGTACATGTTTCTTAGACTATAAGGAAGCAATATATACAATGATTTCAACCGTCTACCTATTCCATTCATTGTTCTGCTTGCCGAAATTTACAAATAATTTCCTTTAAAGGATTAACAATGGGGCTCGTAGTTCACTTAAACTTGAAGAGCAAAAAATTGTCGAATTGTACTGTTTGGATGCTTTGCATATATGTTTCTTAGACTATATAGAAGCAATATATACAATGATTTCAACCGTCTACCTGTTCCATTCATTGTTCTACTTGTCGAAAGTTACAAATAATTTCCGTTAATGGATTAACAATGGGGATCGTAGTTTACTTAAACTTGAAGAACAACAAATTGGCGAATGGTACTGTTTGGATGCTTTGCATAGATGTTTCTTAGACTATTTAGAAGCAATATATAGAAAGATTTCACCCGTCTACCTGTACTATTCATTGTTCTACTCCTAGAAAGTTACAAATAATTTCTATTCCATGATTATCAATGGGGCTCGCTGTTCACTTAACCTTGAAGATCAAAAAATTGGCGATTGTTACTGTTTAGATGCTTTGCATATATGTTTCTTAGATTATATAGAAGCAATATATACAAAGATTTCAACCGTCTACCAGTTCCATTCATTGTTCTACTTGTCGAAAATTACAAATAATTTCCGATAAAGGATTAACCATTGGGGCTCATTGTTCACTTAAACTTGAAGAACAAAAAATTGGCGAATGGTACTGTTTGGATGCTTTGCATATATGTTTCTTAGACTATATGGAAGCAATATATACAAATATTTCAACCGTCTCCGTGTGCCAATCATTGTTATACTCGTCGAAATTTACAAATAATTTCCTTTAAAGGATTAACAATGGGGCTCATTGTTCACTTAAACTTGAAGAACAAAAAATTGGCGAATTGTACTGTTTGCATGCTTTGCATATATGTTTCGTAGACTATATAGAAGCAATATATACATTGATTTCAACCGTCTACCTGTTCCATTCATTGTTCTACTTGTCGAAAGTTACAAATAATTTCCGTTAAAGTATTAACAATGGGGCTCGTAGTTCACTTAAACTTGAAGATCAAATAATTGGCGAATTGTACTGTTTGGATGATATGCAGATATGTATCTTAGACTATATAGAAGCAATATATAGAAGGATTTCCTCCGTCTACCTGTTCCATTCATTGTTCTACTTGTAGAAAATTACAATTAATTTCCGTTAAAGTATTAACAATGGGGCTCGTAGTTCACATAAACTTGAAGAACAAAAAATTGGCGAATGGTACTGTTTGGATGCTTTGCATATATGTTTCTTAGACTATGTAGAAGCAATATATAGAAAGATTTCACCCGTATACCTGTACTATTCATTGTTCTACTTGTAGAAAGTTACAAATAATTTCTATTTCATGATTATCAATGGGGCTCGTTGTTCACTTATACTTGAAGAACAAAAAATTGGCGAATGGTACTGTTTGGATGCTTTGCGTACATGTTTCTTAGACTATAAGGAAGCAATATATACAAAGATTTCAACCGTCTACATGTTCCAATCATTGTTCTACTTGTCGAAATTTACAAATAATTTCCTTTAAAGGATTAACAATGGGGCTCGTTGTTCACTTAAACTTGAAGAACAAAAAATTAGCGAATGGTACAGTTTGGATGCTTTGCAATATGTTTCTTAGACTATATGGAAGCAATATATTCAAAGATTTCAACCGTCTACGTGTTCCAATCATTGTTCTACTTGTCGAAATTTACAAATAATTTCCTTTAAAGGATTAACAATGGGGCTCGTTGTTCACTTAAACTTGAAGAACAATAAATTGGCAAATTGTACTGATTGGATGCTTTGCATATATGTTTCTTAGACTATATAGAAGCAATATATACAATGATTTCAACCGACTACCTGTTCCATTCATTGTTCTTCTTGTAGAAATTTAGAAATAATTTCCATTTCATGATTATCAATGGGGTTCGTTGTTCACTTAAACTTGAAGAACAAAAAATTGGCGAATGTTACTGTTTAGATGCTTTGCATATATGTTTCTTAGACTATATAGAAGCAATATATACAAAGAACTCAACCGTCTACCTGTACCACTCATTGTTCTACTTGTCGAAATTTACAAATAATTTCCTTTAAAGGATTAACAATGGGGCTCGTTGTTCACTTAAACTTGAAGAACAAAAAATTAGCGAATGGTACAGTTTGGATGTTTTGCAATATGTTTCTTAGACTATATAGAAGCAATATATAGAAAGATTTCACTCGTATACCTGTACTATTCATTGTTCTACTTGTAGAAAGTTACAAATAATTTCCATTTCATGATTATCAATGGGGCTTGTTGTTCACTAATACTTGAAGATACAAAAATTGGCGAATGTTACTGTTTAGATGCTTTGCATATAGGTTTCTTAGACTATATAGAAGCAGCATATACAAAGATTTCAACCGTCTACCTGTTCTATTCATTGTTCTACTTGTAGAAACTTACAAATAATTACCGTTTCATGCTTGTCAATGGGGCTCGTTGTTCACTTAAACTTGAAGAACAAAAAATTGGCGAATGGTACAGTTTGGATCCTTTGCATATATGTTTCTTAGACTATATAGAAGCAATATATACAAAGATTTCAGCCGTCTACGTGTTCCATTCATAGTTCTACTTGTCGAAAATTACTAATAATTTCCGATAAAGGATTAACCATTGGGGCTCATTGTTCACTTAAACTTGAAGAACAAAAAATTGGCGAATTGTACTGTTTGGATGCTTTGCGTATATGTTTCTTTGACTATATAGAAGCAATATATAGAAAGATTTCACCCGTCTACCTTTACTATTCATTGTTCTACTTGTAGAAAGTTACAAATAATTTCCATTTCATGATTATCAATGGGGCTCGTTGTTCACTTCAACTTGAAGAACAACAAATTGGCGAATGGTACTGTTTGGATGCTTTGCATATATGTTTCTTAAACTATATTGAAGCAATATATACAAAGATTTCAACCGTATACCTGTTCCATTCATTGTTCTACTTGTCGAAAATTACAAAAAATTTCCGATAAAGGATTAACAATGGGGCTCATTGTTCACTTGAACTTGAAGAACAAAAAATTGGCGAATGGTACTGTTTGGATGCTTTGCGTTCATGTTCCTTAGACTATATGGAAGCAATATATACAAAGATTTCAGCCGTCTACGTGTTCCTATCATTGTTCTACGTGTCGAAATTTAGAAATAATTTCCTTTAAAATCTTAACAATGGGGCTCGTTGTTCACTTAAACTTGAAGAACAATAAATTGGCGAATTGTACAGCTTGGATGCTTTGCATATATGTATATTAGACTATATAGAAGCAATATATAGAAAGATTTCACTCGTATACCTGTACTGTTCATTGTTCTACTTGTAGAAAGTTACAAATAATTTCCATTTCATGATTATCAATGGGGCTTGTTGTTCACTAATACTTGAAGATACAAAAATTGGCGAATGTTACTGTTTAGATGCGTTGCATATAGGTTTCTTAGACTATATAGAAGCAGCATATACAAAGATTTCAACCGTCTACCTGTTCTATTCATTGTTCTACTTGTAGAAACTTACAAATAATTACCGTTTCATGATTGTCAATGGGGCTCGTTGTTCACTTAAACTTGAAGAACAAAAAATTGGCGAATGGTACAGTTTGGATCCTTTGCATATATGTTTCTTAGACTATATGGAAGCAATATATACAAAGATTTCAACCGTCTACGTGTTCCAATCATTGTTCTTCTTGTCGAAAGTTAGAAATAATTTCCTTTAAAGGATTAACAATGGGGCTCGATGTTCACTTAAACTTGAAGAACAAAAAATTGGCGAATGGAACTGTTTGGATGCTTTGCATATATGTTTCTTAGATTATATAGAATCAACATATACAAAGATTTCAACCGTCTACCTGTTCCATTCATGTTCTACATGTCGAAAATTACAAATAATTTCCGATAAAGGATTAACCATTGGGGCTCATTGTTCACTTAAACTTGAAGATCAAATAATTGGCGAATTGTACTGTTTGGATGATTTGCATATATGTTTCTTAGTCTATATAGAAGCAATATATACAATGATTTCAACCGTCTACCTGTTCCATTCATTGTTCTACTTGTCGAAAGTTACAAATAATTTCCGTTAAGGGATTAACAATGGGGATCGTAGTTTACTTAAACTTGAAGAACCAGAAATTGGCGAATTGTACTGTTTGGAAGCTTTGCATATACATTTCTTAGACTATATAGAAGCAATATGTACAATGATTTCAACCGTCTACCTATTCCATTCATTGTTCTACTTGCCGAAATTTACAAATAATTTCCTTTAAAGGATTAACAATGGGGCTCGTTGTTCACTTAAACTTGAAGAGCAAAAAATTGGCGAATTGTACTGTTTGGACGCTATGCATATATGTTTCTTAGACTATATAGAAGCAATATATACAATGATTTCAACAGTCTACCTGGTCCATTCATTGTTCTACTTGTCGAAATTTACAAATAATTTCCTTTAAATGATTAACAATGGGGCTCGTAGTTCACTTAAACTTGAAGAGCAAAAAATTGGCGAATTGTACTGTTTGGACGCTATGCATATATGTTTCTTAGACTATATAGAATCAATATATACAATGATTTCAACCGTCTACCTATTCCATTCATTGTTCTACTTGCCGAAACTTACAAATAATTTCCTTTAAAGGATTAACAATGGGGCTCGTAGTTCACTTAAACTTGAAGAGCAAAAAATTGGCGAATTGTACTGTTTGGACGCTATGCATATATGTTTCTTAGACTATATAGAAGCAATACATACAATGATTTCAACCGTCTACCTGATCCATTCATTGTTCTACTTGTCGAAATTTACAAATAATTTCCTTTAAAGGATTAACAATGGGGCTCGTAGTTCACTTAAACTTGAAGAACAAAAAATTGGCGAATAGTACTGTTTGGATGCTTTGAATATATGTTTCTTAGATTATATAGAAGCAATATATACAAAGATTTCAACCGTCTACCTGTTCCATTAATTGTTCTACTTGTCGAAAATTATAAGTAATTTCCGATAAGGGATTAACCATTGGGGCTCATTGTTCACTTAAACTTGAAGAACAAAAAATTGGCGAATGGTACTGTTTGGATGCTTTGCGTACATGTTTCTTAGACTATATGGAAGCAATATATACAAAGATTTCAACCGTCTACGTGTTCCAATCATTGTTCTACTTGTAGAAAGTTACAATTAATTTCCGTTAAAGGATTAACAATGGGGCTCGTAGTTCACTTAAAGTTGAAGATCAAATAATTGGCGAATTGTACTGTTTGGATGATTTGCATATATGTTTCTTAGACTATATAGAAGCAATATATACAAAGATTTCAACCGTCTACCTGTTCCATTCAATGTTCTACTTGTCGAAAGTTACAAATAATTTCCGATAAAGGATTAACATTGGGGCTCGTAGTTCACTTAAAGTTGAAGATCAAATAATTGGCGAATTGTACTGTTTGGATGCTTTGCATATATGTTTCTTAGACTATATAGAAGCAATATATACATTGATTCCAATCGTCTACCTGTTCCATTCATTGTTCTACTTGTCGCAAGTTACAAATAATTTCCGTTAAAGTATTAACAATGGGGCTCGTAGTTCACTTAAACTTGAAGAGCAAAAAATTGGCGAATTGTACTGTTTGGATGATTTGCATATATGTTTCTTAGTCTATATAGAAGCAATATATACAATGATTTCAACCGTCTACCTGTTCCATTCATTGTTCTACTTGTCGAAATTTACAAATAATTTCCTTTAAAGGATTAACAATGGGGCTCGTAGTTCACTTAACCTGAAGAACAAAAAATTGGCGAATATTACTGTTTGGATGCTTTGAATATATGTTTCTTAGACTATATAGAAGCAATATATACATAGATTTCAACCGTCTACCTGTTCCATTCATTGTTCTACTTGTCGAAAGTTACAAATAATTTCCGTTAAGGGATTAACAATGGGGATCGTAGTTTACTTAAACTTGAAGGACCAGAAATTGGCGAATTGTACTGTTTGGAAGCTTTGCATATACATTTCTTAGACTATATAGAAGCAATATGTACAATGATTTCAACCGTCTACCTATTCCATTCATTGTTCTACTTGCCGAAATTTACAAATAATTTCCTTTAAAGGATTAACAATGGGGTTCGTTGTTCACTTAAACTTGAAGAGCAAAAAATTGGCGAATTGTACTGTTTGGACGCTATGCATATATGTTTCTTAGACTATATAGAAGCAATATATACAATGATTTCAACAGTCTACCTGGTCCATTCATTGTTCTACTTGTCGAAATTTACAAATAATTTCCTTTAAATGATTAACAATGGGGCTCGTAGTTCACTTAAACTTGAAGAGCAAAAAATTGGCGAATTGTACTGTTTGGACGCTATGCATATATGTTTCTTAGACTATATAGAATCAATATATACAATGATTTCAACCGTCTACCTATTCCATTCATTGTTCTACTTGCCGAAACTTACAAATAATTTCCTTTAAAGGATTAACAATGGGGCTCGTAGTTCACTTAAACTTGAAGAGCAAAAAATTGGCGAATTGTACTGTTTGGACGCTATGCATATATGTTTCTTAGACTATATAGAAGCAATATATACAATGATTTCAACCGTCTACCTGATCCATTCATTGTTCTACTTGTCGAAATTTACAAATAATTTGCTTTAAAGGATTAACAATGGGGCTCGTAGTTCACTTAACCTGAAGAACAAAAAATTGGCGAATATTACTGTTTGGATGCTTTGAATATATGTTTCTTAGACTATATAGAAGCAATATATACAAAGATTTCAACCGTCTACCTGTTCCATTCATTGTTCTACTTGTCGAAAGTTACAAATAATTTCCGTTAAGGGATTAACAATGGGGATCGTAGTTTACTTAAACTTGAAGGACCAGAAATTGGCGAATTGTACTGTTTGGAAGCTTTGCATATACATTTCTTGGACTATATAGAAGCAATATGTACAATGATTTCAACCGTCTACCTATTCCATTCATTGTTCTACTTGCCGAAATTTACAAATAATTTCCTTTAAAGGATTAACAATGGGCTCGTTGTTCACTTAAACTTGAAGAGCAAAAAATTGGCGAATTGTACTGTTTGGACGCTATGCATATATGTTTCTTAGACTATATAGAAGCAATATATACAATGATTTCAACAGTCTACCTGGTCCATTCATTGTTCTACTTGTCGAAATTTACAAATAATTTCCTTTAAATGATTAACAATGGGGCTCGTAGTTCACTTAAACTTGAAGAGCAAAAAATTGGCCAATTGTACTGTTTGGACGCTATGCATATATGTTTCTTAGACTATATAGAATCAATATATACAATGATTTCAACCGTCTACCTATTCCATTCATTGTTCTACTTGCCGAAACTTACAAATAATTTCCTTTAAAGGATTAACAATGGGGCTCGTAGTTCACTTAAACTTGAAGAGCAAAAAATTGGCGAATTGTACTGTTTGGACGCTATGCATATATGTTTCTTAGACTATATAGAAGCAATATATACAATGATTTCAACCGTCTACCTGATCCATTCATTGTTCTACTTGTCGAAATTTACAAATAATTTCCTTTAAAGGATTAACAATGGGGCTCGTAGTTCACTTAAACTTGAAGAACAAAAAATTGGCGAATAGTACTGTTTGGATGCTTTGAATATATGTTTCTTAGATTATATAGAAGCAATATATACAAAGATTTCAACCGTCTACCTGTTCCATTCATTGTTCTACTTGTCGAAAATTATAAGTAATTTCCGATAAGGGATTAACCATTGGGGCTCATTGTTCACTTAAACTTGAAGAACAAAAAATTGGCGAATGGTACTGTTTGGATGCTTTGCGTACATGTTTCTTAGACTATATGGAAGCAATATATACAAAGATTTCAACCGTCTACGTGTTCCAATCATTGTTCTACTTGTAGAAAGTTACAATTAATTTCCGTTAAAGGATTAACAATGGGGATCGTAGGTCACTTAAAGTTGAAGATCAAATAATTGGCGAATTGTACTGTTTGGATGATTTGCATATATGTTTCTTAGACTATATAGAAGCAATATATACAATGATTTCAACCGTCTACCTGTTCCAATCATTGTTCTACTTGTCGAAATTTACGAATAATTTCCTTTAAAGGATTAACAATTGGGCTCGTTGTTCACTTAAACTTGAAGAACAAAAAATTGATGAATGGTACTGTTTGGATGCTTTGCATATATGTTTCTTAGACTATATAGAAGCAATATATACATTGATTCCAATCGTCTACCTTTTCCATTCATTGTTCTACTTGTCGCAAGTTACAAATAATTTCCGTTAAAGTATTAACAATGGGGCTCGTAGTTCACTTAAACTTGAAGAGCAAAAAATTGGCGAATTGTACTGTTTGGATGATTTGCATATATGTTTCTTAGTCTATATAGAAGCAATATATACAATGATTTCAACCGTCTACCTGTTCCATTCATTGTTCTACTTGTCGAAATTTACAAATAATTTCCTTTAAAGGATTAACAATGGGGCTCGTAGTTCACTTAACCTGAAGAACAAAAAATTGGCGAATATTACTGTTTGGATGCTTTGAATATATGTTTCTTAGACTATATAGAAGCAATATATACATAGATTTCAACCGTCTACCTGTTCCATTCATTGTTCTACTTGTCGAAAGTTACAAATAATTTCCGTTAAGGGATTAACAATGGGGATCGTAGTTTACTTAAACTTGAAGGACCAGAAATTGGCGAATTGTACTGTTTGGAAGCTTTGCATATACATTTCTTAGACTATATAGAAGCAATATGTACAATGATTTCAACCGTCTACCTATTCCATTCATTGTTCTACTTTCCGAAATTTACAAATAATTTCCTTTAAAGGATTAACAATGGGGCTCGTTGTTCACTTAAACTTGAAGAGCAAAAAATTGGCGAATTGTACTGTTTGGACGCTATGCATATATGTTTCTTAGACTATATGGAAGCAATATATACAATGATTTCAACAGTCTACCTGGTCCATTCATTGTTCTACTTGTCGAAATTTACAAATAATTTCCTTTAAATGATTAACAATGGGGCTCGTAGTTCACTTAAACTTGAAGAGCAAAAAATTGGCGAATTGTACTGTTTGGACGCTATGCATATATGTTTCTTAGACTATATAGAAGCAATATATACAATGATTTCAACCGTCTACCTATTCCATTCATTGTTCTACTTGCCGAAACTTACAAATAATTTCCTTTAAAGGATTAACAATGGGGCTCGTAGTTCACTTAAACTTGAAGAGCAAAA
Source organism: Cerceris ruficornis (assembly GCA_963989415.1). Classification (NCBI taxonomy): domain Eukaryota; kingdom Metazoa; phylum Arthropoda; class Insecta; order Hymenoptera; family Crabronidae; genus Cerceris; species Cerceris ruficornis. The sequence goes on from CAXDIW010000210.1 coordinate 208,227, forward strand.
AATTGGCGAATTGTACTGTTTGGACGCTATGCATATATGTTTCTTAGACTATATAGAAGCAATATATACAATGATTTCAACCGTCTACATGATCCATTCATTGTTCTACTTGTCGAAATTTACAAATAATTTCCTTTAAAGGATTAACAATGGGGCTCGTAGTTCACTTAAACTTGAAGAACAAAAAATTGGCGAATTGTACTGTTTGGATGCTTTGCATATATGTTTCTTAGACTATTTAGAAGCAATATATACAAAGATTTCAACCGTCTACCTGTACCATTCATTGTTCTGCTTGTCGAAAATTACAAATAATTTCCTTTAAAGGATTAACAATGGGGCTCGTAGTTCACTTAAACTTGAAGAACAAAAAATTGGCGAATTGTACTGTTTGGATGATTTGCATATATGTTTCTTAGTCTATATAGAAGCAATATATACAATGATTTCAACCGTCTACCTGTTCCATTCATTGTTCTACTTGTCGAAATTTACAAATAATTTCCTTTAAAGGATTAACAATGGGGCTCGTAGTTCACTTAACCTGAAGAACAAAAAATTGGCGAATATTACTGTTTGGATGCTTTGAATATATGTTTCTTAGACTATATAGAAGCAATATATACATAGATTTCAACCGTCTACCTGTTCCATTCATTGTTCTACTTGTCGAAAGTTACAAATAATTTCCGTTAAGGGATTAACAATGGGGATCGTAGTTTACTTAAACTTGAAGGACCAGAAATTGGCGAATTGTACTGTTTGGAAGCTTTGCATATACATTTCTTAGACTATATAGAAGCAATATGTACAATGATTTCAACCGTCTACCTATTCCATTCATTGTTCTACTTGCCGAAATTTACAAATAATTTCCTTTAAAGGATTAACAATGGGGTTCGTTGTTCACTTAAACTTGAAGAGCAAAAAATTGGCGAATTGTACTGTTTGGACGCTATGCATATATGTTTCTTAGACTATATAGAAGCAATATATACAATGATTTCAACAGTCTACCTGGTCCATTCATTGTTCTACTTGTCGAAATTTACAAATAATTTCCTTTAAATGATTAACAATGGGGCTCGTAGTTCACTTAAACTTGAAGAGCAAAAAATTGGCGAATTGTACTGTTTGGACGCTATGCATATATGTTTCTTAGACTATATAGAATCAATATATACAATGATTTCAACCGTCTACCTATTCCATTCATTGTTCTACTTGCCGAAACTTACAAATAATTTCCTTTAAAGGATTAACAATGGGGCTCGTAGTTCACTTAAACTTGAAGAGCAAAAAATTGGCGAATTGTACTGTTTGGACGCTATGCATATATGTTTCTTAGACTATATAGAAGCAATATATACAATGATTTCAACCGTCTACCTGATCCATTCATTGTTCTACTTGTCGAAATTTACAAATAATTTGCTTTAAAGGATTAACAATGGGGCTCGTAGTTCACTTAACCTGAAGAACAAAAAATTGGCGAATATTACTGTTTGGATGCTTTGAATATATGTTTCTTAGACTATATAGAAGCAATATATACAAAGATTTCAACCGTCTACCTGTTCCATTCATTGTTCTACTTGTCGAAAGTTACAAATAATTTCCGTTAAGGGATTAACAATGGGGATCGTAGTTTACTTAAACTTGAAGGACCAGAAATTGGCGAATTGTACTGTTTGGAAGCTTTGCATATACATTTCTTGGACTATATAGAAGCAATATGTACAATGATTTCAACCGTCTACCTATTCCATTCATTGTTCTACTTGCCGAAATTTACAAATAATTTCCTTTAAAGGATTAACAATGGGCTCGTTGTTCACTTAAACTTGAAGAGCAAAAAATTGGCGAATTGTACTGTTTGGACGCTATGCATATATGTTTCTTAGACTATATAGAAGCAATATATACAATGATTTCAACAGTCTACCTGGTCCATTCATTGTTCTACTTGTCGAAATTTACAAATAATTTCCTTTAAATGATTAACAATGGGGCTCGTAGTTCACTTAAACTTGAAGAGCAAAAAATTGGCGAATTGTACTGTTTGGACGCTATGCATATATGTTTCTTAGACTATATAGAAGCAATATATACAATGATTTCAACCGTCTACCTATTCCATTCATTGTTCTACTTGCCGAAACTTACAAATAATTTCCTTTAAAGGATTAACAATGGGGCTCGTAGTTCACTTAAACTTGAAGAGCAAAAAATTGGCGAATTGTACTGTTTGGACGCTATGCATATATGTTTCTTAGACTATATAGAAGCAATATATACAATGATTTCAACCGTCTACATGATCCATTCATTGTTCTACTTGTCGAAATTTACAAATAATTTCCTTTAAAGGATTAACAATGGGGCTCGTAGTTCACTTAAACTTGAAGAACAAAAAATTGGCGAATTGTACTGTTTGGATGCTTTGCATATATGTTTCTTAGACTATTTAGAAGCAATATATACAAAGATTTCAACCGTCTACCTGTACCATTCATTGTTCTGCTTGTCGAAAATTACAAATAATTTCCTTTAAAGGATTAACAATGGGGCTCGTAGTTCACTTAAACTTGAAGAACAAAAAATTGGCGAATGGTACTGTTTGGATGCTTTGCATATATGTTTCTTAGATTATATAGAAGCAATATATACAAAGATTTCAACCGTCTACCAGTACCATTCATTGTTCTGCTTGTCGAAATTTACAAATAATTTCCTTTAAATGATTAACAATGGGGCTCGTTGTTCACTTAATCTTGAAGAACAAAAAATTGATGAATGGTACTGTTTGGATGCTTTGCATATATGTTTCTTAGACTATATAGAAGCAATATATACATTGATTTCAACCGTCTACCTGTTCCATTCATTGTTCTACTTGTCGCAAGTTACAAATAATTTCCGTTAAAGTATTAACAATGGGGCTCGTAGTTCACTTAAAGTTGAAGATCAAATAATTGGCGAATTGTACTGTTTGGATGCTTTGCATATATGTTTCTTAGACTATAAGGAAGCAATATATACAATGATTTCAACCGTCTACCTATTCCATTCATTGTTCTACTTGCCGAAATTTACAAATAATTTCCTTTAAAGGATTAACAATGGGGCTCGTAGTTCACTTAAACTTGAAGAGCAACAAATTGTCGAATTGTACTGTTTGGATGCTTTGCATATATGTTTCTTAGACTATATAGAAGCAATATATACAATGATTTCAACCGTCTACCTGTTCCATTCATTGTTCTACTTGTCGAAATTTACAAATAATTTCCGATAAAGGATTAACAATGGGGCTCGTTGTTCACTTAAACTTGAAGAACAATAAATTGGCGAATTTTACTGTTTGGATGCTTTGCATATATGTTTCTTAGACTATATAGAAGCAATATATACAAAGATTTCAACCGTCTACCTGTTCCATTCATTGTTCTACTTGTCGAAAATTACAAATAATTTCCTTTAAAGGATTAACAATGGGGCTCATTGTTCACTTAAACTTGAAGAACAAAAAATTGGCGAATTGTACTGTTTGCATGCTTTGCATATATGTTTCGTAGACTATATAGAAGCAATATATACATTGATTTCAACCGGCTACCTGTTCCATTCATTGTTCTACTTGTCGAAATTTACAAATAATTTCCGATAAAGGATTAACCATTGGGGCTCATTGTTCACTTAAACTTGAAGAACAAAAAATTGGCGAATTGTACTGTTTGGATGCTTTGCATATATGTTTCTTTTACTATATAGAAGCAATATATACAAAGATTTCAACCGCCTACCTGTTCCATTCACTGTTCTACTTGTCGAAAGTTACAAATAATTTCCGTTAAGGGATTAACAATGGGGATCGTAGTTCACTTAAACTTGAAGAACAAAAAATTGGCGAATTGTACTGTTTGGATGCTTAGCGTACATGTTTCTTAGACTATATGGAAGCAATATATACAAAGATTTCAACCGTCTACGTGTTCCAATCATTGTTCTACTTGTAGAAAGTTACAATTAATTTCCGTTAAGGGATTAACAATGGGGCTCGTAGTTCACTTAAACTTGAAGAACAAAAAATTGGCGAATGGTACTGTTTGGATGCTTTGCATATATGTTTCTTAGACTATATAGAAGCAATATATACAAAGATTTCAACCGTCTACCTGTTCCATTCATTGTTCTACTTGTCGAAATTTACAAATAATTTCCTTTAAAGGATTAACAATGGGGCTCATTGTTCACTTAAACTTGAAGAACAAAAAATTGGCGAATTGTACTGTTTGCATGCTTTGCATATATGTTTCGTAGACTATATAGAAGCAATATATACATTGATTTCAACCGTCTACCTGTTCCATTCATTGTTCTACTTGTCGCAAGTTACAAATAATTTCCGTTAAAGTATTAACAATGGGGCTCGTAGTTCACTTAAACTTGAAGATCAAATAATTGGCGAATTGTACTGTTTGGATGATATGCAGATATGTATCTTAGACTATATAGAAGCAATATATAGAAGGATTTCCTCCGTCTACCTGTTCCATTCATTGTTCTACTTGTAGAAAATTACAATTAATTTCCGTTAAAGTATTAACAATGGGGCTCGTAGTTCACATAAACTTGAAGAACAAAAAATTGGCGAATGGTACTGTTTGGATGCTTTGCATATATGTTTCTTAGACTATGTAGAAGCAATATATAGAAAGATTTCACCCGTATACCTGTACTATTCATTGTTCTACTTGTGGAAAGTTACAAATAATTTCTATTTCATGATTATCAATGGGGCTCGTTGTTCACTTATACTTGAAGAACAAAAAATTGGCGAATGGTACTGTTTGGATGCTTTGCGTACATGTTTCTTAGACTATAAGGAAGCAATATATACAATGATTTCAACCGTCTACCTATTCCATTCATTGTTCTGCTTGCCGAAATTTACAAATAATTTCCTTTAAAGGATTAACAATGGGGCTCGTTGTTCACTTAAACTTGAAGAACAAAAAATTAGCGAATGGTACAGTTTGGATGCTTTGCAATATGTTTCTTAGACTATATGGAAGCAATATATTCAAAGATTTCAACCGTCTACGTGTTCCAATCATTGTTCTACTTGTCGAAATTTACAAATAATTTCCTTTAAAGGATTAACAATGGGGCTCGTTGTTCACTTAAACTTGAAGAACAATAAATTGGCAAATTGTACTGATTGGATGCTTTGCATATATGTTTCTTAGACTATATAGAAGCAATATATACAATGATTTCAACCGACTACCTGTTCCATTCATTGTTCTTCTTGTAGAAATTTAGAAATAATTTCCATTTCATGATTATCAATGGGGTTCGTTGTTCACTTAAACTTGAAGAACAAAAAATTGGCGAATGTTACTGTTTAGATGCTTTGCATATATGTTTCTTAGACTATATAGAAGCAATATATACAAAGAACTCAACCGTCTACCTGTACCACTCATGGTTCTACTTGTCGAAAGATACAAATAATTTCCGATAAAGGATTAACCATTGGGGCTCATTGTTCACTTAAACTTGAAGAACAAAAAATTGGCGAATGGTACTGTTTGGATTCTTTGCGTACATGTTTCTTAGACTATATGGAAGCAATGTATACAAAGATTTCAACCGTCTACCTGTTCTATTCATTGTTCTACTTGTAGAAACTTACAAATAATTACCGTTTCATGCTTGTCAATGGGGCTCGTTGTTCACTTAAACTTGAAGAACAAAAAATTGGTGAATGGTACAGTTTGGATCCTTTGCATATATGTTTCTTAGACTATATAGAAGCAATATATACAAAGATTTCAGCCGTCTACGTGTTCCATTCATAGTTCTACTTGTCGAAAATTACTAATAATTTCCGATAAAGGATTAACCATTGGGGCTCATTGTTCACTTAAACTTGAAGAACAAAAAATTGGCGAATTGTACTGTTTGGATGCTTTGCGTATATGTTTCTTTGACTATAAAGAAGCAATATATAGAAAGATTTCACCCGTCTACCTTTACTATTCATTGTTCTACTTGTAGAAAGTTACAAATAATTTCCATTTCATGATTATCAATGGGGCTCGTTGTTCACTTCAACTTGAAGAACAATAAATTGGCGAATTGTACAGCTTGGATGCTTTGCATATATGTATCTTAGACTATATAGAAGCAATATATAGAAAGATTTCACTCGTATACCTGTACTGTTCATTGTTCTACTTGTAGAAAGTTACAAATAATTTCCATTTCATGATTATCAATGGGGCTTGTTGTTCACTAATACTTGAAGATACAAAAATTGGCGAATGTTACTGTTTAGATGCGTTGCATATAGGTTTCTTAGACTATATAGAAGCAGCATATACAAAGATTTCAACCGTCTACCTTTTCTATTCATTGTTCTACTTGTAGAAACTTACAAATAATTACCGTTTCATGATTGTCAATGGGGCTCGTTGTTCACTTAAACTTGAAGAACAAAAAATTGGCGAATGGTACAGTTTGGATCCTTTGCATATATGTTTCTTAGACTATATGGAAGCAATATATACAAAGATTTCAACCGTCTACGTGTTCCAATCATTGTTCTTCTTGTCGAAAGTTAGAAATAATTTCCTTTAAAGGATTAACAATGGGGCTCGATGTTCACTTAAACTTGAAGAACAAAAAATTGGCGAATGGAACTGTTTGGATGCTTTGCATATATGTTTCTTAGATTATATAGAATCAACATATACAAAGATTTCAACCGTCTACCTGTTCCATTCATGTTCTACATGTCGAAAATTACAAATAATTTCCGATAAAGGATTAACCATTGGGGCTCATTGTTCACTTAAACTTGAAGATCAAATAATTGGCGAATTGTACTGTTTGGATGATTTGCATATATGTTTCTTAGTCTATATAGAAGCAATATATACAATGATTTCAACCGTCTACCTGTTCCATTCATTGTTCTACTTGTCGAAACTTACAAATAATTTCCTTTAAAGGATTAACAATGGGGCTCGTAGTTCACTTAAACTTGAAGAGCAAAAAATTGGCGAATTGTACTGTTTGGACGCTATGCATATATGTTTCTTAGACTATATAGAATCAATATATACAATGATTTCAACCGTCTACCTATTCCATTCATTGTTCTACTTGCCGAAACTTACAAATAATTTCCTTTAAAGGATTAACAATGGGGCTCGTAGTTCACTTAAACTTGAAGAGCAAAAAATTGGCGAATTGTACTGTTTGGACGCTATGCATATATGTTTCTTAGACTATATAGAAGCAATATATACAATGATTTCAACCGTCTACCTGATCCATTCATTGTTCTACTTGTCGAAATTTACAAATATTTTCCTTTAAAGGATTAACAATGGGGCTCGTAGTTCACTTAAACTTGAAGAACAAAAAATTGGCGAATAGTACTGTTTGGATGCTTTGAATATATGTTTCTTAGATTATATAGAAGCAATATATACAAAGATTTCAACCGTCTACCTGTTCCATTAATTGTTCTACTTGTCGAAAATTATAAGTAATTTCCGATAAGGGATTAACCATTGGGGCTCATTGTTCACTTAAACTTGAAGAACAAAAAATTGGCGAATGGTACTGTTTGGATGCTTTGCATATATGTTTCTTAGACTATGTAGAAGCAATATATAGAAAGATTTCACCCGTATACCTGTACTATTCATTGTTCTACTTGTAGAAAGTTACAAATAATTTCTATTTCATGATTATCAATGGGGCTCGTTGTTCACTTATACTTGAAGAACAAAAAATTGGCGAATGGTACTGTTTGGATGCTTTGCGTACATGTTTCTTAGACTATAAGGAAGCAATATATACAAAGATTTCAACCGTCTACATGTTCCAATCATTGTTCTACTTGTCCAAATTTACAAATAATTTCCTTTAAAGGATTAACAATGGGGCTCGTTGTTCACTTAAACTTGAAGAACAAAAAATTAGCGAATGGTACAGTTTGGATGCTTTGCAATATGTTTCTTAGACTATATGGAAGCAATATATTCAAAGATTTCAACCGTCTACGTGTTCCAATCATTGTTCTACTTGTCGAAATTTACAAATAATTTCCTTTAAAGGATTAACAATGGGGCTCGTTGTTCACTTAAACTTGAAGAACAATAAATTGGCAAATTGTACTGATTGGATGCTTTGCATATATGTTTCTTAGACTATATAGAAGCAATATATACAATGATTTCAACCGACTACCTGTTCCATTCATTGTTCTTCTTGTAGAAATTTAGAAATAATTTCCATTTCATGATTATCAATGGGGTTCGTTGTTCACTTAAACTTGAAGAACAAAAAATTGGCGAATGTTACTGTTTAGATGCTTTGCATATATGTTTCTTAGACTATATAGAAGCAATATATACAAAGAACTCAACCGTCTACCTGTACCACTCATTGTTCTACTTGTCGAAAGATACAAATAATTTCCGATAAAGGATTAACCATTGGGGCTCATTGTTCACTTAAACTTGAAGAACAAAAAATTGGCGAATGGTACTGTTTGGATTCTTTGCGTACATGTTTCTTAGACTATATGGAAGCAATATATACAAAGATTTCAACCGTCTACGTGTTCCAATCATTGTTCTACTTGTCGAAATTTACAAATAATTTCCTTTAAAGGATTAACAATGGGGCTCGTTGTTCACTTAAACTTGAAGAACAAAAAATTAGCGAATGGTACAGTTTGGATGCTTTGCAATATGTTTCTTAGACTATATAGAAGCAATATATAGAAAGATTTCACTCGTATACCTGTACTATTCATTGTTCTACTTGTAGAAAGTTACAAATAATTTCCATTTCATGATTATCAATGGGGCTTGTTGTTCACTAATACTTGAAGATACAAAAATTGGCGAATGTTACTGTTTAGATGCTTTGCATATAGGTTTCTTAGACTATATAGAAGCAGCATATACAAAGATTTCAACCGTCTACCTGTTCTATTCATTGTTCTACTTGTAGAAACTTACAAATAATTACCGTTTCATGCTTGTCAATGGGGCTCGTTGTTCACTTAAACTTGAAGAACAAAAAATTGGCGAATGGTACAGTTTGGATCCTTTGCATATATGTTTCTTAGACTATATAGAAGCAATATATACAAAGATTTCAGCCGTCTACGTGTTCCATTCATAGTTCTACTTGTCGAAAATTACTAATAATTTCCGATAAAGGATTAACCATTGGGGCTCATTGTTCACTTAAACTTGAAGAACAAAAAATTGGCGAATTGTACTGTTTGGATGCTTTGCGTATATGTTTCTTTGACTATAAAGAAGCAATATATAGAAAGATTTCACCCGTCTACCTTTACTATTCATTGTTCTACTTGTAGAAAGTTACAAATAATTTCCATTTCATGATTATCAATGGGGCTCGTTGTTCACTTCAACTTGAAGAACAATAAATTGGCGAATTGTACAGCTTGGATGCTTTGCATATATGTATCTTAGACTATATAGAAGCAATATATAGAAAGATTTCACTCGTATACCTGTACTGTTCATTGTTCTACTTGTAGAAAGTTACAAATAATTTCCATTTCATGATTATCAATGGGGCTTGTTGTTCACTAATACTTGAAGATACAAAAATTGGCGAATGTTACTGTTTAGATGCGTTGCATATAGGTTTCTTAGACTATATAGAAGCAGCATATACAAAGATTTCAACCGTCTACCTGTTCTATTCATTGTTCTACTTGTAGAAACTTACAAATAATTACCGTTTCATGATTGTCAATGGGGCTCGTTGTTCACTTAAACTTGAAGAACAAAAAATTGGCGAATGGTACTGTTTGGATGCTTTGCATATATGTTTCTTAGACTATATGGAAGCAATATATACAAAGATTTCAACCGTCTACGTGTTCCAATCATTGTTCTTCTTGTCGAAAGTTAGAAATAATTTCCTTTAAAGGATTAACAATGGGGCTCGATGTTCACTTAAACTTGAAGAACAAAAAATTGGCGAATGGAACTGTTTGGATGCTTTGCATATATGTTTCTTAGATTATATAGAATCAACATATACAAAAATTTCAACCGTCTACCTGATCCATTCATTGTTCTACTTGTCGAAATTTACAAATAATTTCCTTTAAAGGATTAACAATGGGGCTCGTAGTTCACTTAAACTTGAAGAACAAAAAATTGGCGAATAGTACTGTTTGGATGCTTTGAATATATGTTTCTTAGATTATATAGAAGCAATATATACAAAGATTTCAACCGTCTACCTGTTCCATTCATTGTTCTACTTGTCGAAAATTACAAATAATTTCCGATAAAGGATTAACCATTGGGGCTCATTGTTCACTTAAACTTGAATAACAAAAATTGGCGAATGGTACTGTTTGGATGGTTTGCGTACATGTTTCTTAGACTATATGGAAGCAATATATACAAAGAATTCATCCGTCTACCTGTTCTATTCATTGTTCTTCTTGTCGAAAGTTAGAAATAATTTCCGTTTCATGATTATCAATGGGCCTCGTTGTTCACTAAAACTTGAAGATCAAAAAATTGGCGAATGGTACTGTTTGGATGCTTTGCATGTATGTTTCTTAGATTATATAGAAGCAATATATACAAAGATTTCAACCGTCTACCTGTTCCATTCATTGTTCTACTTGGCGAAAATTACAAATAATTTCCGATAATGGATTAACCATTGGGGCTCATTGTTCACTTAAACTTGAAGAACAAAAAATTGGCGAATGGTACTGTTTGGATGCTTTGCGTACATGTTTCTTAGACTATATGGAAGCAATATATACAAAGATTTCAACCGTCTACGTGTTCCAATCATTGTTCTACTTGTCGAAATTTACAAATAATTTCCTTTAAAGGATTAACAATGGGGCTCGTAGTTCACTTAAACTTGAAGAACAAAAAATTGTCGAATTGTACTGTTTGGATGCTATGCATATATGTTTCGTAGATTATATAGAAGCAATATATACAATGATTTCAACCGTCTACCTGATCCATTCATTGTTCTACTTGTCGAAATTTACAAATAATTTCCTTTAAAGGATTAACAATGGGGCTCGTAGTTCACTTAAACTTGAAGAACAAAAAATTGGCGAATTGTACTGTTTGGTTGCTTTGCATATATGTTTCTTAGACTATTTAGAAGCAATATATACAAAGATTTCAACCGTCTACCTGTACCATTCATTGTTCTGCTTGTCGAAAATTACAAATAATTTCCTTTAAAGGATTAACAATGGGGCTCGTAGTTCACTTAAACTTGAAGAACAAAAAATTGGCGAATGGTACTGTTTGGATGCTTTGCATATATGTTTCTTAGATTATATAGAAGCAATATATACAAAGATTTCAACCGTCTACCTGTACCATTCATTGTTCTGCTTGTCGAAATTTACAAATAATTTCCTTTAAATGATTAACAATGGGGCTCGTTGTTCACTTAAACTTGAAGAACAAAAAATTGATGAATGGTACTGTTTGGATGCTTTGCATATATGTTTCTTAGACTATATAGAAGCAATATATACATTGATTTCAACCGTCTACCTGTTCCATTCATTGTTCTACTTGTCGCAAGTTACAAATAATTTCCGTTAAGGGATTAACAATAGGGATCGTAGTTTACTTAAACTTGAAGAACAAGAAATTGGCGAATTGTACTGTTTGGATGCTTTGCATATAGCTTTCTTAGACTATATAGAAGCAACACATACAAAGATTTCAACCGTCTACCTGTTCTATTCATTGTTCTACTTGTAGAAAGTTACAAATAATTTCCGTTTCATGATTATCAATGGGTCTCGTTGTTCACTTAAACTTGAAGAACAAAAAATTGGCGAATGGAACTGTTTGGATGCTTTGCATATATGTTTCTTAGATTATATAGAAGCAATATATACAAAGATTTCAACCGTCTACCTGTTCCATTCATTGTTCTACTTGTCGAAAATTACAAATAATTTCCGATAAAGGATTAACCATTGGGGCTCATTGTTCACTTAAACTTGAATAACAAAAATTGGCGAATGGTACTGTTTGGATGGTTTGCGTACATGTTTCTTAGACTATATGGAAGCAATATATACAAAGAATTCATCCGTCTACCTGTTCTATTCATTTTTCTTCTTGTCGAAAGTTAGAAATAATTTCCGTTTCATGATTATCAATGGGCCTCGTTGTTCACTTAAACTTGAAGATCAAAAAATTGGCGAATGGTACTGTTTGGATGCTTTGCGTACATGTTTCTTAGACTATATGGAAGCAATATATACAAAGATTTCAACCGTCTACGTGTTCCAATCATTGTTCTACTTGTCGAAATTTACAAATAATTTCCGTTTCATGATTATCAATGGGTCTCGTTGTTCACTTAAACTTGAAGAACAAAAAATTGGCGAATGGTACTGTTTGGATGCTTTGCATGTATGTTTCTTAGATTATATAGAAGCAATATATACAAAGATTTCAATCGTCTACCTGTTCCATTCATTGTTCTACTTGGCGAAAATTACAAATAATTTCCGATAAAGGATTAACCATTGGGGCTCATTGTTCACTTAAACTTGAAGAACAAAAAATTGGCGAATGGTACTCTTTGGATGCTTTGCGTACATGTTTCTTAGACTATATGGAAGCAATATATACAAAGATTTCAACCGTCTACGTGTTCCAATCATTGTTCTACTTGTCGAAATTTACAAATAATTTCCTTTAAAGGATTAACAATGGGGCTCGTAGTTCACTTAAACTTGAAGAACAAAAAATTGTCGAATTGTACTGTTTGGATGCTATGCATATATGTTTCGTAGATTATATAGAAGCAATATATACAATGATTTCAACCGTCTACCTGATCCATTCATTGTTCTACTTGTCGAAATTTACAAATAATTTCCTTTAAAGGATTAACAATGGGGCTCGTAGTTCACTTAAACTTGAAGAACAAAAAATTGGCGAATTGTACTGTTTGGATGCTTTGCATATATGTGTCTTAGACTATTTAGAAGCAATATATACAAAGATTTCAACCGTCTACCTGTACCATTCATTGTTCTGCTTGTCGAAAATTACAAATAATTTCCTTTAAAGGATTAACAATGGGGCTCGTAGTTCACTTAAACTTGAAGAACAAAAAATTGGCGAATGGTACTGTTTGGATGCTTTGCATATATGTTTCTTAGATTATATAGAAGCAATATATACAAAGATTTCAACCGTCTACCTGTACCATTCATTGTTCTGCTTGTCGAAATTTACAAATAATTTCCTTTAAATGATTAACAATGGGGCTCGTTGTTCACTTAAACTTGAAGAACAAAAAATTGATGAATGGTACTGTCTGGATGCTTTGCATATATGTTTCTTAGACTATATAGAAGCAATATATACATTGATTTCAACCGTCTACCTGTTCCATTCATTGTTCTACTTGTCGCAAGTTACAAATAATTTCCGTTAAAGTATTAACAATGGGGCTCGTAGTTCACTTAAAGTTGAAGATCAAATAATTGGCGAATTGTACTGTTTGGATGATTTGTATATATGTTTCTTAGACTATATAGAAGCAATATATACAATGATTTCAACCGTCTACCTGCTCCATTCATGGTTCTACTTGTCGAAAGTTACAAATAATTTCCGTTAAGGGATTAACAATAGGGATCGTAGTTTACTTAAACTTGAAGAACAAGAAATTGGCGAATTGTACTGTTTGGATGCTTTGCATATAGGTTTCTTAGACTATATAGAAGCAACACATACAAAGATTTCAACCGTCTACCTGTTCTATTCATTGTTCTACTTGTAGAAAGTTACAAATAATTTCCGTTTCATGATTATCAATGGGTCTCGTTGTTCACTTAAACTTGAAGAACAAAAAATTGGCGAATGGAACTGTTTGGATGCTTTGCATATATGTTTCTTAGATTATATAGAATCAACATATACAAAGATTTCAACCGTCTACCTGTTCCATTCATGTTCTACTTGTCGAAAATTACAAATAATTTCCGATAAAGGATTAACCATTGGGGCTCATTGTTCACTTACACTTGAAGAACAAAAAATTGGCGAATGGTACTGTTTGGATGCTTTGCATATATGTTTCTTAGACTATATGGAAGCAATATATACATTGATTTCAACCGTCTACCTGTTCCATTCATTGTTCTACTATTCGCAAGTTACAAATAATTTCCGTTAAAGTATTAACAATGGGGCTCGTAGTTCACTTAAACTTGAAGATCAAATAATTGGCGAATTGTACTGTTTGGATGCTTTGCATATATGTTTCTTAGACTATTTAGAAGCAATATATACAAAGATTTCAACCGTCTACCTGTACCATTCATTGTTCTGCTTGTCGAAAATTACAAATAATTTCCTTTAAAGGTTTAACAATGGGGCTCGTAGTTCACTTAAACTTGAAGAACAAAAAATTGGCGAATGGTACTGTTTGGATGCTTTGCATATATGTTTCTTAGATTATATAGAAGCAATATATACAAAGATTTCAACCGTCTACCTGTACCATTCATTGTTCTGCTTGTCGAAATTTACAAATAATTTCCTTTAAAGGATTAACAATGGGGCTCGTTGTTCACTTAAACTTGGAAAAACAAAAAATAGGCGAATTGTACTGTTTGGATGCTTTGCATATATGTTTCTTAGACTATATGGGAGCAATATATACAATGATTTCAACCGTCTACCTGTTCCATTCATTGTTCTACTTGTAGAAAGTTACAAATAATTACCGATAAAGGATTAACCATTGGGGCTCATTGTTCACTTAAACTTGAAAAACAAAAAATAGGCGAATTGTACTGTTTGGATGCTTTGCATATATGTTTCTTAGACTATATGGAAGCAATATATACAATGATTTCAACCGTCTACCTGTTCCATTCATTGTTCTACTTGTAGAAAGTTACAAATAATTTCCGTTTCATGATTTTCAATGGGGCTCGTTGTTCACTTACACTTGAAGAACAAAAAATTGGCGAATGGTACTGTTTGGATGCTTTGCATATATGTTTCTTAGATTATATAGAAGCAAAATATACAAAGATTTCAACCGTCTAACTGTTCGATTCATTGTTCTACTTGTCGAAAATTACAAATAATTTCCGATAAAGGATTAACCATTGGGGCTCATTGTTCACTTAAACTTGAAGAACAAAAAATTGGCGAATGGTACTGTTTGGGTGCTTTGCGTACATGTTTCTTAGACTATATGGAAGCAATATATACAAAGATTTCAACCGTCAACGTGTTCCAATCATTGTTCTACTTGTCGAAATTTACGAATAATTTCCTTTAAAGGATTAGCAATGGGGCTCGTAGTTCACTTAAACTTGATGAACAAAAAATTGGCGAATGGTACTGTTTGGATGCTTTGCATATATGTTTCTTAGATTATATAGAAGCAATATTTACAAAGATTTCAACCGTCTACCTGTTCCATTCATTGTTCAACTTTTCGAAATTTACAAATAATTTCCTTTAAAGGATTAACAATGGGGCTCGTAGTTCACTTAAACATGAAGATGAAATAATTGGCGAATTGTACTGTTTGGATGCTTTGCATATATGATTCGTAGATTATATAGAAGCAATATATACAATGATTTCACCCGTCTACTTGTTCCATTCATTGTTCTACTTGTCGAAAGTTACAAATAATTTCCGTTAAGGGATTAACAATGGGGATCGTAGTTTACTTAAACTTGAAGAACAAAAAATTGGCGAATTGTACGGTTTGGATGCTTTGCATATATGTTTCTTAGACTATATAGAAGCAATATATACAATGAATTCAACAGTCAACCTGTTCCATTCATTGTTCTACTTGTCGAAATTTACAAATAATTTCCTTTAAAGGATTAACAATGGGGCTCGTAGTTCACTTAATCTTGAAGAACAAAAAATTGGCGAATGGAACTGTTTGGATGCTTTGCATATATGTTTCTTAGATTATATAGAATCAACATATACAAAGATTTCAACCGTCTACCTGTTCCATTCATGTTCTACTTGTCGAAAATTACAAATAATTTCCGATAAAGGATTAACCATTGGGGCTCATTGTTCACTTACACTTGAAGAACAAAAAATTGGCGAATGGTACTGTTTGGATGCTTTGCATATATGTTTCTTAGACTATATGGAAGCAATATATACATTGATTTCAACCGTCTACCTGTTCCATTCATTGTTCTACTATTCGCAAGTTACAAATAATTTCCGTTAAAGTATTAACAATGGGGCTCGTAGTTCACTTAAACTTGAAGATCAAATAATTGGCGAATTGTACTGTTTGGATGCTTTGCATATATGTTTCTTAGACTATTTAGAAGCAATATATACAAAGATTTCAACCGTCTACCTGTACCATTCATTGTTCTGCTTGTCGAAAATTACAAATAATTTCCTTTAAAGGTTTAACAATGGGGCTCGTAGTTCACTTAAACTTGAAGAACAAAAAATTGGCGAATGGTACTGTTTGGATGCTTTGCATATATGTTTCTTAGATTATATAGAAGCAATATATACAAAGATTTCAACCGTCTACCTGTACCATTCATTGTTCTGCTTGTCGAAATTTACAAATAATTTCCTTTAAAGGATTAACAATGGGGCTCGTTGTTCACTTAAACTTGAAAAACAAAAAATAGGCGAATTGTACTGTTTGGATGCTTTGCATATATGTTTCTTAGACTATATGGAAGCAATATATACAATGATTTCAACCGTCTACCTGTTCCATTCATTGTTCTACTTGTAGAAAGTTACAAATAATTACCGATAAAGGATTAACCATTGGGGCTCATTGTTCACTTAAACTTGAAAAACAAAAAATAGGCGAATTGTACTGTTTGGATGCTTTGCATATATGTTTCTTAGACTATATGGAAGCAATATATACAATGATTTCAACCGTCTACCTGTTCCATTCATTGTTCTACTTGTAGAAAGTTACAAATAATTTCCGTTTCATGATTTTCAATGGGGCTCGTTGTTCACTTACACTTGAAGAACAAAAAATTGGCGAATGGTACTGTTTGGATGCTTTGCATATATGTTTCTTAGATTATATAGAAGCAAAATATACAAAGATTTCAACCGTCTAACTGTTCGATTCATTGTTCTACTTGTCGAAAATTACAAATAATTTCCGATAAAGGATTAACCATTGGGGCTCATTGTTCACTTAAACTTGAAGAACAAAAAATTGGCGAATGGTACTGTTTGGGTGCTTTGCGTACATGTTTCTTAGACTATATGGAAGCAATATATACAAAGATTTCAACCGTCAACGTGTTCCAATCATTGTTCTACTTGTCGAAATTTACGAATAATTTCCTTTAAAGGATTAGCAATGGGGCTCGTAGTTCACTTAAACTTGATGAACAAAAAATTGGCGAATGGTACTGTTTGGATGCTTTGCATATATGTTTCTTAGATTATATAGAAGCAATATTTACAAAGATTTCAACCGTCTACCTGTTCCATTCATTGTTCAACTTTTCGAAATTTACAAATAATTTCCTTTAAAGGATTAACAATGGGGCTCGTAGTTCACTTAAACATGAAGATGAAATAATTGGCGAATTGTACTGTTTGGATGCTTTGCATATATGATTCGTAGATTATATAGAAGCAATATATACAATGATTTCACCCGTCTACCTGTTCCATTCATTGTTCTACTTGTCGAAAGTTACAAATAATTTCCGTTAAGGGATTAACAATGGGGATCGTAGTTTAATTAAACTTGAAGAACAAAAAATTGGCGAATTGTACTGTTTGGATGCTTTGCATATATGTTTCTTAGACTATATAGAAGCAATATATACAATGATTTCAACAGTCAACCTGTTCCATTCATTGTTCTACTTGTCGAAATTTACAAATAATTTCCTTTAAAGGATTAACAATGGGGCTCGTAGTTCACTTAAACTTGAAGAGCAAAAAATTGGCGAATTGTACTGTTTGGACGCTATGCATATATGTTTCTTAGACTATATAGAAGCAATATATACAATGATTTCAACCGTCTACCTGATCCATTCATTGTTCTACTTGTCGAAATTTACAAATAATTTGCTTTAAAGGATTAACAATGGGGCTCGTAGTTCACTTAACCTGAAGAACAAAAAATTGGCGAATATTACTGTTTGGATGCTTTGAATATATGTTTCTTAGACTATATAGAAGCAATATATACAAAGATTTCAACCGTCTACCTGTTCCATTCATTGTTCTACTTGTCGAAAGTTACAAATAATTTCCGTTAAGGGATTAACAATGGGGATCGTAGTTTACTTAAACTTGAAGGACCAGAAATTGGCGAATTGTACTGTTTGGAAGCTTTGCATATACATTTCTTGGACTATATAGAAGCAATATGTACAATGATTTCAACCGTCTACCTATTCCATTCATTGTTCTACTTGCCGAAATTTACAAATAATTTCCTTTAAAGGATTAACAATGGGCTCGTTGTTCACTTAAACTTGAAGAGCAAAAAATTGGCGAATTGTACTGTTTGGACGCTATGCATATATGTTTCTTAGACTATATAGAAGCAATATATACAATGATTTCAACAGTCTACCTGGTCCATTCATTGTTCTACTTGTCGAAATTTACAAATAATTTCCTTTAAATGATTAACAATGGGGCTCGTAGTTCACTTAAACTTGAAGAGCAAAAAATTGGCCAATTGTACTGTTTGGACGCTATGCATATATGTTTCTTAGACTATATAGAATCAATATATACAATGATTTCAACCGTCTACCTATTCCATTCATTGTTCTACTTGCCGAAACTTACAAATAATTTCCTTTAAAGGATTAACAATGGGGCTCGTAGTTCACTTAAACTTGAAGAGCAAAAAATTGGCGAATTGTACTGTTTGGACGCTATGCATATATGTTTCTTAGACTATATAGAAGCAATATATACAATGATTTCAACCGTCTACCTGATCCATTCATTGTTCTACTTGTCGAAATTTACAAATAATTTCCTTTAAAGGATTAACAATGGGGCTCGTAGTTCACTTAAACTTGAAGAACAAAAAATTGGCGAATAGTACTGTTTGGATGCTTTGAATATATGTTTCTTAGATTATATAGAAGCAATATATACAAAGATTTCAACCGTCTACCTGTTCCATTCATTGTTCTACTTGTCGAAAATTATAAGTAATTTCCGATAAGGGATTAACCATTGGGGCTCATTGTTCACTTAAACTTGAAGAACAAAAAATTGGCGAATGGTACTGTTTGGATGCTTTGCGTACATGTTTCTTAGACTATATGGAAGCAATATATACAAAGATTTCAACCGTCTACGTGTTCCAATCATTGTTCTACTTGTAGAAAGTTACAATTAATTTCCGTTAAAGGATTAACAATGGGGATCGTAGGTCACTTAAAGTTGAAGATCAAATAATTGGCGAATTGTACTGTTTGGATGATTTGCATATATGTTTCTTAGACTATATAGAAGCAATATATACAATGATTTCAACCGTCTACCTGTTCCAATCATTGTTCTACTTGTCGAAATTTACGAATAATTTCCTTTAAAGGATTAACAATTGGGCTCGTTGTTCACTTAAACTTGAAGAACAAAAAATTGATGAATGGTACTGTTTGGATGCTTTGCATATATGTTTCTTAGACTATATAGAAGCAATATATACATTGATTCCAATCGTCTACCTTTTCCATTCATTGTTCTACTTGTCGCAAGTTACAAATAATTTCCGTTAAAGTATTAACAATGGGGCTCGTAGTTCACTTAAACTTGAAGAGCAAAAAATTGGCGAATTGTACTGTTTGGATGATTTGCATATATGTTTCTTAGTCTATATAGAAGCAATATATACAATGATTTCAACCGTCTACCTGTTCCATTCATTGTTCTACTTGTCGAAATTTACAAATAATTTCCTTTAAAGGATTAACAATGGGGCTCGTAGTTCACTTAACCTGAAGAACAAAAAATTGGCGAATATTACTGTTTGGATGCTTTGAATATATGTTTCTTAGACTATATAGAAGCAATATATACATAGATTTCAACCGTCTACCTGTTCCATTCATTGTTCTACTTGTCGAAAGTTACAAATAATTTCCGTTAAGGGATTAACAATGGGGATCGTAGTTTACTTAAACTTGAAGGACCAGAAATTGGCGAATTGTACTGTTTGGAAGCTTTGCATATACATTTCTTAGACTATATAGAAGCAATATGTACAATGATTTCAACCGTCTACCTATTCCATTCATTGTTCTACTTTCCGAAATTTACAAATAATTTCCTTTAAAGGATTAACAATGGGGCTCGTTGTTCACTTAAACTTGAAGAGCAAAAAATTGGCGAATTGTACTGTTTGGACGCTATGCATATATGTTTCTTAGACTATATGGAAGCAATATATACAATGATTTCAACAGTCTACCTGGTCCATTCATTGTTCTACTTGTCGAAATTTACAAATAATTTCCTTTAAATGATTAACAATGGGGCTCGTAGTTCACTTAAACTTGAAGAGCAAAAAATTGGCGAATTGTACTGTTTGGACGCTATGCATATATGTTTCTTAGACTATATAGAAGCAATATATACAATGATTTCAACCGTCTACCTATTCCATTCATTGTTCTACTTGCCGAAACTTACAAATAATTTCCTTTAAAGGATTAACAATGGGGCTCGTAGTTCACTTAAACTTGAAGAGCAAAAAATTGGCGAATTGTACTGTTTGGACGCTATGCATATATGTTTCTTAGACTATATAGAAGCAATATATACAATGATTTCAACCGTCTACATGATCCATTCATTGTTCTACTTGTCGAAATTTACAAATAATTTCCTTTAAAGGATTAACAATGGGGCTCGTAGTTCACTTAAACTTGAAGAACAAAAAATTGGCGAATTGTACTGTTTGGATGCTTTGCATATATGTTTCTTAGACTATTTAGAAGCAATATATACAAAGATTTCAACCGTCTACCTGTACCATTCATTGTTCTGCTTGTCGAAAATTACAAATAATTTCCTTTAAAGGATTAACAATGGGGCTCGTAGTTCACTTAAACTTGAAGAACAAAAAATTGGCGAATGGTACTGTTTGGATGCTTTGCATATATGTTTCTTAGATTATATAGAAGCAATATATACAAAGATTTCAACCGTCTACCAGTACCATTCATTGTTCTGCTTGTCGAAATTTACAAATAATTTCCTTTAAATGATTAACAATGGGGCTCGTTGTTCACTTAATCTTGAAGAACAAAAAATTGATGAATGGTACTGTTTGGATGCTTTGCATATATGTTTCTTAGACTATATAGAAGCAATATATACATTGATTTCAACCGTCTACCTGTTCCATTCATTGTTCTACTTGTCGCAAGTTACAAATAATTTCCGTTAAAGTATTAACAATGGGGCTCGTAGTTCACTTAAAGTTGAAGATCAAATAATTGGCGAATTGTACTGTTTGGATGCTTTGCATATATGTTTCTTAGACTATAAGGAAGCAATATATACAATGATTTCAACCGTCTACCTATTCCATTCATTGTTCTACTTGCCGAAATTTACAAATAATTTCCTTTAAAGGATTAACAATGGGGCTCGTAGTTCACTTAAACTTGAAGAGCAACAAATTGTCGAATTGTACTGTTTGGATGCTTTGCATATATGTTTCTTAGACTATATAGAAGCAATATATACAATGATTTCAACCGTCTACCTGTTCCATTCATTGTTCTACTTGTCGAAATTTACAAATAATTTCCGATAAAGGATTAACAATGGGGCTCGTTGTTCACTTAAACTTGAAGAACAATAAATTGGCGAATTTTACTGTTTGGATGCTTTGCATATATGTTTCTTAGACTATATAGAAGCAATATATACAAAGATTTCAACCGTCTACCTGTTCCATTCATTGTTCTACTTGTCGAAAATTACAAATAATTTCCTTTAAAGGATTAACAATGGGGCTCATTGTTCACTTAAACTTGAAGAACAAAAAATTGGCGAATTGTACTGTTTGCATGCTTTGCATATATGTTTCGTAGACTATATAGAAGCAATATATACATTGATTTCAACCGGCTACCTGTTCCATTCATTGTTCTACTTGTCGAAATTTACAAATAATTTCCGATAAAGGATTAACCATTGGGGCTCATTGTTCACTTAAACTTGAAGAACAAAAAATTGGCGAATTGTACTGTTTGGATGCTTTGCATATATGTTTCTTTTACTATATAGAAGCAATATATACAAAGATTTCAACCGCCTACCTGTTCCATTCACTGTTCTACTTGTCGAAAGTTACAAATAATTTCCGTTAAGGGATTAACAATGGGGATCGTAGTTCACTTAAACTTGAAGAACAAAAAATTGGCGAATTGTACTGTTTGGATGCTTAGCGTACATGTTTCTTAGACTATATGGAAGCAATATATACAAAGATTTCAACCGTCTACGTGTTCCAATCATTGTTCTACTTGTAGAAAGTTACAATTAATTTCCGTTAAGGGATTAACAATGGGGCTCGTAGTTCACTTAAACTTGAAGAACAAAAAATTGGCGAATGGTACTGTTTGGATGCTTTGCATATATGTTTCTTAGACTATATAGAAGCAATATATACAAAGATTTCAACCGTCTACCTGTTCCATTCATTGTTCTACTTGTCGAAATTTACAAATAATTTCCTTTAAAGGATTAACAATGGGGCTCATTGTTCACTTAAACTTGAAGAACAAAAAATTGGCGAATTGTACTGTTTGCATGCTTTGCATATATGTTTCGTAGACTATATAGAAGCAATATATACATTGATTTCAACCGTCTACCTGTTCCATTCATTGTTCTACTTGTCGCAAGTTACAAATAATTTCCGTTAAAGTATTAACAATGGGGCTCGTAGTTCACTTAAACTTGAAGATCAAATAATTGGCGAATTGTACTGTTTGGATGATATGCAGATATGTATCTTAGACTATATAGAAGCAATATATAGAAGGATTTCCTCCGTCTACCTGTTCCATTCATTGTTCTACTTGTAGAAAATTACAATTAATTTCCGTTAAAGTATTAACAATGGGGCTCGTAGTTCACATAAACTTGAAGAACAAAAAATTGGCGAATGGTACTGTTTGGATGCTTTGCATATATGTTTCTTAGACTATGTAGAAGCAATATATAGAAAGATTTCACCCGTATACCTGTACTATTCATTGTTCTACTTGTGGAAAGTTACAAATAATTTCTATTTCATGATTATCAATGGGGCTCGTTGTTCACTTATACTTGAAGAACAAAAAATTGGCGAATGGTACTGTTTGGATGCTTTGCGTACATGTTTCTTAGACTATAAGGAAGCAATATATACAATGATTTCAACCGTCTACCTATTCCATTCATTGTTCTGCTTGCCGAAATTTACAAATAATTTCCTTTAAAGGATTAACAATGGGGCTCGTTGTTCACTTAAACTTGAAGAACAAAAAATTAGCGAATGGTACAGTTTGGATGCTTTGCAATATGTTTCTTAGACTATATGGAAGCAATATATTCAAAGATTTCAACCGTCTACGTGTTCCAATCATTGTTCTACTTGTCGAAATTTACAAATAATTTCCTTTAAAGGATTAACAATGGGGCTCGTTGTTCACTTAAACTTGAAGAACAATAAATTGGCAAATTGTACTGATTGGATGCTTTGCATATATGTTTCTTAGACTATATAGAAGCAATATATACAATGATTTCAACCGACTACCTGTTCCATTCATTGTTCTTCTTGTAGAAATTTAGAAATAATTTCCATTTCATGATTATCAATGGGGTTCGTTGTTCACTTAAACTTGAAGAACAAAAAATTGGCGAATGTTACTGTTTAGATGCTTTGCATATATGTTTCTTAGACTATATAGAAGCAATATATACAAAGAACTCAACCGTCTACCTGTACCACTCATGGTTCTACTTGTCGAAAGATACAAATAATTTCCGATAAAGGATTAACCATTGGGGCTCATTGTTCACTTAAACTTGAAGAACAAAAAATTGGCGAATGGTACTGTTTGGATTCTTTGCGTACATGTTTCTTAGACTATATGGAAGCAATGTATACAAAGATTTCAACCGTCTACCTGTTCTATTCATTGTTCTACTTGTAGAAACTTACAAATAATTACCGTTTCATGCTTGTCAATGGGGCTCGTTGTTCACTTAAACTTGAAGAACAAAAAATTGGTGAATGGTACAGTTTGGATCCTTTGCATATATGTTTCTTAGACTATATAGAAGCAATATATACAAAGATTTCAGCCGTCTACGTGTTCCATTCATAGTTCTACTTGTCGAAAATTACTAATAATTTCCGATAAAGGATTAACCATTGGGGCTCATTGTTCACTTAAACTTGAAGAACAAAAAATTGGCGAATTGTACTGTTTGGATGCTTTGCGTATATGTTTCTTTGACTATAAAGAAGCAATATATAGAAAGATTTCACCCGTCTACCTTTACTATTCATTGTTCTACTTGTAGAAAGTTACAAATAATTTCCATTTCATGATTATCAATGGGGCTCGTTGTTCACTTCAACTTGAAGAACAATAAATTGGCGAATTGTACAGCTTGGATGCTTTGCATATATGTATCTTAGACTATATAGAAGCAATATATAGAAAGATTTCACTCGTATACCTGTACTGTTCATTGTTCTACTTGTAGAAAGTTACAAATAATTTCCATTTCATGATTATCAATGGGGCTTGTTGTTCACTAATACTTGAAGATACAAAAATTGGCGAATGTTACTGTTTAGATGCGTTGCATATAGGTTTCTTAGACTATATAGAAGCAGCATATACAAAGATTTCAACCGTCTACCTTTTCTATTCATTGTTCTACTTGTAGAAACTTACAAATAATTACCGTTTCATGATTGTCAATGGGGCTCGTTGTTCACTTAAACTTGAAGAACAAAAAATTGGCGAATGGTACAGTTTGGATCCTTTGCATATATGTTTCTTAGACTATATGGAAGCAATATATACAAAGATTTCAACCGTCTACGTGTTCCAATCATTGTTCTTCTTGTCGAAAGTTAGAAATAATTTCCTTTAAAGGATTAACAATGGGGCTCGATGTTCACTTAAACTTGAAGAACAAAAAATTGGCGAATGGAACTGTTTGGATGCTTTGCATATATGTTTCTTAGATTATATAGAATCAACATATACAAAGATTTCAACCGTCTACCTGTTCCATTCATGTTCTACATGTCGAAAATTACAAATAATTTCCGATAAAGGATTAACCATTGGGGCTCATTGTTCACTTAAACTTGAAGATCAAATAATTGGCGAATTGTACTGTTTGGATGATTTGCATATATGTTTCTTAGTCTATATAGAAGCAATATATACAATGATTTCAACCGTCTACCTGTTCCATTCATTGTTCTACTTGTCGAAACTTACAAATAATTTCCTTTAAAGGATTAACAATGGGGCTCGTAGTTCACTTAAACTTGAAGAGCAAAAAATTGGCGAATTGTACTGTTTGGACGCTATGCATATATGTTTCTTAGACTATATAGAATCAATATATACAATGATTTCAACCGTCTACCTATTCCATTCATTGTTCTACTTGCCGAAACTTACAAATAATTTCCTTTAAAGGATTAACAATGGGGCTCGTAGTTCACTTAAACTTGAAGAGCAAAAAATTGGCGAATTGTACTGTTTGGACGCTATGCATATATGTTTCTTAGACTATATAGAAGCAATATATACAATGATTTCAACCGTCTACCTGATCCATTCATTGTTCTACTTGTCGAAATTTACAAATAATTTCCTTTAAAGGATTAACAATGGGGCTCGTAGTTCACTTAAACTTGAAGAACAAAAAATTGGCGAATAGTACTGTTTGGATGCTTTGAATATATGTTTCTTAGATTATATAGAAGCAATATATACAAAGATTTCAACCGTCTACCTGTTCCATTAATTGTTCTACTTGTCGAAAATTATAAGTAATTTCCGATAAGGGATTAACCATTGGGGCTCATTGTTCACTTAAACTTGAAGAACAAAAAATTGGCGAATGGTACTGTTTGGATGCTTTGCATATATGTTTCTTAGACTATGTAGAAGCAATATATAGAAAGATTTCACCCGTATACCTGTACTATTCATTGTTCTACTTGTAGAAAGTTACAAATAATTTCTATTTCATGATTATCAATGGGGCTCGTTGTTCACTTATACTTGAAGAACAAAAAATTGGCGAATGGTACTGTTTGGATGCTTTGCGTACATGTTTCTTAGACTATAAGGAAGCAATATATACAAAGATTTCAACCGTCTACATGTTCCAATCATTGTTCTACTTGTCCAAATTTACAAATAATTTCCTTTAAAGGATTAACAATGGGGCTCGTTGTTCACTTAAACTTGAAGAACAAAAAATTAGCGAATGGTACAGTTTGGATGCTTTGCAATATGTTTCTTAGACTATATGGAAGCAATATATTCAAAGATTTCAACCGTCTACGTGTTCCAATCATTGTTCTACTTGTCGAAATTTACAAATAATTTCCTTTAAAGGATTAACAATGGGGCTCGTTGTTCACTTAAACTTGAAGAACAATAAATTGGCAAATTGTACTGATTGGATGCTTTGCATATATGTTTCTTAGACTATATAGAAGCAATATATACAATGATTTCAACCGACTACCTGTTCCATTCATTGTTCTTCTTGTAGAAATTTAGAAATAATTTCCATTTCATGATTATCAATGGGGTTCGTTGTTCACTTAAACTTGAAGAACAAAAAATTGGCGAATGTTACTGTTTAGATGCTTTGCATATATGTTTCTTAGACTATATAGAAGCAATATATACAAAGAACTCAACCGTCTACCTGTACCACTCATTGTTCTACTTGTCGAAAGATACAAATAATTTCCGATAAAGGATTAACCATTGGGGCTCATTGTTCACTTAAACTTGAAGAACAAAAAATTGGCGAATGGTACTGTTTGGATTCTTTGCGTACATGTTTCTTAGACTATATGGAAGCAATATATACAAAGATTTCAACCGTCTACGTGTTCCAATCATTGTTCTACTTGTCGAAATTTACAAATAATTTCCTTTAAAGGATTAACAATGGGGCTCGTTGTTCACTTAAACTTGAAGAACAAAAAATTAGCGAATGGTACAGTTTGGATGCTTTGCAATATGTTTCTTAGACTATATAGAAGCAATATATAGAAAGATTTCACTCGTATACCTGTACTATTCATTGTTCTACTTGTAGAAAGTTACAAATAATTTCCATTTCATGATTATCAATGGGGCTTGTTGTTCACTAATACTTGAAGATACAAAAATTGGCGAATGTTACTGTTTAGATGCTTTGCATATAGGTTTCTTAGACTATATAGAAGCAGCATATACAAAGATTTCAACCGTCTACCTGTTCTATTCATTGTTCTACTTGTAGAAACTTACAAATAATTACCGTTTCATGCTTGTCAATGGGGCTCGTTGTTCACTTAAACTTGAAGAACAAAAAATTGGCGAATGGTACAGTTTGGATCCTTTGCATATATGTTTCTTAGACTATATAGAAGCAATATATACAAAGATTTCAGCCGTCTACGTGTTCCATTCATAGTTCTACTTGTCGAAAATTACTAATAATTTCCGATAAAGGATTAACCATTGGGGCTCATTGTTCACTTAAACTTGAAGAACAAAAAATTGGCGAATTGTACTGTTTGGATGCTTTGCGTATATGTTTCTTTGACTATAAAGAAGCAATATATAGAAAGATTTCACCCGTCTACCTTTACTATTCATTGTTCTACTTGTAGAAAGTTACAAATAATTTCCATTTCATGATTATCAATGGGGCTCGTTGTTCACTTCAACTTGAAGAACAATAAATTGGCGAATTGTACAGCTTGGATGCTTTGCATATATGTATCTTAGACTATATAGAAGCAATATATAGAAAGATTTCACTCGTATACCTGTACTGTTCATTGTTCTACTTGTAGAAAGTTACAAATAATTTCCATTTCATGATTATCAATGTGGCTTGTTGTTCACTAATACTTGAAGATACAAAAATTGGCGAATGTTACTGTTTAGATGCGTTGCATATAGGTTTCTTAGACTATATAGAAGCAGCATATACAAAGATTTCAACCGTCTACCTGTTCTATTCATTGTTCTACTTGTAGAAACTTACAAATAATTACCGTTTCATGATTGTCAATGGGGCTCGTTGTTCACTTAAACTTGAAGAACAAAAAATTGGCGAATGGTACTGTTTGGATGCTTTGCATATATGTTTCTTAGACTATATGGAAGCAATATATACAAAGATTTCAACCGTCTACGTGTTCCAATCATTGTTCTTCTTGTCGAAAGTTAGAAATAATTTCCTTTAAAGGATTAACAATGGGGCTCGATGTTCACTTAAACTTGAAGAACAAAAAATTGGCGAATGGAACTGTTTGGATGCTTTGCATATATGTTTCTTAGATTATATAGAATCAACATATACAAAAATTTCAACCGTCTACCTGATCCATTCATTGTTCTACTTGTCGAAATTTACAAATAATTTCCTTTAAAGGATTAACAATGGGGCTCGTAGTTCACTTAAACTTGAAGAACAAAAAATTGGCGAATAGTACTGTTTGGATGCTTTGAATATATGTTTCTTAGATTATATAGAAGCAATATATACAAAGATTTCAACCGTCTACCTGTTCCATTAATTGTTCTACTTGTCGAAAATTATAAGTAATTTCCGATAAGGGATTAACCATTGGGGCTCATTGTTCACTTAAACTTGAAGAACAAAAAATTGGCGAATGGTACTGTTTGGATGCTTTGCGTACATGTTTCTTAGACTATATGGAAGCAATATATACAAAGATTTCAACCGTCTACGTGTTCCAATCATTGTTCTACTTGTAGAAAGTTACAATTAATTTCCGTTAAAGGATTAACAATGGGGCTCGTAGTTCACTTAAAGTTGAAGATCAAATAATTGGCGAATTGTACTGTTTGGATGATTTGCATATATGTTTCTTAGACTATATAGAAGCAATATATACAAAGATTTCAACCGTCTACCTGTTCCATTCAATGTTCTACTTGTCGAAAGTTACAAATAGTTTCCGATAAAGGATTAACATTGGGGCTCGTAGTTCACTTAAAGTTGAAGATCAAATAATTGGCGAATTGTACTGTTTGGATGATTTGCATATATGTTTCTTAGACTATATAGAAGCAATATATACAATGATTTCAACCGTCTACCTGTTCCAATCATTGTTCTACTTGTCGAAATTTACGAATAATTTCCTTTAAAGGATTAACAATTGGGCTCGTTGTTCACTTAAACTTGAAGAACAAAAAATTGATGAATGGTACTGTTTGGATGCTTTGCATATATGTTTCTTAGACTATATAGAAGCAATATATACATTGATTCCAATCGTCTACCTGTTCCATTCATTGTTCTACTTGTCGCAAGTTACAAATAATTTCCGTTAAAGTATTAACAATGGGGCTCGTAGTTCACTTAAACTTGAAGAGCAAAAAATTGGCGAATTGTACTGTTTGGATGATTTGCATATATGTTTCTTAGTCTATATAGAAGCAATATATACAATGATTTCAACCGTCTACCTGTTCCATTCATTGTTCTACTTGTCGAAATTTACAAATAATTTCCTTTAAAGGATTAACAATGGGGCTCGTAGTTCACTTAACCTGAAGAACAAAAAATTGGCGAATATTACTGTTTGGATGCTTTGAATATATGTTTCTTAGACTATATAGAAGCAATATATACATAGATTTCAACCGTCTACCTGTTCCATTCATTGTTCTACTTGTCGAAAGTTACAAATAATTTCCGTTAAGGGATTAACAATGGGGATCGTAGTTTACTTAAACTTGAAGGACCAGAAATTGGCGAATTGTACTGTTTGGAAGTTTTGCATATACATTTCTTAGACTATATAGAAGCAATATGTACAATGATTTCAACCGTCTACCTATTCCATTCATTGTTCTACTTGCCGAAATTTACAAATAATTTCCTTTAAAGGATTAACAATGGGGTTCGTTGTTCACTTAAACTTGAAGAGCAAAAAATTGGCGAATTGTACTGTTTGGACGCTATGCATATATGTTTCTTAGACTATATAGAAGCAATATATACAATGATTTCAACAGTCTACCTGGTCCATTCATTGTTCTACTTGTCGAAATTTACAAATAATTTCCTTTAAATGATTAACAATGGGGCTCGTAGTTCACTTAAACTTGAAGAGCAAAAAATTGGCGAATTGTACTGTTTGGACGCTATGCATATATGTTTCTTAGACTATATAGAATCAATATATACAATGATTTCAACCGTCTACCTATTCCATTCATTGTTCTACTTGCCGAAACTTACAAATAATTTCCTTTAAAGGATTAACAATGGGGCTCGTAGTTCACTTAAACTTGAAGAGCAAAAAATTGGCGAATTGTACTGTTTGGACGCTATGCATATATGTTTCTTAGACTATATAGAAGCAATATATACAATGATTTCAACCGTCTACCTGATCCATTCATTGTTCTACTTGTCGAAATTTACAAATAATTTCCTTTAAAGGATTAACAATGGGGCTCGTAGTTCACTTAACCTGAAGAACAAAAAATTGGCGAATATTACTGTTTGGATGCTTTGAATATATGTTTCTTAGACTATATAGAAGCAATATATACAAAGATTTCAACCGTCTACCTGTTCCATTCATTGTTCTACTTGTCGAAAGTTACAAATAATTTCCGTTAAGGGATTAACAATGGGGATCGTAGTTTACTTAAACTTGAAGGACCAGAAATTGGCGAATTGTACTGTTTGGAAGCTTTGCATATACATTTCTTAGACTATATAGAAGCAATATGCACAATGATTTCAACCGTCTACCTATTCCATTCATTGTTCTACTTGCCGAAATTTACAAATAATTTCCTTTAAAGGATTAACAATGGGGCTCGTTGTTCACTTAAACTTGAAGAGCAAAAAATTGGCGAATTGTACTGTTTGGACGCTATGCATATATGTTTCTTACAAGGGAACATCCCGAGGTGCCACACGCCGATTTTGATGAAATTTTAGTATGATGTAGTACTCGTTAGAATATTCGACACGTATTTTTTTATATCGGCAATCGTCCACGTTAAAGGGGTGAAAACCGCCCCCAAAGTTGGGGGCCGAAAGTGTATTTCGTTGAATATCTCGTAAACTATGAGAGATAGAGCATTTGCGTAAATTGACGAAATTAGCGCCTTTGCATTACGAATTTAACGGCATAATTTCTTTTGCAAAATCTCCATTTGTTTAAACAATATGTTGAAAAATAACATATTTTCGGCAGTTTTACCACTTTAATGTTATTCAATTTTCTTGAATATTTTTTTGTAAAAACTACATTTCCTATACAAAATTACGGATAAATAGGAATTTCGATTTTTTCATCAACAAAAAAGTTATTACATATGAGATTTTATCGTTCGACGCGCGAAATAGAGTCCCTACACGAGTCGTTCCTTGTTCATAACTCCCCGGTAATTTGTAAATAAATTGATTTTACCGATAACCATTCGTTGCTAACAAAAAGAAAAGAATTTTCCGTTACTTTAATGCGATATAATTTTCGGCTACAGCACTGCGCGCGGTTTATGGAGGGACATTCCCAGGTCGGCACGGTGTGAACAAATAAATGAAACAACAAGAATGGAGTGTAAAATGCTTATAGAAAAAGTAGTGACCGCTCACCAACAATGAGAAGTAGCCGAGGTGTAGGACTATCCCACTTCACGAATCTACAGCTTCCGCCTGCTTATTGTTAGAAATGCCAAAGATTATAACTCTTTGTCTATGCGTTACGAAAATCACAGGCTTTCGCCTGATGACAAATTTCAGGGATCTTTCCCATTTTTACAACATACTTCGGAAATTTCCTCTTCGCGAGGAAAAAGAGGGTGGGGTTTAACTATTATACTAATAACCAATTACAAACATGGTAAAGTCGATACGTCATCGTCTTTAAGGTATATATAATAGTGAGTGTTTAATATTTGTCGAATTCTATTCGCATCAACATTCGTATGCTGACGAAAGAGTTTTTGCTATTGCGAAGATTTTGGAAAGCGCTAATAGCTTCTTGCGGTAATAATTTACAGTAAGTATTTTTGTTAAAAACCAAAATTGCAATTTTTCTGCTATTCTTTATTATTTTACATTGTTCATTGCAAAATTAAAGCAGTTTAGATTTGCAGTCATGGCAGTAAATCCTATGAATATTATCAATATTTTAATTGGACGTGGGAATGTCCCTCCATAAACCGCGCGCAGTGCTGTAGCCGAAAATTATATCGCATTAAAGTAACGGAAAATTCTTTTCTTTTTGTTAGCAACGAATGGTTATCGGTAAAATCAATTTATTTACAAATTACCGGGGAGTTATGAACAAGGAACGACTCGTGTAGGGACTCTATTTCGCGCGTTGAACGATAAAATCTCATATGTAATAACTTTTTTGTTGATGAAAAAATCGAAATTCCTATTTATCCGTAATTTTGTATAGGAAATGTAGTTTTTACAAAAAAATATTCAAGAAAATTGAATAACATTAAAGTGGTAAAACTGCCGAAAATATGTTATTTTTCAACATATTGTTTAAACAAATGGAGATTTTGCAAAAGAAATTATGCCGTTAAATTCGTAATGCAAAGGCGCTAATTTCGTCAATTTACGCAAATGCTCTATCTCTCATAGTGTCCGAGATATTCAAGGAAATACCGTTTTGGCCCCCAACTTTGGGGGCGGTTTTCACCCCTTTAACGTGGACGATTGCCGATATAAAAAAATACGTGTCGAATATTTTAACGAGTACTACATCATACTAAAATTACATCAAAATCGGCGTGTGGCACCTCGGGATGTTCCCTTGTTAGACTATATAGAAGCAATATATACAATGATTTCAACAGTCTACCTGGTCCATTCATTGTTCTACTTGTCGAAATTTACAAATAATTTCCTTTAAATGATTAACAATGGGGCTCGTAGTTCACTTAAACTTGAAGAGCAAAAAATTGGCGAATTGTACTGTTTGGACGCTATGCATATATGTTTCTTAGACAATATAGAATCAATATATACAATGATTTCAACCGTCTACCTATTCCATTCATTGTTCTACTTGCCGAAACTTACAAATAATTTCCTTTAAAGGATTAACAATGGGGCTCGTAGTTCACTTAAACTTGAAGAGCAAAAAATTGGCGAATTGTACTGTTTGGACGCTATGCATATATGTTTCTTAGACTATATAGAAGCAATATATACAATGATTTCAACCGTCTACCTGATCCATTCATTGTTCTACTTGTCGAAATTTACAAATAATTTCCTTTAAAGGATTAACAATGGGGCTCGTAGTTCACTTAAACTTGAAGAACAAAAAATTGGCGAATGGTACTGTTTGGATGCTTTGCATATATGTTTCTTAGATTATATAGAAGCAATATATACAAAGATTTCAACCGTCTACCTGTTCCATTCATTGTTCTACTTGTCGAAAATTACAAATAATTTCCGATAAAGGATTAACCATTGGGGCTCATTGTTCACTTAAACTTGAATAACAAAAATTGGCGAATGGTACTGTTTGGATGGTTTGCGTACATGTTTCTTAGACTATATGGAAGCAATATATACAAAGAATTCATCCGTCTACCTGTTCTATTCATTGTTCTTCTTGTCGAAAGTTAGAAATAATTTCCGTTTCATGATTATCAATGGGCCTCGTTGTTCACTAAAACTTGAAGATCAAAAAATTGGCGAATGGTACTGTTTGGATGCTTTGCATGTATGTTTCTTAGATTATATAGAAGCAATATATACAAAGATTTCAACCGTCTACCTGTTCCATTCATTGTTCTACTTGGCGAAAATTACAAATAATTTCCGATAATGGATTAACCATTGGGGCTCATTGTTCACTTAAACTTGAAGAACAAAAAATTGGCGAATGGTACTGTTTGGATGCTTTGCGTACATGTTTCTTAGACTATATGGAAGCAATATATACAAAGATTTCAACCGTCTACGTGTTCCAATCATTGTTCTACTTGTCGAAATTTACAAATAATTTCCTTTAAAGGATTAACAATGGGGCTCGTAGTTCACTTAAACTTGAAGAACAAAAAATTGTCGAATTGTACTGTTTGGATGCTATGCATATATGTTTCGTAGATTATATAGAAGCAATATATACAATGATTTCAACCGTCTACCTGATCCATTCATTGTTCTACTTGTCGAAATTTACAAATAATTTCCTTTAAAGGATTAACAATGGGGCTCGTAGTTCACTTAAACTTGAAGAACAAAAAATTGGCGAATTGTACTGTTTGGTTGCTTTGCATATATGTTTCTTAGACTATTTAGAAGCAATATATACAAAGATTTCAACCGTCTACCTGTACCATTCATTGTTCTGCTTGTCGAAAATTACAAATAATTTCCTTTAAAGGATTAACAATGGGGCTCGTAGTTCACTTAAACTTGAAGAACAAAAAATTGGCGAATGGTACTGTTTGGATGCTTTGCATATATGTTTCTTAGATTATATAGAAGCAATATATACAAAGATTTCAACCGTCTACCTGTACCATTCATTGTTCTGCTTGTCGAAATTTACAAATAATTTCCTTTAAATGATTAACAATGGGGCTCGTTGTTCACTTAAACTTGAAGAACAAAAAATTGATGAATGGTACTGTTTGGATGCTTTGCATATATGTTTCTTAGACTATATAGAAGCAATATATACATTGATTTCAACCGTCTACCTGTTCCATTCATTGTTCTACTTGTCGCAAGTTACAAATAATTTCCGTTAAGGGATTAACAATAGGGATCGTAGTTTACTTAAACTTGAAGAACAAGAAATTGGCGAATTGTACTGTTTGGATGCTTTGCATATAGGTTTCTTAGACTATATAGAAGCAACACATACAAAGATTTCAACCGTCTACCTGTTCTATTCATTGTTCTACTTGTAGAAAGTTACAAATAATTTCCGTTTCATGATTATCAATGGGTCTCGTTGTTCACTTAAACTTGAAGAACAAAAAATTGGCGAATGGAACTGTTTGGATGCTTTGCATATATGTTTCTTAGATTATATAGAAGCAATATATACAAAGATTTCAACCGTCTACCTGTTCCATTCATTGTTCTACTTGTCGAAAATTACAAATAATTTCCGATAAAGGATTAACCATTGGGGCTCATTGTTCACTTAAACTTGAATAACAAAAATTGGCGAATGGTACTGTTTGGATGGTTTGCGTACATGTTTCTTAGACTATATGGAAGCAATATATACAAAGAATTCATCCGTCTACCTGTTCTATTCATTTTTCTTCTTGTCGAAAGTTAGAAATAATTTCCGTTTCATGATTATCAATGGGCCTCGTTGTTCACTTAAACTTGAAGATCAAAAAATTGGCGAATGGTACTGTTTGGATGCTTTGCGTACATGTTTCTTAGACTATATGGAAGCAATATATACAAAGATTTCAACCGTCTACGTGTTCCAATCATTGTTCTACTTGTCGAAATTTACAAATAATTTCCGTTTCATGATTATCAATGGGTCTCGTTGTTCACTTAAACTTGAAGAACAAAAAATTGGCGAATGGTACTGTTTGGATGCTTTGCATGTATGTTTCTTAGATTATATAGAAGCAATATATACAAAGATTTCAATCGTCTACCTGTTCCATTCATTGTTCTACTTGGCGAAAATTACAAATAATTTCCGATAAAGGATTAACCATTGGGGCTCATTGTTCACTTAAACTTGAAGAACAAAAAATTGGCGAATGGTACTGTTTGGATGCTTTGCGTACATGTTTCTTAGACTATATGGAAGCAATATATACAAAGATTTCAACCGTCTACGTGTTCCAATCATTGTTCTACTTGTCGAAATTTACAAATAATTTCCTTTAAAGGATTAACAATGGGGCTCGTAGTTCACTTAAACTTGAAGAACAAAAAATTGTCGAATTGTACTGTTTGGATGCTATGCATATATGTTTCGTAGATTATATAGAAGCAATATATACAATGATTTCAACCGTCTACCTGATCCATTCATTGTTCTACTTGTCGAAATTTACAAATAATTTCCTTTAAAGGATTAACAATGGGGCTCGTAGTTCACTTAAACTTGAAGAACAAAAAATTGGCGAATTGTACTGTTTGGATGCTTTGCATATATGTGTCTTAGACTATTTAGAAGCAATATATACAAAGATTTCAACCGTCTACCTGTACCATTCATTGTTCTGCTTGTCGAAAATTACAAATAATTTCCTTTAAAGGATTAACAATGGGGCTCGTAGTTCACTTAAACTTGAAGAACAAAAAATTGGCGAATGGTACTGTTTGGATGCTTTGCATATATGTTTCTTAGATTATATAGAAGCAATATATACAAAGATTTCAACCGTCTACCTGTACCATTCATTGTTCTGCTTGTCGAAATTTACAAATAATTTCCTTTAAATGATTAACAATGGGGCTCGTTGTTCACTTAAACTTGAAGAACAAAAAATTGATGAATGGTACTGTCTGGATGCTTTGCATATATGTTTCTTAGACTATATAGAAGCAATATATACATTGATTTCAACCGTCTACCTGTTCCATTCATTGTTCTACTTGTCGCAAGTTACAAATAATTTCCGTTAAAGTATTAACAATGGGGCTCGTAGTTCACTTAAAGTTGAAGATCAAATAATTGGCGAATTGTACTGTTTGGATGATTTGTATATATGTTTCTTAGACTATATAGAAGCAATATATACAATGATTTCAACCGTCTACCTGCTCCATTCATGGTTCTACTTGTCGAAAGTTACAAATAATTTCCGTTAAGGGATTAACAATAGGGATCGTAGTTTACTTAAACTTGAAGAACAAGAAATTGGCGAATTGTACTGTTTGGATGCTTTGCATATAGGTTTCTTAGACTATATAGAAGCAACACATACAAAGATTTCAACCGTCTACCTGTTCTATTCATTGTTCTACTTGTAGAAAGTTACAAATAATTTCCGTTTCATGATTATCAATGGGTCTCGTTGTTCACTTAAACTTGAAGAACAAAAAATTGGCGAATGGAACTGTTTGGATGCTTTGCATATATGTTTCTTAGATTATATAGAATCAACATATACAAAGATTTCAACCGTCTACCTGTTCCATTCATGTTCTACTTGTCGAAAATTACAAATAATTTCCGATAAAGGATTAACCATTGGGGCTCATTGTTCACTTACACTTGAAGAACAAAAAATTGGCGAATGGTACTGTTTGGATGCTTTGCATATATGTTTCTTAGACTATATGGAAGCAATATATACATTGATTTCAACCGTCTACCTGTTCCATTCATTGTTCTACTATTCGCAAGTTACAAATAATTTCCGTTAAAGTATTAACAATGGGGCTCGTAGTTCACTTAAACTTGAAGATCAAATAATTGGCGAATTGTACTGTTTGGATGCTTTGCATATATGTTTCTTAGACTATTTAGAAGCAATATATACAAAGATTTCAACCGTCTACCTGTACCATTCATTGTTCTGCTTGTCGAAAATTACAAATAATTTCCTTTAAAGGTTTAACAATGGGGCTCGTAGTTCACTTAAACTTGAAGAACAAAAAATTGGCGAATGGTACTGTTTGGATGCTTTGCATATATGTTTCTTAGATTATATAGAAGCAATATATACAAAGATTTCAACCGTCTACCTGTACCATTCATTGTTCTGCTTGTCGAAATTTACAAATAATTTCCTTTAAAGGATTAACAATGGGGCTCGTTGTTCACTTAAACTTGGAAAAACAAAAAATAGGCGAATTGTACTGTTTGGATGCTTTGCATATATGTTTCTTAGACTATATGGGAGCAATATATACAATGATTTCAACCGTCTACCTGTTCCATTCATTGTTCTACTTGTAGAAAGTTACAAATAATTACCGATAAAGGATTAACCATTGGGGCTCATTGTTCACTTAAACTTGAAAAACAAAAAATAGGCGAATTGTACTGTTTGGATGCTTTGCATATATGTTTCTTAGACTATATGGAAGCAATATATACAATGATTTCAACCGTCTACCTGTTCCATTCATTGTTCTACTTGTAGAAAGTTACAAATAATTTCCGTTTCATGATTTTCAATGGGGCTCGTTGTTCACTTACACTTGAAGAACAAAAAATTGGCGAATGGTACTGTTTGGATGCTTTGCATATATGTTTCTTAGATTATATAGAAGCAAAATATACAAAGATTTCAACCGTCTAACTGTTCGATTCATTGTTCTACTTGTCGAAAATTACAAATAATTTCCGATAAAG
This sequence comes from Cerceris ruficornis, assembly GCA_963989415.1. NCBI lineage: Eukaryota > Metazoa > Arthropoda > Insecta > Hymenoptera > Crabronidae > Cerceris > Cerceris ruficornis. The sequence goes on from CAXDIW010000210.1 coordinate 246,909, forward strand.
GATTAACCATTGGGGCTCATTGTTCACTTAAACTTGAAGAACAAAAAATTGGCGAATGGTACTGTTTGGGTGCTTTGCGTACATGTTTCTTAGACTATATGGAAGCAATATATACAAAGATTTCAACCGTCAACGTGTTCCAATCATTGTTCTACTTGTCGAAATTTACGAATAATTTCCTTTAAAGGATTAGCAATGGGGCTCGTAGTTCACTTAAACTTGATGAACAAAAAATTGGCGAATGGTACTGTTTGGATGCTTTGCATATATGTTTCTTAGATTATATAGAAGCAATATTTACAAAGATTTCAACCGTCTACCTGTTCCATTCATTGTTCAACTTTTCGAAATTTACAAATAATTTCCTTTAAAGGATTAACAATGGGGCTCGTAGTTCACTTAAACATGAAGATGAAATAATTGGCGAATTGTACTGTTTGGATGCTTTGCATATATGATTCGTAGATTATATAGAAGCAATATATACAATGATTTCACCCGTCTACTTGTTCCATTCATTGTTCTACTTGTCGAAAGTTACAAATAATTTCCGTTAAGGGATTAACAATGGGGATCGTAGTTTACTTAAACTTGAAGAACAAAAAATTGGCGAATTGTACTGTTTGGATGCTTTGCATATATGTTTCTTAGACTATATAGAAGCAATATATACAATGAATTCAACAGTCAACCTGTTCCATTCATTGTTCTACTTGTCGAAATTTACAAATAATTTCCTTTAAAGGATTAACAATGGGGCTCGTAGTTCACTTAATCTTGAAGAACAAAAAATTGGCGAATGGAACTGTTTGGATGCTTTGCATATATGTTTCTTAGATTATATAGAATCAACATATACAAAGATTTCAACCGTCTACCTGTTCCATTCATGTTCTACTTGTCGAAAATTACAAATAATTTCCGATAAAGGATTAACCATTGGGGCTCATTGTTCACTTACACTTGAAGAACAAAAAATTGGCGAATGGTACTGTTTGGATGCTTTGCATATATGTTTCTTAGACTATATGGAAGCAATATATACATTGATTTCAACCGTCTACCTGTTCCATTCATTGTTCTACTATTCGCAAGTTACAAATAATTTCCGTTAAAGTATTAACAATGGGGCTCGTAGTTCACTTAAACTTGAAGATCAAATAATTGGCGAATTGTACTGTTTGGATGCTTTGCATATATGTTTCTTAGACTATTTAGAAGCAATATATACAAAGATTTCAACCGTCTACCTGTACCATTCATTGTTCTGCTTGTCGAAAATTACAAATAATTTCCTTTAAAGGTTTAACAATGGGGCTCGTAGTTCACTTAAACTTGAAGAACAAAAAATTGGCGAATGGTACTGTTTGGATGCTTTGCATATATGTTTCTTAGATTATATAGAAGCAATATATACAAAGATTTCAACCGTCTACCTGTACCATTCATTGTTCTGCTTGTCGAAATTTACAAATAATTTCCTTTAAAGGATTAACAATGGGGCTCGTTGTTCACTTAAACTTGAAAAACAAAAAATAGGCGAATTGTACTGTTTGGATGCTTTGCATATATGTTTCTTAGACTATATGGAAGCAATATATACAATGATTTCAACCGTCTACCTGTTCCATTCATTGTTCTACTTGTAGAAAGTTACAAATAATTACCGATAAAGGATTAACCATTGGGGCTCATTGTTCACTTAAACTTGAAAAACAAAAAATAGGCGAATTGTACTGTTTGGATGCTTTGCATATATGTTTCTTAGACTATATGGAAGCAATATATACAATGATTTCAACCGTCTACCTGTTCCATTCATTGTTCTACTTGTAGAAAGTTACAAATAATTTCCGTTTCATGATTTTCAATGGGGCTCGTTGTTCACTTACACTTGAAGAACAAAAAATTGGCGAATGGTACTGTTTGGATGCTTTGCATATATGTTTCTTAGATTATATAGAAGCAAAATATACAAAGATTTCAACCGTCTAACTGTTCGATTCATTGTTCTACTTGTCGAAAATTACAAATAATTTCCGATAAAGGATTAACCATTGGGGCTCATTGTTCACTTAAACTTGAAGAACAAAAAATTGGCGAATGGTACTGTTTGGGTGCTTTGCGTACATGTTTCTTAGACTATATGGAAGCAATATATACAAAGATTTCAACCGTCAACGTGTTCCAATCATTGTTCTACTTGTCGAAATTTACGAATAATTTCCTTTAAAGGATTAGCAATGGGGCTCGTAGTTCACTTAAACTTGATGAACAAAAAATTGGCGAATGGTACTGTTTGGATGCTTTGCATATATGTTTCTTAGATTATATAGAAGCAATATTTACAAAGATTTCAACCGTCTACCTGTTCCATTCATTGTTCAACTTTTCGAAATTTACAAATAATTTCCTTTAAAGGATTAACAATGGGGCTCGTAGTTCACTTAAACATGAAGATGAAATAATTGGCGAATTGTACTGTTTGGATGCTTTGCATATATGATTCGTAGATTATATAGAAGCAATATATACAATGATTTCACCCGTCTACCTGTTCCATTCATTGTTCTACTTGTCGAAAGTTACAAATAATTTCCGTTAAGGGATTAACAATGGGGATCGTAGTTTAATTAAACTTGAAGAACAAAAAATTGGCGAATTGTACTGTTTGGATGCTTTGCATATATGTTTCTTAGACTATATAGAAGCAATATATACAATGATTTCAACAGTCAACCTGTTCCATTCATTGTTCTACTTGTCGAAATTTACAAATAATTTCCTTTAAAGGATTAACAATGGGGCTCGTAGTTCACTTAAACTTGAAGAACAAAAAATTGGCGAATGGTACTGTTTGGATGCTTTGCATATATGTTTCGTAGATTATATAGAAGCAATATATACAATGATTTCAACCGTCTACCTGTTCCATTCATTGTTCTACTTGTCGAAAGTTACAAATAATTTCCTTTAAAGGATTAACAATGGGGCTCGTTGTTCACTTAAACTTGAAGAACAAAAAATTGGCGAATGGTACTGTTTGGATGCTTTGCATATATGTTTCGTAGGCTATATAGAAGCAATATATACAAAGATTTCAACCGTCTACCTGTTCCATTCATTGTTCTACTTGTCGAAATTTACAAATAATTTCCTTTAAAGGATTAACAATGGGGCTCGTTGTTCACTTAAACTTGAAGAACAAAAAATTGGCGAATTGTACTGTTTGGACGCTTTGCATATATGTTTCTTAGACTATATGGAAGCAATATATACAAAGATTTCAACCGTCTACGTGTTCCAATCATTGTTCTACTTGTCGAAATTTACAAATAATTTCCTTTAAAGGATTAACAATGGGGCTCGTTGTTCACTTAAACTTGAAGAACAAAAAATTGGCGAATTGTACTGTTTGGATGCTTTGCATATATGTTTCTTAGACTATTTAGAAGAAATATATAGAAAGATTTCACCCGTCTACCGGTACTATTCATTGTTCTACTTGTCGAAAGTTACAAATAATTTCCGATAAAGGATTAACAATGGGGCTCATTGTTCACTTAAACTTGAAGATCAAAAAATTGGCGAATGTTACTGTTTAGATGCTTTGCATATAGGTTTCTTAGACTATATAGAAGCAACATATAGAAAGATTTCAACCGTCTACCTGTTCTATTCATTGTTCTACTTGTAGAAAGTTACAAATAATTTCCGTTTCATGATTATCAATGGGGCTCGTTGTTCACTTAAAATTGAAGAACAAAAAATTGGCGAATGGTACTGTTTGGATGCTTTGTATATATGTTTCTTAGACTATATAGAAGCAATATATACAAAGATTTCAACCGCCTACCTGTTCCATTCATTGTTCTACTTGTCGGAATTTACAAATAATTTCCTTTAAAGGATTAACAATGGGGCTCGTTGTTCACTTAAACTTGAAGAACAATAAATTGGCGAATTGTACTGTTTGGATGCTTTTCATATATGTTTCTTAGACTATATAGAAGCAATATATACATTGATTTCAATCGTCTACATGTTCCATTCATTGTTCTACTTGTCGAAAGTTACAAATAATTTCCGATAAAGGATTAACCATTGGGGCTCATTGTTCACTTAAACTTGAAGAACAAAAAATTGACGAATTTTACTGTTTGGATGCTTTGCATATATGTTTCTTAGACTATATAGAAGCAATATATCGAAGGATTTCACCCGTCTACCTGTTCCATTCATTGTTCTACTTGTCGAAAATTACAAATAATTTCCGATAAAGGATTAACAATGGGGCTCATTGTTCACTTAAACTTGAAGAACAAAAAATTGGCGAATGGTACTGTTTGGATGCTTTACATATATGTTTCATAGACTATATAGAAGCAATATATACATTGATTTCAACCGTCTACTTGTTCCATTCATTGTTCTACTTGTCGAAAATTACAAATAATTTCCGATAAAGGATTAACCATTGGGGCTCATTGTTCACTTAAACTTGAAGATGAAATAATTGGCGAATTGTACTGAATGGATGCTTTGCATATATGTTTCTTAGATTATATAGAAGCAATATATACAAAGATTTCAACCGTCTACCTGTTCCATTCATTGTTCTACTTGTCGAAAGTTACAAATAATTTCCGTTAAGGGATTAACAATGGGGATCGTAGTTTACTTAAACTTGAAGAACAAAAAATTGGCGAATTGTACTGTTTGGATGCTTTGCATATATGTTTCTTAGACTATATAGAAGCAATATATACAATGATTTCCACCGTCTACCTGTTCCATTCATTGTTCTACTTGTCGAAAGTTACAAATAATTACCGATAAAGGATTAACCATTGGGGCTCATTGTTCACTTAAACTTGAAAAACAAAAAATAGGCGAATTGTACTGTTTGGATGTTTGCATATATGTTTCTTAGACTATATGGAAGCAATATATACAATGATTTCAACCGTCTACCTGTTCCATTCATTGTTCTACTTGTAGAAAGTTACAAATAATTACCGATAAAGGATTAACCATTGGGGCTCATTGTTCACTTAAACTTGATAAACAAAAAATAGGCGAATTGTACTGTTTGGATGCTTTGCATATATGTTTCTTAGACTATATGGAAGCAATATATACAATGATTTCAACCGTCTACCTGTTCCATTCATTGTTCTACTTGTAGAAAGTTACAAATAATTTCCGTTTCATGATTATCAATGGGGCTCGTTGTTCACTTACACTTGAAGAACAAAAAATTGGCGAATGGTACTGTTTGGATGATTTGCATATATGTTTCTTAGATTATATAGAAGCAATATATACAAAGATTTCAACCGTCTAACTGTTCGATTCATTGTTCTACTTGTCGAAAATTACAAATAATTTCCGATAAAGGATTAACCATTGGGGCTCATTGTTCACTTAAACTTGAAGAACAAAAAATTGGCGAATGGTACTGTTTGGGTGCTTTGCGTACATGTTTCTTAGACTACATGGAAGCAATATATACAAAGATTTCAACCGTCAACGTGTTCCAATCACTGTTCTACTTGTCGAAATTTACGAATAATTTCCTTTAAAGGATTAGCAATGGGGCTCGTAGTTCACTTAAACTTGATGAACAAAAAATTGGCGAATGGTACTGTTTGGATGCTTTGCATATATGTTTCGTAGATTATATAGAAGCAATATATACAAAGATTTCAACCGTCTACCTGTTCCATTCATTGTTCTACTTGTAGAAAGTTACAAATAATTACCGATAAAGGATTAACCATTGGGGCTCATTGTTCACTTAAACTTGAAAAACAAAAAATAGGCGAATTGTACTGTTTGGATGCTTTGCATATATGTTTCTTAGACTATATGGAAGCAATATATACAATGATTTCAACCGTCTACCTGTTCCATTCATTGTTCTACTTGTAGAAAGTTACAAATAATTTCCGTTTCATGATTATCAATGGGGCTCGTTGTTCACTTACACTTGAAGAACAAAAAATTGGCGAATGGTACTGTTCGGATGCTTTGCATATATGTTTCTTAGATTATATAGAAGCAAAATATACAAAGATTTCAACCGTCTAACTGTTCGATTCATTGTTCTACTTGTCGAAAATTACAAATAATTTCCGATAAAGGATTAACCATTGGGGCTCATTGTTCACTTAAACTTGAAGAACAAAAAATTGGCGAATGGTACTGTTTGGGTGCTTTGCGTACATGTTTCTTAGACTATATGGAAGCAATATATACAAAGATTTCAACCGTCAACGTGTTCCAATCATTGTTCTACTTGTCGAAATTTACGAATAATTTCCTATAAAGGATTAGCAATGGGGCTCGTAGTTCACTTAAACTTGATGAACAAAAAATTGGCGAATGGTACTGTTTGGATGCTTTGCATATATGTTTCTTAGATTATATAGAAGCAATATTTACAAAGATTTCAACCGTCTACCTGTTCCATTCATTGTTCAACTTTTCGAAATTTACAAATAATTTCCTTTAAAGGATTAACAATGGGGCTCGTAGTTCACTTAAACATGGAGATGAAATAATTGGCGAATTGTACTGTTTGGATGCTTTGCATATATGATTCGTAGATTATATAGAAGCAATATATACAATGATTTCACCCGTCTACCTGTTCCATTCATTGTTCTACTTGTCGAAAGTTACAAATAATTTCCGTTAAGGGATTAACAATGGGGATCGTAGTTTACTTAAACTTGAAGAACAAAAAATTGGCGAATTGTACTGTTTGGATGCTTTGCATATATGTTTCTTAGACTATATAGAAGCAATATATACAATGATTTCAACAGTCAACCTGTTCCATTCATTGTTCTACTTGTCGAAATTTACAAATAATTTCCTTTAAAGGATTAACAATGGGGCTCGTAGTTCACTTAAACTTGAAGAACAAAAAATTGGCGAATGGTACTGTTTGGATGCTTTGCATATATGTTTCGTAGATTATATAGAAGCAATATATACAATGATTTCAACCGTCTACCTGTTCCATTCATTGTTCTACTTGTCGAAAGTTACAAATAATTTCCTTTAAAGGATTAACAATGGGGCTCGTTGTTCACTTAAACTTGAAGAACAAAAAATTGGCGAATGGTACTGTTTGGATGCTTTGCATATATGTTTCGTAGGCTATAGAGAAGCAATATATACAAAGATTTCAACCGTCTACCTGTTCCATTCATTGTTCTACTTGTCGAAATTTACAAATAATTTCCTTTAAAGGATTAACAATGGGGCTCGTTGTTCACTTAAACTTGAAGAACAAAAAATTAGCGAATGGTACTGTTTGGATGCTTTGCACATACGTTTCGTAGGCTATATAGAAGCAATATATACAAAGATTTCAACCGTCTACCTGTTCCATTCATTGTTCTACTTGTCGAAATTTACAAATAATTTCCTTTAAAGGATTAACAATGGGGCTCGTAGTTCACTTAACCTTGAAGAACAAAAAATTGGCGAATGGTACTGTTTGGATGCTTTGTATATATGTTTCTTAGACTATATAGAAGCAATATATACAAAGATTTCAACCGCCTACCTGTTCCATTCATTGTTCTACTTGTCGGAATTTACAAATAATTTCCTTTAAAGGATTAACAATGGGGCTCGTTGTTCACTTAAACTTGAAGAACAATAAATTGGCGAATTGTACTGTTTGGATGCTTTTCATATATGTTTCTTAGACTATATAGAAGCAATATATACATTGATTTCAATCGTCTACCTGTTCCATTCATTGTTCTACTTGTCGAAAGTTACAAATAATTTCCGATAAAGGATTAACCATTGGGGCTCATTGTTCACTTAAACTTGAAGAACAAAAAATTGGCGAATTTTACTGTTTGGATGCTTTGCATATATGTTTCTTAGACTATATAGAAGCAATATATCGAAGGATTTCACCCGTCTACCTGTTCCATTCATTGTTCTACTTGTCGAAAGTTACAAATAATTTCCGTTATGGGATTAACAATGGGGATCGTAGTTTACTTAAACTTGAAGAACAAAAAATTGGCGAATTGTACTGTTTGGATGCTTTGCATATATGTTTCTTAGACTATATAGAAGCAATATATACAATGATTTCAACCGTCTACCTGTTCCATTCATTGTTCTACTTGTCGAAAGTTACAAATAATTACCGATAAAGGATTAACCATTGGGGCTCATTGTTCACTTAAACTTGAAAAACAAAAAATAGGCGAATTGTACTGTTTGGATGTTTGCATATATGTTTCTTAGACTATATGGAAGCAATATATACAATGATTTCAACCTTCTACCTGTTCCATTCATTGTTCTACTTGTAGAAAGTTACAAATAATTACCGATAAAGGATTAACCATTGGGGCTCATTGTTCACTTAAACTTGAAGAACAAAAAATTGGCGATTGGTACTGTTTGGGTGCTTTGCGTACATGTTTCTTAGACTACATGGAAGCAATATATACAAAGATTTCAACCGTCAACGTGTTCCAATCACTGTTCTACTTGTCGAAATTTACGAATAATTTCCTTTAAAGGATTAGCAATGGGGCTCGTAGTTCACTTAAACTTGATGAACAAAAAATTGGCGAATGGTACTGTTTGGATGCTTTGCATATATGTATCGTAGATTATATAGAAGCAATATATACAAAGATTTCAACCGTCTACCTGTTCCATTCATTGTTCTACTTGTCGAAAGTTACAAATAATTTCCGTTAAGGGATTAACAATGGGGATCGTAGTTTACTTAAACTTGAAGAACAAAAAATTGGCGAATTGTACTGTTTGGATGCTTTGGATATATGTTTCTTAGACTATATAGAAGCCATATATACAATGATTTCTACAGTCTACCTGTTCCATTCATTGTTCCACTTGTCGAAAGTTACAAATAATTTCCTTTAAAGGATTAACAATGGGGCTCGTTGTTCACTTAAACTTGAAGAACAAAAAATTGGCGAATGGTACTGTTTGGATGCTTTGCATATATGTTTCGTAGGCTATATAGAAGCAATATATACAAAGATTTCATCCGTCTACCTGTTCCATTCATTGTTCTACTTGTCGAAAGTTACAAATAATTTCCGATAAAGGATTAACAATGGGGCTCATTGTTCACTTAAACTTGAAGGACAAAAAATTGGCGAATGGTACTGTTTGGATGCTTTGCGTACATGTTTCTTAGACTATATGGAAGCAATATATACAAGGATTTCAACCGTCTACCTGTTCCATTCATTGTTCTACTTGTCGAAAGTTACAAATAATTACGGAAAAGTATTAACCATTGGGGCTCATTGTTCACTTAAACTTGAAGAACAAAAAATTGGCGAATGGTACTGTTTGGGTGCTTTGCGTACATGTTTCTTAGACTATATGGAAGCAATATTTACAAAGATTTCAACCGTCTACGTGTTCCAATCATTGTTCTACTTCTAGAAAGTTACAATTAATTTCCGTTAAAGGATTAACAATGGGGCTCGTAGTTCACTTAAACTTGAAGAACAAAAAATTGGCGAATTGTACTGTTTGGATGCTTTGCATATATGTTTCTTAGACTATATAGAAGCAATATATACAAAGATTTCAACCGTCTACGTGTTCCAATCATTGTTCAACTTCTAGAAAGTTACAATTAATTTCCGTTAAAGGATTAACAATGGGTCTCATTGTTCACTTAAACTTGAAGAACAAAAAATTGGCGAATGGTACTGTTTGGATGCTTTGCGTACATGTTTCTTAGACTATATGGAAGCAATATATACAATGATTTCAACCGTCTACCTGTTCCATTCATTGTTCTACTTGTCGAAAGTTACAAATAATTACGGAAAAGTATTAACCATTGGGGCTCATTGTTCACTTAAACTTGAAGAACAAAAAATTGGCGAATTGTACTGTTTGGATGCTTTGCATATATGTCTCTTAGACTATATAGAAGCAATATATACAAAGATATCAACCGTCTACCTGTTCCATTCATTGTTCTACTTGTCGAAATTTACAAATAATTTCCTTTAAAGGATTAACAATGGGGCTCGTAGTTCACTTAACCTTGAAGAACAAAAAATTGGAAAATGGTACTGTTTGGATGCTTTGCATATATGTTTCTTATACTATATAGAAGCAATATATACAAAGATTTCAACCGTCTACCTGTTCCATTCAATGTTCTAATTGTCGAAAGGTACAAATAATTTCCGATAAAGGATTAACAATGGGGCTCGTTGTTCACTTAAACTTGAAGAACAAAAAATTGGCGAATGGTACTGTTTGGATGCTTTGCACATACGTTTCGTAGGCTATATAGAAGCAATATATACAAAGATTTCAACCGTCTACCTGCTCCATTCATTGTTCTACTTGTCGAAAGTTACAAATTATTTCCGATAAGGGATTAACAATGGGTCTCATTGTTCACTTAAACTTGAAGAACAAAAAATTGGCGAATGGTACTGTTTGGATGCTTTGCATATATGTTTCTTATACTATATAGAAGCAATATATACAAAGATTTCAACCGTCTACCTGTTCCATTCATTGTTCTACTTGTCGAAATTTACAAATAATTTCCTTTAAAGGATTAACAATGGGGCTCGTAGTTCACTTAAACTTGAAGAACAAAAAATTGGCGAATTGTACTGCTTCGATGCTTTGCATATGTGTTTCTTAGACTATTTAGAAGCTATATATAGAAAGATTTCACCCGTCTACCTGTTCCATTCATTGTTCTACTTGTCGAAATTTACAAATAATTTCCGATAACGGATTAACCATTGGGGCTCATTGTTCACTTAAACTTGAAGAACAAAAAATTGGCGAATTGTACTGTTTGGATGCTTTGCATATATGTTTCTTAGACTATATAGAAGCAATATATACAAAGATTTCAACCGTCTACCTGTTCCATTCATTGTTCTACTTGTCGAAAGTTGCAAATAATTTCCGATAAAGGATTAACAATGGGTCTCATTGTTCACTTAAACTTGAAGAACAAAAAATTGGCGAATGGTACTGTTTGGATGCTTTGCATATATGTTTCTTAGACTATATAGAAGCAATATATACATTGATTTCAACCGTCTACCTGTTCCATTCATTGTTCTACTTGTCGCAAGTTACAAATAATTTCCGTTAAGGGATTAACAATGGTGATCGTAGTTTACTTAAACTTGAAGAACAAAAAATTGGCGAATTGTACTGTTTGGATGCTTTGCATATATGTTTCTTAGACTATATAGAAGCAATATATACAATGATTTCAACAGTCAACCTGTTCCATTCATTGTTCTACTTGTCGAAATTTACAAATAATTTCCTTTAAAGGATTAACAATGGGGCTCGTATTTCACTTAAACTTGAAGAACAAAAAATTGGCGAATTGTACTGTTTGGATGCTTTGCATATATGTCTCTTAGACTATATAGAAGCAATATATACAAAGATTTCAACCGTCTACCTGTTCCATTCATTGTTCTACTTGTCGAAATTTACAAATAATTTCCTTTAAAGGATTAACAATGGGGCTCGTAGTTCACTTAACCTTGAAGAACAAAAAATTGGCGAATTGTACTTTTTGGATGCTTTGCATATATGTTTCTTAGACTATATAGAAGCAATATATACAATGATTTCAACCGTCTACCTATTCCATTCATTGTTCTACTTGCCGAAATTTACAAATAATTTCCTTTAAAGGATTAACAATGGGGCTCATTGTTCACTTAAACTTGAAGAACAAAAAATTGGCGAATGGTACTGTTTGGATGCTTTGCATATATGTTTCTTAGACTATATGGAAGCAATATATACAAAGATTTCAACCGTCTGCGTGATCCATTCATTGTTCTACTTGTCGAAATTTACAAATAATTTCCTTTAAAGGATTAACAATGGGGCTCGTAGTTCACTTAAACTTGAAGAACAAAAAATTGGCGAATTGTACTGCTTCGATGCTTTGCATATGTGTTTCTTAGACTATTTAGAAGCTATATATAGAAAGATTTCACCCGTCTACCTGTTCCATTCATTGTTCTACTTGTCGAAATTTACAAATAATTTCCGATAACGGATTAACCATTGGGGCTCATTGTTCACTTAAACTTGAAGAACAAAAAATTGGCGAATTGTACTGTTTGGATGCTTTGCATATATGTTTCTTAGACTATATGGAAGCAATATATACAAGGATTTCAACAGTCTACCTGTTCCATTCACTGTTCTACTTGTCGAAAGTTACAAATAATTTCCGTTAAGGGATTAACAATGGGGATCGTAGTTTACTTAAACTTGAAGAACAAAAAATTGGCGAATGGTACTGTTTGGATGCTTTGCGTATATGTTTCTTAGACTATATGGAAGCAATATATACAAAGATTTCAACCGTCTACGTGTTCCAATCATTGTTCTACTTGTAGAAAGTTACAAATAATTACCGATAAAGGATTAACAATGGGGCTCATTGTTCACTTAAACTTGAAGGACAAAAAATTGGCGAATGGTACTGTTTGGATGCTTTGCGTACATGTTTCTTAGACTATATGGAAGCAATATATACAAGGATTTCAACCGTCTACGTGTTCCAATCATTGTTCTACTTCTAGAAAGTTACAATTAATTTCCGTTAAAGGATTAACAATGGGGCTCGTAGTTCACTTAAACTTGAAGAACAAAAAATTGGCGAATTGTACTGTTTGGATGCTTTGCATATATGTTTCTTAGACTATATAGAAGCAATATATACAAAGATTTCAACCGTCTACCTGTTCCATTCATTGTTCTACTTGTCGAAAGTTACAAATAATTACCGAAAAGTATTAACCATTGGGGCTCATTGTCACTTAAACTTGAAGAACAAAAAATTGGCGAATGGTCCTGTTTGGATGCTTTGCATATATGTCTCTTAGACTATATAGAAGCAATATATACAAAGATTTCAACCGTCTACCTGTTCCATTCATTGTTCTACTTGTCGAAATTTACAAATAATTTCCTTTAAAGGATTAACAATGGGGCTCGTAGTTCACTTAACCTTGAAGAACAAAAAATTGGCGAATGGTACTGTTTGGATGCTTTGCATATATGTTTCTTATACTATATAGAAGCAATATATACAAAGATTTCAACCGTCTACCTGTTCCATTCATTGTTCTACTTGTCGAAAGTTACAAATAATTTCCGATAAAGGATTAACAATGGGTCTCATTGTTCACTTAAACTTGAAGAACAAAAAATTGGCGAATGGTACTGCTTGGATGCTTTGCGTACATGTTTCTTAGACTATATGGAAGCAATATATACAAAGATTTAAACCGTCTACCTGTTCCAATCATTGTTCTACTTGTAGAAAGTTACAATTAATTTCCGTTAAAGGATTAACAATGGGGCTCGTAGTTCACTTAAACTTGAAGAACAAAAAATTGGCGAATTGTACTGTTTGGATGCTTTGCATATATGTTTCTTAGACTATATAGAAGCAATATATACAAAGATTTCAACCGTCTACCTGTTCCATTCATTGTTCTACTTGTCGAAAGTTACAAATAATTTCCGATAAAGGATTAACAATGGGTCTCATTGTTCACTTAAACTTGAAGAACAAAAAATTGGCGAATGGTACTGTTTGGATGCTTTGCATATATGTTTCTTAGACTATATAGAAGCAATATATACATTGATTTCAACCGTCTACCTGTTCCATTCATTGTTCTACTTGTCGCAAGTTACAAATAATTTCCGTTAAAGTATTAACAATGGGGCTCGTAGTTCACTTAAACTTGAAGAACAAAAAATTGGCGAATTGTACTGCTTCGATGATTTGCATATATGTTTCTGATACTATGTAAAAGCAATATATACAAAGATTTCAACCGTCTACCTGTTCCATTCAATGTTCTACTTGTCGAAAGTTACAAATAATTTCCGATAAAGGATTAACAATGGGGCTCATTGTTTACTTACACTTGAAGAACAAAAAATTGGCGAATGGTACTGTTTGGATGCTTTGCATATATGTTTCTTAGACTATATGGAAGCAATATATACAAAGATTTCAACCGTCTGTGTGTTCCAATCATTGTTCTACTTGTAGAAAGTTACAATTAATTTCCGTTAAAGGATTAACAATGGGGCTCGTAGTTCACTTAAACTTGAAGAACAAAAAATTGTCGAATTGTACTGTTTGGCTGCTTTGCATATATGTTTCTTGGACTATATAGAAGCAATATATACAATGATTTCAACCGTCTACCTGTTCCATTCATTGTTCTACTTGTCGAAAGTTACAAATAATTTCCGTTAAGGGATTAACAATGGGGATCGTAGTTTACTTAAACTTGAAGAACAAAAAATTGGCGTATTGTATTGTTTGGATGCTTTGCATATATGTTTCTTAGACTATATAGAAGCAATATATACAATGATTTCAACCGTCTACCTATTCCATTCATTGTTCTACTTGCCGAAATTTACAAATAATTTCCTTTAAAGGATTAACAATGGGGCTCATTGTTCACTTAAACTTGAAGAACAAAAAATTGGCGAATTGTACTGTTTGGAGGCTTTGCATATATGTTTCGTAGACTATATAGAAGCAATATATAAAAAGATTTCAACCGTCTACCAGTTACATTCATTGTTCTACTTGTCGAAATTTACAAATAATTTCCTTTAAAGGATTAACAATGGGGCTCGTAGTTCACTTAAACTTGAAGAACAAAAAATTGGCGAATTGTACTGCTTCGATGCTTTGCATATGTGTTTCTTAGACTATATAGAAGCAATATATACAATGATTTCAACAGTCTACCTGTTCCATTCATTGTTCTACTTGTCGAAATTTACAAATAATTTCCTTTAAAGGATTAACAATGGGGCTCGTAGTTCACTTAAACTTGAAGAACAAAAAATTGGCGAATGGTACTGTTTGGATGCTTTGCATATATGTTTCTTAGACTATATAGAAGCAATATATACAATGATTTCAACAGTCTGCCTGTTCCAATCATTGTTCTACTTGTCGAAATTTACAAATAATTTCATTTAAAGGATTAACAATGGGGCTCGTTGTTCACTTAAACTTGAAGAACAAAAAATTGGCGAATGGTACTGCTTGGATGCTTTGCATGTATGTTTCTTAGATTATATAGAAGCAATATATACAAAGATTTCAACCGTCTACCTGTTCCATTCATTGTTCTACTTGTCGAAAATTACAAATAATTTCCAATAAAGGATTAACCATTGGGGCTCATTGTTCACTAAACTTGAAGAACAAAAAATTGGCGAATGGTACTGTTTGGATGCTTTGCGTACATGTTTCTTAGACTATATGGAAGCAATATATACAAAGATTTCAACCGTCTACGTGTTCCAATCATTGCTCTACTTGTAGAAAGTTACAATTAATTTCCGTTAAAGGATTAACAATGGGGCTCGTAGTTCACTTAAACTTGAAGAACAAAAAATTGGCGAATTGTAATGTTTGGATGCTTTGCATATATGTTTCTTAGACTATATAGAAGCAATATATACAAAGATTTCAACCGTCTACCTGTTCCATTCATTGTTCTACTTGTCGAAAGTTACAAATAATTTCCGATAAAGGATTAACAATGGGTCTCATTGTTCACTTAAACTTGAAGAACAAAAAATTGGCGAATGGTACTGTTTGGATGCTTTGCGTACATGTTTCTTAGACTATATGGAAGCAATATATACAATGATTTCAACCGTCTACCTGTTCCATTCATTGTTCTGCTTGTCGAAAGTTACAAATAATTTCCGTTAAGGGATTAACAATGGGGATCGTAGTTTACTTAAACTTGAAGAGCAACAAATTGGCGAATTGTACTGTTTGGACGCTTTGCATATATGTTTCTTGGACTATATAGAAGCAATATATACAATGATTTCAACCGTCTACCTGTTCCATTCATTGTTCTACTTGTCGAAATTTACATATAATTTCCTTTAAAGGATTAACAATGGGGCTCGTAGTTCACTTAAAATTGAAGATCAAATAATTGGCGAATCGTACTGTTTGGATGCTTTGCATATATGTTTCTTAGACTACTTAGAAGCAATATATAGAAAGATTGCACCCGTCTACCTGTACTATTCATTGTTCTACTTGTAGAAAGTTACAAATAATTTCCATTTCATGATTATCAATGGGGCTCGCTGTTCACTTAAACTTGAAGAACAAAAAATTGGCGAATTGTACTGTTTGGATGCTTTGCATATATGTTTCTTAGACTATTTAGAATCAATATATACAAAGATTTCAACCGTCTACCTGTACCATTCATTGTTCTGCTTGTCGAAAAATACAAATAATTTCCTTTAAAGGTTTAACAATGGGGCTCGCTGTTCACTTAAACTTGAAGAACAAAAAATTGGCGAATTGTACTGTTTGGATGCTTTGCATATATGTTTCTTAGACTATATAGACGCAATATAAACAAGGATGTCAACCGTCTACCTGTTCCATTCATTGTTCTACTTGTCGAAAATTACAAATAATTTCCGATAAAGGATTAACCATTGGGGCTCATTGTTCACTTAAACTTGAAGAACAAAAAATTGTCGAATTGTACTGTTTGGATGCTTTGCATATATGTTCCTTAGACTATATAGAAGCAATATATACAAAGATTTCAACCGTCTACCTGTACCATTCATTGTTCTGCTTGTCGAAATTTACAAATAATTTCCTTTAAAGGATTAACAATGGGGCTCGTTGTTCACTTAAACTTGAAGAACAATAAATTGGCGATTTGTACTGTTTGGATGCTTTGCATATATGTTTCTTAGACTATATAGACGCAATATATACAAGGATTTCAACCGTCTACCTGTTCCATTCATTGTTCTACTTGTCGAAAGTTACAAATAATTACCGATAAAGGATTAACCATTGGGGCTCATTGTTCACTTAAATTTGAAAAACAAAAAATGGGCGAATGGTACTGTTTGGATGCTTTGCATATATGTTTCTTAGACTATATAGACGCACTATATACAAGGATTTGAACAGTCAACCTGTTCCATTCATTGTTCTACTTGTCGAAATTTACAAATAATTTCCTTTAAAGGATTAACAATGGGGCTCGTAGTTCACTTAAAATTGAAGATCAAATAATTGGCGAATCGTACTGTTTGGATGCTTTGCATATATGTTTCTTAGACTATTTAGAAGCAATATATACAAAGATTTCAACCGTCTACCTGTACCATTCATTGTTCTGCTTGTCGAAAAATACAAATAATTTCCTTTAAAGGTTTAACAATGGGGCTCGTAGTTCACTTAAACTTGAAGAACAAAAAATTGGCGAATGGTACTGTTTGGATGCTTTACATATATGTTGCATAGACTATATAGAAGCAATATATACATTGATTTCAACCGTCTACTTGTTCCATTCATTGTTCTACTTGTCGAAAATTACAAATAATTTCCGATAAAGGATTAACCATTGGGGCTCATTGTTCACTTAAACTTGAAGAACAAAAAATTGTCGAATTGTACTGTTTGGATGCTTTGCATATATGTTTCTTAGACTATTTAGAAGCAATATATACAAAGATTTCAACCGTCTACCTGTACCATTCATTGTTCTGCTTGTCGAAAAATACAAATAATTTCCTTTAAAGGTTTAACAATGGGGCTCGTAGTTCACTTAAACTTGAAGAACAAAAAATTGGCGAATGGTACTGTTTGGATGCTTTACATATATGTTTCATAGACTATATAGAAGCAATATATACATTGATTTCAACCGTCTACTTGTTCCATTCATTGTTCTACTTGTCGAAAATTACAAATAATTTCCGATAAAGGATTAACCATTGGGGCTCATTGTTCACTTAAACTTGAAGATGAAATAATTGGCGAATTGTACTGAATGGATGCTTTGCATATATGTTTCTTAGATTATATAGAAGCAATATATACAAAGATTTCAACCGTCTACCTGATCCATTCATTGTTCTACTTGTCGAAAATTACAAATAATTTCCGATAAAGGATTAACCATTGGGGCTCATTGTTCACTTAAACTTGAAGAACAAAAAATTGTCGAATTGTACTGTTTGGATGCTTTGCATATATGTTTCTTGGACTATATAGAAGCAATATATACAATGATTTCAACCGTCTACCTGTTCCATTCATTGTTCTACTTGTCGAAAGTTACAAATAATTTCCGTTAAGGGATTAACAATGGGGATCGTAGTTTACTTAAACTTGAAGAACAAAAAATTGGCGTATTGTATTGTTTGGATGCTTTGCATATATGTTTCTTAGACTATATAGAAGCAATATATACAATGATTTCAACCGTCTACCTATTCCATTCATTGTTCTACTTGCCGAAATTTACAAATAATTTCCTTTAAAGGATTAACAATGGGGCTCATTGTTCACTTAAACTTGAAGAACAAAAAATTGGCGAATTGTACTGTTTGGAGGCTTTGCATATATGTTTCGTAGACTATATAGAAGCAATATATAAAAAGATTTCAACCGTCTACCAGTTACATTCATTGTTCTACTTGTCGAAATTTACAAATAATTTCCTTTAAAGGATTAACAATGGGGCTCGTAGTTCACTTAAACTTGAAGAACAAAAAATTGGCGAATTGTACTGCTTCGATGCTTTGCATATGTGTTTCTTAGACTATATAGAAGCAATATATACAATGATTTCAACAGTCTACCTGTTCCATTCATTGTTCTACTTGTCGAAATTTACAAATAATTTCCCTTAAAGGATTAACAATGGGGCTCGTAGTTCACTTAAACTTGAAGAACAAAAAATTGGCGAATGGTACTGTTTGGATGCTTTGCATATATGTTTCTTAGACTATATAGAAGCAATATATACAATGATTTCAACAGTCTGCCTGTTCCAATCATTGTTCTACTTGTCGAAATTTACAAATAATTTCATTTAAAGGATTAACAATGGGGCTCGTTGTTCACTTAAACTTGAAGAACAAAAAATTGGCGAATGGTACTGCTTGGATGCTTTGCATGTATGTTTCTTAGATTATATAGAAGCAATATATACAAAGATTTCAACCGTCTACCTGTTCCATTCATTGTTCTACTTGTCGAAAATTACAAATAATTTCCAATAAAGGATTAACCATTGGGGCTCATTGTTCACTAAACTTGAAGAACAAAAAATTGGCGAATGGTACTGTTTGGATGCTTTGCGTACATGTTTCTTAGACTATATGGAAGCAATATATACAAAGATTTCAACCGTCTACGTGTTCCAATCATTGCTCTACTTGTAGAAAGTTACAATTAATTTCCGTTAAAGGATTAACAATGGGGCTCGTAGTTCACTTAAACTTGAAGAACAAAAAATTGGCGAATTGTACTGTTTGGATGCTTTGCATATATGTTTCTTAGACTATATAGAAGCAATATATACAAAGATTTCAACCGTCTACCTGTTCCATTCATTGTTCTACTTGTCGAAAGTTACAAATAATTTCCGATAAAGGATTAACAATGGGTCTCATTGTTCACTTAAACTTGAAGAACAAAAAATTGGCGAATGGTACTGTTTGGATGCTTTGCGTACATGTTTCTTAGACTATATGGAAGCAATATATACAATGATTTCAACCGTCTACCTGTTCCATTCATTGTTCTGCTTGTCGAAAGTTACAAATAATTTCCGTTAAGGGATTAACAATGGGGATCGTAGTTTACTTAAACTTGAAGAGCAACAAATTGGCGAATTGTACTGTTTGGACGCTTTGCATATATGTTTCTTGGACTATATAGAAGCAATATATACAATGATTTCAACCGTCTACCTGTTCCATTCATTGTTCTACTTGTCGAAATTTACATATAATTTCCTTTAAAGGATTAACAATGGGGCTCGTAGTTCACTTAAAATTGAAGATCAAATAATTGGCGAATCGTACTGTTTGGATGCTTTGCATATATGTTTCTTAGACTACTTAGAAGCAATATATAGAAAGATTGCACCCGTCTACCTGTACTATTCATTGTTCTACTTGTAGAAAGTTACAAATAATTTCCATTTCATGATTATCAATGGGGCTCGCTGTTCACTTAAACTTGAAGAACAAAAAATTGGCGAATTGTACTGTTTGGATGCTTTGCATATATGTTTCTTAGACTATTTAGAATCAATATATACAAAGATTTCAACCGTCTACCTGTACCATTCATTGTTCTGCTTGTCGAAAAATACAAATAATTTCCTTTAAAGGTTTAACAATGGGGCTCGCTGTTCACTTAAACTTGAAGAACAAAAAATTGGCGAATTGTACTGTTTGGATGCTTTGCATATATGTTTCTTAGACTATATAGACGCAATATAAACAAGGATGTCAACCGTCTACCTGTTCCATTCATTGTTCTACTTGTCGAAAATTACAAATAATTTCCGATAAAGGATTAACCATTGGGGCTCATTGTTCACTTAAACTTGAAGAACAAAAAATTGTCGAATTGTACTGTTTGGATGCTTTGCATATATGTTCCTTAGACTATATAGAAGCAATATATACAAAGATTTCAACCGTCTACCTGTACCATTCATTGTTCTGCTTGTCGAAATTTACAAATAATTTCCTTTAAAGGATTAACAATGGGGCTCGTTGTTCACTTAAACTTGAAGAACAATAAATTGGCGATTTGTACTGTTTGGATGCTTTGCATATATGTTTCTTAGACTATATAGACGCAATATATACAAGGATTTCAACCGTCTACCTGTTCCATTCATTGTTCTACTTGTCGAAAGTTACAAATAATTACCGATAAAGGATTAACCATTGGGGCTCATTGTTCACTTAAATTTGAAAAACAAAAAATGGGCGAATGGTACTGTTTGGATGCTTTGCATATATGTTTCTTAGACTATATAGACGCAATATATACAAGGATTTGAACAGTCAACCTGTTCCATTCATTGTTCTACTTGTCGAAATTTACAAATAATTTCCTTTAAAGGATTAACAATGGGGCTCGTAGTTCACTTAAAATTGAAGATCAAATAATTGGCGAATCGTACTGTTTGGATGCTTTGCATATATGTTTCTTAGACTATTTAGAAGCAATATATACAAAGATTTCAACCGTCTACCTGTACCATTCATTGTTCTGCTTGTCGAAAAATACAAATAATTTCCTTTAAAGGTTTAACAATGGGGCTCGTAGTTCACTTAAACTTGAAGAACAAAAAATTGGCGAATGGTACTGTTTGGATGCTTTACATATATGTTGCATAGACTATATAGAAGCAATATATACATTGATTTCAACCGTCTACTTGTTCCATTCATTGTTCTACTTGTCGAAAATTACAAATAATTTCCGATAAAGGATTAACCATTGGGGCTCATTGTTCACTTAAACTTGAAGAACAAAAAATTGTCGAATTGTACTGTTTGGATGCTTTGCATATATGTTTCTTAGACTATTTAGAAGCAATATATACAAAGATTTCAACCGTCTACCTGTACCATTCATTGTTCTGCTTGTCGAAAAATACAAATAATTTCCTTTAAAGGTTTAACAATGGGGCTCGTAGTTCACTTAAACTTGAAGAACAAAAAATTGGCGAATGGTACTGTTTGGATGCTTTACATATATGTTTCATAGACTATATAGAAGCAATATATACATTGATTTCAACCGTCTACTTGTTCCATTCATTGTTCTACTTGTCGAAAATTACAAATAATTTCCGATAAAGGATTAACCATTGGGGCTCATTGTTCACTTAAACTTGAAGATGAAATAATTGGCGAATTGTACTGAATGGATGCTTTGCATATATGTTTCTTAGATTATATAGAAGCAATATATACAAAGATTTCAACCGTCTACCTGATCCATTCATTGTTCTACTTGTCGAAAATTACAAATAATTTCCGATAAAGGATTAACCATTGGGGCTCATTGTTCACTTAAACTTGAAGAACAAAAAATTGTCGAATTGTACTGTTTGGATGCTTTGCATATATGTTCCTTAGACTATATAGAAGCAATATATACAAAGATTTCAACCGTCTACCTGTACCATTCATTGTTCTGCTTGTCGAAATTTACAAATAATTTCCTTTAAAGGATTAACAATGGGGCTCGTTGTTCACTTAAACTTGAAGAACAATAAATTGGCGATTTGTACTGTTTGGATGCTTTGCATATATGTTTCTTAGACTATATAGACGCAATATATACAAAGATTTCAACCGTCTACCTGTACCATTCATTGTTCTGCTTGTCGAAAAATACAAATAATTTCCTTTAAAGGTTTAACAATGGGGCTCGTAGTTCACTTAAACTTGAAGAACAAAAAATTGGCGAATGGTACTGTTTGGATGCTTTACATATATGTTGCATAGACTATATAGAAGCAATATATACATTGATTTCAACCGTCTACTTGTTCCATTCATTGTTCTACTTGTCGAAAATTACAAATAATTTCCGATAAAGGATTAACCATTGGGGCTCATTGTTCACTTAAACTTGAAGAACAAAAAATTGTCGAATTGTACTGGATGGATGCTTTGCATATATGTTTCTTATACTATATAGAAGCAATATATACAAAGATTTCAACCGTCTACCTGCTCCATTCACTGTTCTACTTGTCGAAAGTTACAAATAATTTCCGGTAAGGGATTAACAATGGGGATCGTAGTTTACTTAAACTTGAAGAACAAAAAATTGGCGTATTGTATTGTTTGGATGCTTTGCATATATGTTTCTTAGACTATATAGAAGCAATATATACAATGATTTCAACCGTCTACCTATTCCATTCATTGTTCTACTTGCCGAAATTTACAAATAATTTCCTTTAAAGGATTAACAATGGGGCTCATTGTTCACTTAAACTTGAAGAACAAAAAATTGGCGAATTGTACTGTTTGGAGGCTTTGCATATATGTTTCGTAGACTATATAGAAGCAATATATAAAAAGATTTCAACCGTCTACCAGTTACATTCATTGTTCTACTTGTCGAAATTTACAAATAATTTCCTTTAAAGGATTAACAATGGGGCTCGTAGTTCACTTAAACTTGAAGAACAAAAAATTGGCGAATTGTACTGCTTCGATGCTTTGCATATGTGTTTCTTAGACTATATAGAAGCAATATATACAATGATTTCAACAGTCTACCTGTTCCATTCATTGTTCTACTTGTCGAAATTTACAAATAATTTCCTTTAAAGGATTAACAATGGGGCTCGTAGTTCACTTAAACTTGAAGAACAAAAAATTGGCGAATGGTACTGTTTGGATGCTTTGCATATATGTTTCTTAGACTATATAGAAGCAATATATACAATGATTTCAACAGTCTACCTGTTCCAATCATTGTTCTACTTGTCGAAATTTACAAATAATTTCCTTTAAAGGATTAACAATGGGGCTCGTTGTTCACTTAAACTTGAAGAACAAAAAATTGGCGAATGGTACTGCTTGGATGCTTTGCATGTATGTTTCTTAGATTATATAGAAGCAATATATACAAAGATTTCAACCGTCTACCTGTTCCATTCATTGTTCTACTTGTCGAAAATTACAAATAATTTCCAATAAAGGATTAACCATTGGGGCTCATTGTTCACTAAACTTGAAGAACAAAAAATTGGCGAATGGTACTGTTTGGATGCTTTGCGTACATGTTTCTTAGACTATATGGAAGCAATATATACAAAGATTTCAACCGTCTACGTGTTCCAATCATTGTTCTACTTGTAGAAAGTTACAATTAATTTCCGTTAAAGGATTAACAATGGGGCTCGTAGTTCACTTAAACTTGAAGAACAAAAAATTGGCGAATTGTACTGTTTGGATGCTTTGCATATATGTTTCTTAGACTATATAGAAGCAATATATACAAAGATTTCAACCGTCTACCTGTTCCATTCATTGTTCTACTTGTCGAAAGTTACAAATAATTTCCGATAAAGGATTAACAATGGGTCTCATTGTTCACTTAAACTTGAAGAACAAAAAATTGGCGAATGGTACTGTTTGGATGCTTTGCGTACATGTTTCTTAGACTATATGGAAGCAATATATACAATGATTTCAACCGTCTACCTGTTCCATTCATTGTTCTGCTTGTCGAAAGTTACAAATAATTTCCGTTAAGGGATTAACAATGGGGATCGTAGTTTACTTAAACTTGAAGAGCAACAAATTGGCGAATTGTACTGTTTGGACGCTTTGCATATATGTTTCTTGGACTATATAGAAGCAATATATACAATGATTTCAACCGTCTACCTGTTCCATTCATTGTTCTACTTGTCGAAATTTACATATAATTTCCTTTAAAGGATTAACAATGGGGCTCGTAGTTCACTTAAAATTGAAGATCAAATAATTGGCGAATCGTACTGTTTGGATGCTTTGCATATATGTTTCTTAGACTACTTAGAAGCAATATATAGAAAGATTGCACCCGTCTACCTGTACTATTCATTGTTCTACTTGTAGAAAGTTACAAATAATTTCCATTTCATGATTATCAATGGGGCTCGCTGTTCACTTAAACTTGAAGAACAAAAAATTGGCGAATTGTACTGTTTGGATGCTTTGCATATATGTTTCTTAGACTATTTAGAATCAATATATACAAAGATTTCAACCGTCTACCTGTACCATTCATTGTTCTGCTTGTCGAAAAATACAAATAATTTCCTTTAAAGGTTTAACAATGGGGCTCGCTGTTCACTTAAACTTGAAGAACAAAAAATTGGCGAATTGTACTCTTTGGATGCTTTGCATATATGTTTCTTAGACTATATAGACGCAATATAAACAAGGATGTCAACCGTCTACCTGTTCCATTCATTGTTCTACTTGTCGAAAATTACAAATAATTTCCGATAAAGGATTAACCATTGGGGCTCATTGTTCACTTAAACTTGAAGAACAAAAAATTGTCGAATTGTACTGTTTGGATGCTTTGCATATATGTTCCTTAGACTATATAGAAGCAATATATACAAAGATTTCAACCGTCTACCTGTACCATTCATTGTTCTGCTTGTCGAAATTTACAAATAATTTCCTTTAAAGGATTAACAATGGGGCTCGTTGTTCACTTAAACTTGAAGAACAATAAATTGGCGATTTGTACTGTTTGGATGCTTTGCATATATGTTTCTTAGACTATATAGACGCAATATATACAAGGATTTCAACCGTCTACCTGTTCCATTCATTGTTCTACTTGTCGAAAGTTACAAATAATTACCGATAAAGGATTAACCATTGGGGCTCATTGTTCACTTAAATTTGAAAAACAAAAAATGGGCGAATGGTACTGTTTGGATGCTTTGCATATATGTTTCTTAGACTATATAGACGCAATATATACAAGGATTTGAACAGTCAACCTGTTCCATTCATTGTTCTACTTGTCGAAATTTACAAATAATTTCCTTTAAAGGATTAACAATGGGGCTCGTAGTTCACTTAAAATTGAAGATCAAATAATTGGCGAATCGTACTGTTTGGATGCTTTGCATATATGTTTCTTAGACTATTTAGAAGCAATATATACAAAGATTTCAACCGTCTACCTGTACCATTCATTGTTCTGCTTGTCGAAAAATACAAATAATTTCCTTTAAAGGTTTAACAATGGGGCTCGTAGTTCACTTAAACTTGAAGAACAAAAAATTGGCGAATGGTACTGTTTGGATGCTTTACATATATGTTGCATAGACTATATAGAAGCAATATATACATTGATTTCAACCGTCTACTTGTTCCATTCATTGTTCTACTTGTCGAAAATTACAAATAATTTCCGATAAAGGATTAACCATTGGGGCTCATTGTTCACTTAAACTTGAAGAACAAAAAATTGTCGAATTGTACTGTTTGGATGCTTTGCATATATGTTTCTTAGACTATTTAGAAGCAATATATACAAAGATTTCAACCGTCTACCTGTACCATTCATTGTTCTGCTTGTCGAAAAATACAAATAATTTCCTTTAAAGGTTTAACAATGGGGCTCGTAGTTCACTTAAACTTGAAGAACAAAAAATTGGCGAATGGTACTGTTTGGATGCTTTACATATATGTTTCATAGACTATATAGAAGCAATATATACAATGATTTCAACCGTCTACTTGTTCCATTCATTGTTCTACTTGTCGAAAATTACAAATAATTTCCGATAAAGGATTAACCATTGGGGCTCATTGTTCACTTAAACTTGAAGATGAAATAATTGGCGAATTGTACTGAATGGATGCTTTGCATATATGTTTCTTAGATTATATAGAAGCAATATATACAAAGATTTCAACCGTCTACCTGATCCATTCATTGTTCTACTTGTCGAAAATTACAAATAATTTCCGATAAAGGATTAACCATTGGGGCTCATTGTTCACTTAAACTTGAAGAACAAAAAATTGTCGAATTGTACTGTTTGGATGCTTTGCATATATGTTCCTTAGACTATATAGAAGCAATATATACAAAGATTTCAACCGTCTACCTGTACCATTCATTGTTCTGCTTGTCGAAATTTACAAATAATTTCCTTTAAAGGATTAACAATGGGGCTCGTTGTTCACTTAAACTTGAAGAACAATAAATTGGCGATTTGTACTGTTTGGATGCTTTGCATATATGTTTCTTAGACTATATAGACGCAATATATACAAGGATTTCAACCGTCTACCTGTTCCATTCATTGTTCTACTTGTCGAAAGTTACAAATAATTACCGATAAAGGATTAACCATTGGGGCTCATTGTTCACTTAAATTTGAAAAACAAAAAATAGGCGAATGGTACTCTTTGGATGCTTTGCATATATGTTTCTTAGACTATATAGACGCAATATATACAAGGATTTGAACAGTCAACCTGTTCCATTCATTGTTCTACTTGTCGAAATTTACAAATAATTTCCTTTAAAGGATTAACAATGGGGCTCGTAGTTCACTTAAAATTGAAGATCAAATAATTGGCGAATCGTACTGTTTGGATGCTTTGCATATATGTTTCTTAGACTATTTAGAAGCAATATATACAAAGATTTCAACCGTCTACCTGTACCATTCATTGTTCTGCTTGTCGAAAAATACAAATAATTTCCTTTAAAGGTTTAACAATGGGGCTCGTAGTTCACTTAAACTTGAAGAACAAAAAATTGGCGAATGGTACTGTTTGGATGCTTTACATATATGTTGCATAGACTATATAGAAGCAATATATACATTGATTTCAACCGTCTACTTGTTCCATTCATTGTTCTACTTGTCGAAAATTACAAATAATTTCCGATAAAGGATTAACCATTGGGGCTCATTGTTCACTTAAACTTGAAGAACAAAAATTGTCGAATTGTACTGTTTGGATGCTTTGCATATATGTTTCTTGGACTATATAGAAGCAATATATACAATGATTTCAACCGTCTACCTGTTCCATTCATTGTTCTACTTGTCGAAAGTTACAAATAATTTCCGTTAAGGGATTAACAATGGGGATCGTAGTTTACTTAAACTTGAAGAACAAAAAATTGGCGTATTGTACTGTTTGGATGCTTTGCATATATGTTTCTTAGACTATATAGAAGCAATATATACAATGATTTCAACCGTCTACCTATTCCATTCATTGTTCTACTTGTCGCAAGTTACAAATAATTTCCGTTAAAGTATTAACAATGGGGCTCGTAGTTCACTTAAACTTGAAGATCAAATAATTGGCGAATTGTACTGTTTGGATGATTTGCATATATGTTTCTTAGACTATATAGACGCAATATATACAAGGATTTCAACCGTCTACCTGTTCCATTCATTGTTCTACTTGTCGAAAGTTACAAATAATTACCGATAAAGGATTAACCATTGAGGCTCATTGTTCACTTAAACATGAAAAACAAAAAATTGTCGAATTGTACTGTTTGGATGCTTTGCATATATGTTTCTTAGACTATATAGAAGCAATATATACAATGATTTCAACCGTCTACCTGTTCCATTCATTGTTCTACTTGTCGAAATTTACAAATAATTTCCGATTAAGGATTAACAATGGGGCTCATTATTCAATTAAACTTGAAGAACAAAAAATTGGCGAATGGTACTGTTTGGATGCTTTGCATATATGTTTCGTAGACTATATAGAAGCAATATATACAATGATTTCAACCGTCTACCTGATCCATTCATTGTTCTACTTGTCGAAATTTACAAATAATTTCCTTTAAAGGATTAACAATGGGGCTCGTAGTTCACTTAAACTTGAAGAACAAAAAATTGGCGAATTGTACTGTTTGGATGCTTTGCGTACATGTTTCTTAGACTGTATGGAAGCAATATATACAATGATTTCAACCGTCTACCTGATCCATTCATTGTTCTACTTGTCGAAATTTACAAATAATTTCCTTTAAAGGATTAACAATGGGGCTCGTTGTTCACTTAAACTTGAAGAACAAAAAATTGATGAATGGTACTGTTTGGATGCTTTGCATATATGTTTCTCAGACTATATAGAAGCAATATATACATTGATTTCAATCGTCTACCTGTTCCATTCATTGTTCTACTTGTCGAAAGTTACAAATAATTTCCGATAAAGGATTAACCATTGGGGCTCATTGTTCACTTAAACTTGAAGAACAAAAAATTGTCGAATTGTACTGTTTGGATGCTTTGCATATATGTTTCTTGGACTATATAGAAGCAATATATACAATGATTTGAACCGTCTACCTGTTCCATTCATTGTTCTACTTGTCGAAAGTTACAAATAATTTCCGTTAAGGGATTAACAATGGGGATCGTAGTTTACTTAAACTTGAAGAACAAAAAATTGTCGAATTGTACTGTTTGGATGCTTTGCATATGTGTTTCTTGGACTATATAGAAGCAATATATACAATGATTTCAACCGTCTACCTGTTCCATTCATTGTTCTACTTGTCGAAAGTTACAAATAATTTCCGTTAAGGGATTAACAATGGGGATCGTAGTTTACTTAAACTTGAAGAACAAAAAATTGGCGTATTATACTGTTTGGATGCTTTGCATATATGTTTCTTAGACTATATAGAAGCAATATATACAATGATTTCAACCGTCTACCTATTCCATTCATTGTTCTACTTGCCGAAATTTACAAATGATTTCCTTTAAAGGATTAACAATGGGGCTCATTGTTCACTTAAACTTGAAGAACAAAAAATTGCCGAATTGTACTGTTTGGAGGCTTTGCATATATGTTTCGTAGACTATATAGAAGCAATATATACATTGATTTCAATCGTCTACCTGTTCCATTCATTGTTCTACTTGTCGAAAGTTACAAATAATTTCCGATAAAGGATTAACCATTGGGGCTCATTGTTCACTTAAACTTGAAGAACAAAAAATTGGCGAATTTTACTGTTTGGATGCTTTGCATATATGTTTCTTAGACTATATAGAAGCAATATATAAAAAGATTTCAACCGTCTACCAGTTACATTCATTGTTCTACTTGTCGAAATTTACTAATAATTTCCTTTAAAGGATTAACAATGGGGCTCGTAGTTCACTTAAACTTGAAGAACAAAAAATTGGTGAATTGTACTGCTTCGATGCTTTGCATATGTGTTTCTTAGACTATATAGAAGCAATATATACAATGATTTCAACCGTCTACCTATTCCATTCATTGTTCTACTTGCCGAAATTTACAAATAATTTCCTTTAAAGGATTAACCATTGGGGCTCATTGTTCACTTAAACTTGAAGATGAAATAATTGGCGAATTGTACTGAATGGATGCTTTGCATATATGTTTCTTAGATTATATAGAAGCAATATATACAAAGATTTCAACCGTCTACCTGATCCATTCATTGTTCTACTTGTCGAAAATTACAAATAATTTCCGATAAAGGATTAACCATTGGGGCTCATTGTTCACTTAAACTTGAAGAACAAAAAATTGTCGAATTGTACTGTTTGGATGCTTTGCATATATGTTCCTTAGACTATATAGAAGCAATATATACAAAGATTTCAACCGTCTACCTGTACCATTCATTGTTCTGCTTGTCGAAATTTACAAATAATTTCCTTTAAAGGATTAACAATGGGGCTCGTTGTTCACTTAAACTTGAAGAACAATAAATTGGCGATTTGTACTGTTTGGATGCTTTGCATATATGTTTCTTAGACTATATAGACGCAATATATACAAGGATTTCAACCGTCTACCTGTTCCATTCATTGTTCTACTTGTCGAAAGTTACAAATAATTACCGATAAAGGATTAACCATTGGGGCTCATTGTTCACTTAAATTTGAAAAACAAAAAATAGGCGAATGGTACTCTTTGGATGCTTTGCATATATGTTTCTTAGACTATATAGACGCAATATATACAAGGATTTGAACAGTCAACCTGTTCCATTCATTGTTCTACTTGTCGAAATTTACAAATAATTTCCTTTAAAGGATTAACAATGGGGCTCGTAGTTCACTTAAAATTGAAGATCAAATAATTGGCGAATCGTACTGTTTGGATGCTTTGCATATATGTTTCTTAGACTATTTAGAAGCAATATATACAAAGATTTCAACCGTCTACCTGTACCATTCATTGTTCTGCTTGTCGAAAAATACAAATAATTTCCTTTAAAGGTTTAACAATGGGGCTCGTAGTTCACTTAAACTTGAAGAACAAAAAATTGGCGAATGGTACTGTTTGGATGCTTTACATATATGTTGCATAGACTATATAGAAGCAATATATACATTGATTTCAACCGTCTACTTGTTCCATTCATTGTTCTACTTGTCGAAAATTACAAATAATTTCCGATAAAGGATTAACCATTGGGGCTCATTGTTCACTTAAACTTGAAGAACAAAAATTGTCGAATTGTACTGTTTGGATGCTTTGCATATATGTTTCTTGGACTATATAGAAGCAATATATACAATGATTTCAACCGTCTACCTGTTCCATTCATTGTTCTACTTGTCGAAAGTTACAAATAATTTCCGTTAAGGGATTAACAATGGGGATCGTAGTTTACTTAAACTTGAAGAACAAAAAATTGGCGTATTGTACTGTTTGGATGCTTTGCATATATGTTTCTTAGACTATATAGAAGCAATATATACAATGATTTCAACCGTCTACCTATTCCATTCATTGTTCTACTTGTCGCAAGTTACAAATAATTTCCGTTAAAGTATTAACAATGGGGCTCGTAGTTCACTTAAACTTGAAGATCAAATAATTGGCGAATTGTACTGTTTGGATGATTTGCATATATGTTTCTTAGACTATATAGACGCAATATATACAAGGATTTCAACCGTCTACCTGTTCCATTCATTGTTCTACTTGTCGAAAGTTACAAATAATTACCGATAAAGGATTAACCATTGAGGCTCATTGTTCACTTAAACATGAAAAACAAAAAATTGTCGAATTGTACTGTTTGGATGCTTTGCATATATGTTTCTTAGACTATATAGAAGCAATATATACAATGATTTCAACCGTCTACCTGTTCCATTCATTGTTCTACTTGTCGAAATTTACAAATAATTTCCGATTAAGGATTAACAATGGGGCTCATTATTCAATTAAACTTGAAGAACAAAAAATTGGCGAATGGTACTGTTTGGATGCTTTGCATATATGTTTCGTAGACTATATAGAAGCAATATATACAATGATTTCAACCGTCTACCTGATCCATTCATTGTTCTACTTGTCGAAATTTACAAATAATTTCCTTTAAAGGATTAACAATGGGGCTCGTAGTTCACTTAAACTTGAAGAACAAAAAATTGGCGAATTGTACTGTTTGGATGCTTTGCGTACATGTTTCTTAGACTGTATGGAAGCAATATATACAATGATTTCAACCGTCTACCTGATCCATTCATTGTTCTACTTGTCGAAATTTACAAATAATTTCCTTTAAAGGATTAACAATGGGGCTCGTTGTTCACTTAAACTTGAAGAACAAAAAATTGATGAATGGTACTGTTTGGATGCTTTGCATATATGTTTCTCAGACTATATAGAAGCAATATATACATTGATTTCAATCGTCTACCTGTTCCATTCATTGTTCTACTTGTCGAAAGTTACAAATAATTTCCGATAAAGGATTAACCATTGGGGCTCATTGTTCACTTAAACTTGAAGAACAAAAAATTGTCGAATTGTACTGTTTGGATGCTTTGCATATATGTTTCTTGGACTATATAGAAGCAATATATACAATGATTTGAACCGTCTACCTGTTCCATTCATTGTTCTACTTGTCGAAAGTTACAAATAATTTCCGTTAAGGGATTAACAATGGGGATCGTAGTTTACTTAAACTTGAAGAACAAAAAATTGTCGAATTGTACTGTTTGGATGCTTTGCATATGTGTTTCTTGGACTATATAGAAGCAATATATACAATGATTTCAACCGTCTACCTGTTCCATTCATTGTTCTACTTGTCGAAAGTTACAAATAATTTCCGTTAAGGGATTAACAATGGGGATCGTAGTTTACTTAAACTTGAAGAACAAAAAATTGGCGTATTATACTGTTTGGATGCTTTGCATATATGTTTCTTAGACTATATAGAAGCAATATATACAATGATTTCAACCGTCTACCTATTCCATTCATTGTTCTACTTGCCGAAATTTACAAATGATTTCCTTTAAAGGATTAACAATGGGGCTCATTGTTCACTTAAACTTGAAGAACAAAAAATTGCCGAATTGTACTGTTTGGAGGCTTTGCATATATGTTTCGTAGACTATATAGAAGCAATATATACATTGATTTCAATCGTCTACCTGTTCCATTCATTGTTCTACTTGTCGAAAGTTACAAATAATTTCCGATAAAGGATTAACCATTGGGGCTCATTGTTCACTTAAACTTGAAGAACAAAAAATTGGCGAATTTTACTGTTTGGATGCTTTGCATATATGTTTCTTAGACTATATAGAAGCAATATATAAAAAGATTTCAACCGTCTACCAGTTACATTCATTGTTCTACTTGTCGAAATTTACTAATAATTTCCTTTAAAGGATTAACAATGGGGCTCGTAGTTCACTTAAACTTGAAGAACAAAAAATTGGTGAATTGTACTGCTTCGATGCTTTGCATATGTGTTTCTTAGACTATATAGAAGCAATATATACAATGATTTCAACCGTCTACCTATTCCATTCATTGTTCTACTTGCCGAAATTTACAAATAATTTCCTTTAAAGGATTAACAATGGGGCTCATTGTTCACTTAAACTTGAAGAACAAAAAATTGGCGAATTGTACTGTTTGAATGCTTTGCATATATGTTTCGTAGGCTATATAGAAGCAATATATACAAAGATTTCAACCGTCTACCTGTTCCATTCATTGTTCTACTTGTCGAAAGTTACAAATAATTTCCGATAAAGGATTAACAATGGGTCTCATTGTTCACTTAAACTTGAAGAACAAAAAATTGGCGAATGGTACTGTTTGGATGCTTTGCGTACATGTTTCTTAGACTATATGGAAGCAATATATACAAAGATTTCAACCGTCTACGTGTTCCAATCATTGTTCTACTTGTCGAAAGTTACAAATAATTACCGAAATGTATTAACCATTGGGGCTCATTGTTCACTTAAACTTGAAGAACAAAAAATTGGCGAATTGTACTGTTTGGATTCTTTGCATATATGTTTCTTAGACTATATAGAAGCAATATATACATTGATTTCAACCGTCTACCTGTTCCATTCATTGTTCTACTTGTCGCAAGTTACAAATAATTTCCGTTAAAGTATTAACAATGGGGCTCGTAGTTCACTTAAACTTGAAGATCAAATAATTGGCGAATTGTACTGTTTGGATGATTTGCATATATGTTTCTTAGACTATATAGACGCAATATATACAAGGATTTCAACCGTCTACCTGTTCCATTCATTGTTCTACTTGTCGAAAGTTACAAATAATTACCGATAAAGGATTAACCATTGAGGCTCATTGTTCACTTAAACTTGAAAAACAAAAAATTGTCGAATTGTACTGTTTGAATGCTTTGCATATATGTTTCTTAGACTATATAGAAGCAATATATACAATGATTTCAACCGTCTACCTGTTCCATTCATTGTTCTACTTGTCGAAATTTACAAATAATTTCCGATTAAGGATTAACAATGGGGCTCATTATTCAATTAAACTTGAAGAACAAAAAATTGGCGAATGGTACTGTTTGGATGCTTTGCATATATGTTTCGTAGACTATATAGAAGCAATATATACAATGATTTCAACCGTCTACCTGATCCATTCATTGTTCTACTTGTCGAAATTTACAAATAATTTCCTTTAAAGGATTAACAATGGGGCTCGTAGTTCACTTAAACTTGAAGAACAAAAAATTGGCGAATTGTACTGTTTGGAGGCTTTGCATATATGTTTCGTAGACTATATAGAAGCAATATATAAAAAGATTTCTACCGTCTACCAGTTACATTCATTGTTCTACTTGTCGAAATTTACAAATAATTTCCTTTAAAGGATTAACAATGGGGCTCGTAGTTCACTTAAACTTGAAGAACAAAAAATTGGTGAATTGTACTGCTTCGATGCTTTGCATATGTGTTTCTTAGACTATATAGAAGCAATATATACAATGATTTCAACCGTCTACCTATTCCATTCATTGTTCTACTTGCCGAAATTTACAAATAATTTCCTTT
Organism: Cerceris ruficornis; assembly: GCA_963989415.1. Lineage (NCBI taxonomy): Eukaryota > Metazoa > Arthropoda > Insecta > Hymenoptera > Crabronidae > Cerceris > Cerceris ruficornis. The sequence goes on from CAXDIW010000210.1 coordinate 281,726, forward strand.
AAAGGATTAACAATGGGGCTCATTGTTCACTTAAACTTGAAGAACAAAAAATTGGCGAATTGTACTGTTTGAATGCTTTGCATATATGTTTCGTAGGCTATATAGAAGCAATATATACAAAGATTTCAACCGTCTACCTGTTCCATTCATTGTTCTACTTGTCGAAAGTTACAAATAATTTCCGATAAAGGATTAACAATGGGTCTCATTGTTCACTTAAACTTGAAGAACAAAAAATTGGCGAATGGTACTGTTTGGATGCTTTGCGTACATGTTTCTTAGACTATATGGAAGCAATATATACAAAGATTTCAACCGTCTACGTGTTCCAATCATTGTTCTACTTGTAGAAAGTTACAATTAATTTCCGTTAAAGGATTAACAATGGGGCTCGTAGTTCACTTAAACTTGAAGAACAAAAAATTGGCGAATTGTACTGTTTGGATGCTTTGCATATATGTTTCTTAGACTATATAGAAGCAATATATACAAAGATTTCAACCGTCTACCTGTTCCATTCATTGTTCTACTGGTCGAAAGTTACAAATAATTTCCGATAAAGGATTAACAATGGGTCTCATTGTTCACTTAAACTTGAAGAACAAAAAATTGGCGAATGGTACTGTTTGGATGCTTTGCGTACATGTTTCTTAGACTATATGGAAGCAATATATACAAAGATTTCAACCGTCTACGTGTTCCAATCATTGTTCTACTTGTAGAAAGTTACAATTAATTTCCGTTAAAGGATTAACAATGGGGCTCGTAGTTCACTTAAACTTGAAGAACAAAAAATTGGCGAATTGTACTGTTTGGATGCTTTGCATATATGTTTCGTAGATTATATAGAAGCAATATATACAATGATTTCAACCGTCTACCTGATCCATTCATTGTTCTACTTGTCGAAATTTACAAATAATTTCCTTTAAAGGATTAACAATGGGGCTCGTAGTTCACTTAAACTTGAAGATCAAAAAATTGGCGATTGTTACTGTTTAGATGCTTTGCATATAGGTTTCTTAGACTATATAGAAGCAACATATACAAAGATTTCAACCGTCTACGTGTTCCAATCATTGTTCTACTTGTCGAAATTTACAAATAATTTCCTTTAAAGGATTAACAATGGGGCTCGTTGTTCACATAAACTTGAAGAACAAAAAATTGGCGAATGGTACTGTTTGGATGCTTTGCATATATGTTTCTTAGATTATATAGAAGCAATATATACAAAGATTTCAACCGTCTACCTGTTCCATTCATTGTTCTACTTGTCGAAAATTACAAATAATTTCCGATAAAGGATTAACCATTGGGGCTCATTGTTCACTTAAACTTGAAGAACAAAAAATTGGCGAATGGTACTGTTTGGATGCTTTGCGTACATGTTTCTTAGACTATATGGAAGCAATATATACAAAGATTTCAACCGTCTACGTGTTCCAATCATTGTTCTACTTGTCGAAATATACAAATAATTTCCTTTAAAGGATTAACAATGGGGCTCGTAGTTCACTTAAACTTGAAGAACAAAAAATTGGCGAATGGTACTGTTTGGATGCTTTGCATATATGTTTCTTAGACTATATAGAAGCAATATATACAATGATTTCAACCGTCTACCTGTTCCATTCATTGTTCTACTTGTCGAAAGTTACAAACAATTTCCGTTAAGGGATTAACAATGGGGATCGTAGTTTACTTAAACTTGAAGAACAAAAAAATTGGCGAATGGTACTGTTTGGATGCTTTGCATATATGTTTCTTAGACTATATGGAAGCAATATATACAAAGATTTCAACCGTCTACGTGTTCCAATCATTGTTCTACTTGTAGGAAGTTACAATTAATTTCCGTTAAAGGATTAACAATGGGACTCGTAGTTCACTTAAACTTGAAGAACAAAAAATTGGCGAATTGTACTGTTTGGATGCATTGCATATATGTTTCGTAGACTATATAGAAGCAATATATAAAATGATTTCAACCGTCTACATGATCCATTCATTGTTCTACTTGTCGAAATTTACAAATAATTTCCTTTAAAGGATTAACAATGGGGCTCGCTGTTCACTTAAACTTGAAGATCAAAAAATTGGCGATTGTTACTGTTTAGATGCTTTGCATATAGGGTTCTTAGACTATATAGAAGCATCATATACAAAGATTTCAACCGTCTACCTGTTCTATTCATTGTTCTACTTGTAGAAAGTTACAAATAATTTCCGTTTCATGATTATCAATGGGGCTCGTTGTTCACTTAAACTTGAAGAACAAAAAATTGGCGAATTGTACTGTTTGGATGCTTTGCGTACATGTTTCTTAGACTGTATGGAAGCAATATATACAATGATTTCAACCGTCTACCTGACCCATTCATTGTTCTACTTGTCGAAATTTACAAATAATTTCCTTTAAAGGATTAACAATGGGGCTCGTAGTTCACTTAAACTTGAAGAGCAAAAAATTGGCGAATTGTACTGTTTGGACGCTTTGCATATATGTTTCTTGGACTATATGGAAGCAATATATACAAAGATTTCAACCGTCTACCTGTTCCATTCATTGTTCTACTTGTCGAAAGTTACAAATAATTTCCGTTAAAGGATTAACATTGGGGCTCATTGTTCACTTAAACTTGAAGAACAAAAAATTGGCGAATTGTACTGTTTGGATGCTTTGCATATATGTCTCTTAGACTATATAGAAGCAATATATACAAAGATTTCAACCGTCTACCTGTTCCATTCATTGTTCTACTTGTCGAAATTTACAAATAATTTCCGATAAAGGATTAACAATGGGGCTCGTAGTTCACTTAAACTTGAAGAACAAAAAATTGGCGAATTGTACTGTTTGGATGCTTTGCATATATGTTTCGTAGACTATATAGAGGCAATATATACAATGATTTCAACCGTCTACCTGATCCATTCATTGTTCTACTTGTCGAAATTTACAAATAATTTCCTTTAAAGGATTAGCAATGGGGCTCGTAGTTCACTTAAACTTGAAGAACAAAAAATTGGCGAATTGTACTGTTTGGAGGCTTTGCGTACATGTTTCTTAGACTATATGGAAGCAATATATACAAAGATTTCAACCGTCTACGTGTTCCAATCATTGTTCTACTTGTCGAAAGTTACAAATAATTACCGAAAAGTATTAACCATTGGGGCTCATTGTTCACTTAAACTTGAAGAACAAAAAATTGGCGAATTGTACTGTTTGGATTCTTTGCATATATGTTTCTTAGACTATATAGAAGCAATATATACATTGATTTCAACCGTCTACCTGTTCCATTCATTGTTCTACTTGTCGCAAGTTACAAATAATTTCCGTTAAAGTATTAACAATGGGGCTCGTAGTTCACTTAAACTTGAAGATCAAATAATTGGCGAATTGTACTGTTTGGATGATTTGCATATATGTTTCTTAGACTATATAGACGCAATATATACAAGGATTTCAACCGTCTACCTGTTCCATTCATTGTTCTACTTGTCGAAAGTTACAAATAATTACCGATAAAGGATTAACCATTGAGGCTCATTGTTCACTTAAACTTGAAAAACAAAAAATTGTCGTATTGTACTGTTTGGATGCTTTGCATATATGTTTCTTAGACTATATAGAAGCAATATATACAATGATTTCAACCGTCTACCTGTTCCATTCATTGTTCTAATTGTCGAAATTTACAAATAATTTCCGATTAAGGATTAACAATGGGGCTCATTATTCAATTAAACTTGAAGAACAAAAAATTGGCGAATGGTACTGTTTGGATGCTTTGCATATATGTTTCGTAGACTATATAGAAGCAATATATACAATGATTTCAACCGTCTACCTGATCCATTCATTGTTCTACTTGTCGAAATTTACAAATAATTTCCTTTAACGGATTAACAATGGGGCTCGTAGTTCACTTAAACTTGAAGAACAAAAAATTGGCGAATTGTACTGTTTGGATGCTTTGCGTACATGTTTCTTAGACTGTATGGAAGCAATATATACAATGATTTCAACCGTCTACCTGATCCATTCATTGTTCTACTTGTCGAAATTTACAAATAATTTCCTTTAAAGGATTAACAATGGGGCTCGTTGTTCACTTAAACTTGAAGAACAAAAAATTGATGAATGGTACTGTTTGGATGCTTTGCATATATGTTTCTCAGACTATATAGAAGCAAAATATACATTGATTTCAATCGTCTACCTGTTCCATTCATTGTTCTACTTGTCGAAAGTTACAAATAATTTCCGATAAAGGATTAACCATTGGGGCTCATTGTTCACTTAAACTTGAAGAACAAAAAATTGTCGAATTGTACTGTTTGGATGCTTTGCATATATGTTTCTTGGACTATATAGAAGCAATATATACAATGATTTGAACCGTCTACCTGTTCCATTCATTGTTCTACTTGTCGAAAGTTACAAATAATTTCCGTTAAGGGATTAACAATGGGGATCGTAGTTTACTTAAACTTGAAGAACAAAAAATTGTCGAATTGTACTGTTTGGATGCTTTGCATATATGTTTCTTGGACTATATAGAAGCAATATATACAATGATTTCAACCGTCTACCTGTTCCATTCATTGTTCTACTTGTCGAAAGTTACAAATAATTTCCGTTAAGGGATTAACAATGGGGATCGTAGTTTACTTAAACTTGAAGAACAAAAAATTGGCGTATTATACTGTTTGGATGCTTTGCATATATGTTTCTTAGACTATATAGAAGCAATATATACAATGATTTCAACCGTCTACCTATTCCATTCATTGTTCTACTTGCCGAAATTTACAAATGATTTCCTTTAAAGGATTAACAATGGGGCTCATTGTTCACTTAAACTTGAAGAACAAAAAATTGGCGAATTGTACTGTTTGGAGGCTTTGCATATATGTTTCGTAGACTATATAGAAGCAATATATACATTGATTTCAATCGTCTACCTGTTCCATTCATTGTTCTACTTGTCGAAAGTTACAAATAATTTCCGATAAAGGATTAACCATTGGGGCTCATTGTTCACTTAAACTTGAAGAACAAAAAATTGGCGAATTTTATTGTTTGGATGCTTTGCATATATGTTTCTTAGACTATATAGAAGCAATATATCGAAGGATTTCACCCGTCTACCTGTTCCATTCATTGTTCTACTTGTCGCAAATAACAAATAATTTCCGATAAAGGATTAACAATGGGGCTCATTGTTCACTTAAACTTGAAGATGAAATAATTGGCGAATTGTACTGAATGGATGCTTTGCATATATGTTTCTTAGATTATATAGAAGCAATATATACAAAGATTTCAACCGTCTACCTGTTCCATTCATTGCTCTACTTGTCGAAAATTACAAATAATTTCCGATAAAGGATTAACAATTGGGCTCATTGTTCACTTAAACTTGAAGAACAAAAAATTGGCGAATTGTACTGTTTGGAGGCTTTGCATATATGTTTCGTAGACTATATAGAAGCAATATATAAAAAGATTTCAACCGTCTACCAGTTACATTCATTGTTCTACTTGTCGAAATTTACAAATAATTTCCTTTAAAGGATTAACAATGGGGCTCGTAGTTCACTTAAACTTGAAGAACAAAAAATTGGTGAATTGTACTGCTTCGATGCTTTGCATATGTGTTTCTTAGACTATATAGAAGCAATATATACAATGATTTCAACCGTCTACCTATTCCATTCATTGTTCTACTTGCCGAAATTTACAAATAATTTCCTTTAAAGGATTAACAATGGGGCTCATTGTTCACTTAAACTTGAAGAACAAAAAATTGGCGAATTGTACTGTTTGAATGCTTTGCATATATGTTTCGTAGGCTATATAGAAGCAATATATACAAAGATTTCAACCGTCTACCTGTTCCATTCATTGTTCTACTTGTCGAAAGGTACAAATAATTTCCGATAAAGGATTAACAATGGGTCTCATTGTTCACTTAAACTTGAAGAACAAAAAATTGGCGAATGGTACTGTTTGGATGCTTTGCGTACATGTTTCTTAGACTATATGGAAGCAATATATACAAAGATTTCAACCGTCTACGTGTTCCAATCATTGTTCTACTTGTAGAAAGTTACAATTAATTTCCGTTAAAGGATTAACAATGGGGCTCGTAGTTCACTTAAACTTGAAGAACAAAAAATTGGCGAATTGTACTGTTTGGATGCTTTGCATATATGTTTCTTAGACTATATAGAAGCAATATATACAAAGATTTCAACCGTCTACCTGTTCCATTCATTGTTCTACTTGTCGAAAGTTACAAATAATTTCCGATAAAGGATTAACAATGGGGCTCATTATTCAATTAAACTTGAAGAACAAAAAATTGGCGAATGGTACTGTTTGGATGCTTTGCATATATGTTTCGTAGACTATATAGAAGCAATATATACAATGATTTCAACCGTCTACCTGATCCATTCATTGTTCTACTTGTCGAAATTTACAAATAATTTCCTTTAAAGGATTAACAATGGGGCTCGTAGTTCACTTAAACTTGAAGAACAAAAAATTGGCGAACGGTACTGTTTGGATGTTTTGCGTACATGTTTCTTAGACTATATGGAAGCAATATATACATTGATTTCAACCGTCTACCTGTTCCATTCATTGTTCTACTTGTCGCAAGTTACAAATAATTTCCGTTAAAGTATTAACAATCGGGCTCGTAGTTCACTTAAATTTGAAGATCAAATAATTGGCGAATTGTACTGTTTGGATGCTTTGCGTACATGTTTCTTAGACTATATAGAAGCAATATATACAAAGATTTCAACCGTCTACCTTTTCCATTCATTGTTCTACTTGTCGAAAGTTACAAATAATTTCCGATAACGGATTAACCATTGGGGCTCATTGTTCACTTAAACTTGAAGAACAAAAAATTGGCGAATTGTACTGTTTGGATGCTTTGCATATATGTTTCTTATACTATATAGAAGCAATATATACAAAGATTTCAACCGTCTACCTGTTCCATTCACTGTTCTACTTGTCGAAAATTACAAATAATTTCCGTTAAGGGATTAACAATGGGGATCGTAGTTCACTTAAACTTGAAGAACAAAAAATTGGCGAATTGTACTGTTTGGATGCTTTGCGTACATGTTTCTTAGACTATATGGAAGCAATATATACAAAGATTTCAACCGTCTACGTGTTCCAATCATTGTTCTACTTGTAGAAAGTTACAATTAATTTCCGTTAAGGGATTAACAATGGGGCTCGTAGTTCACTTAAACTTGAAGAACAAAAAATTGGCGAATGGTACTGTTTGGATGCTTTGCATATATGTTTCTTAGACTATATAGAAGCAATATATACATTGATTTCAACCGGCTACCTGTTCCATTCATTGTTCTACTTGTCGAAATTTACAATTAATTTCCGATAAAGGATTAACCATTGGGGCTCATTGTTCACTTAAACTTGAAGAACAAAAAATTGGCGAATTGTACTGTTTGGATGCTTTGCATATATGTTTCTTAGACTATATAGAAGCAATATATACAAAGATTTCAACCGGCTACCAGTTCCATTCATTGTTCTACTTGTCGAAATTTACAAATAATTTCCGATAAAGGATTAACCATTGGGGCTCATTGTTCACTTAAACTTGAAGAACAAAAAATTGGCGAATTGTACTGTTTGGATGCTTTGCATATACGTTTCTTAGACTATATAGAAGCAATATATACAAAGATTTCAACCGTCTACCTGTTCCATTCATTGTTCTACTTGTCGAAAGTTACAAATAATTTCCTTTAAAGGATTAACAATGGGGCTCGTTGTTCACTTAAACTTGAAGAACAATAAATTGGCGAATTGTACTGTTTGGATGCTTTGCATATATGTTTCTTAGACTATATAGAAGCAATATATACAAAGATTTCAACCGTCTACCTGTTCCATTCATTGTTCTACTTGTCGAAAGTTACAATTAATTTCCGTTAAAGGATTAACAATGGGGCTCGTAGTTCACTTAAACTTGAAGAACAAAAAATTGGCGAATTGTACTGTTTGGCTGCTTTGCATATATGTTTCTTATACTATATAGAAGCAATATATACAAAGATTTCAACCGTCTACCTGTTCCATTCACTGTTCTACTTGTCGAAAGTTACAAATAATTTCCGATAAAGGATTAACCATTGGGGCTCATTGTTCACTTAAACTTGAAGTACACAAAATTGGCGAATTGTACTGTTTGGATGCATTGCATATATGTTTCTTAGACTATATAGAAGCAATATATACAAAGATTTCAACCGGCTACCAGTTCCATTCATTGTTCTACTTGTCGAAATTTACAAATAATTTCCGATAAAGGATTAACCATTGGGGCTCATTGTTCACTTAAACTTGAAGAACAAAAAATTGGCGAATTGTACTGTTTGGATGCTTTGCATATATGTTTCTTAGGCTATATAGAAGAAATATATACAAAGATTTCAACCGTCTACCTGTTCCATTCATTGTTCTACTTGTCGAAAGTTGCAAATAATTTCCGTTAAGGGATTAACAATGGGGATCGTAGTTTACTTAAACTTGAAGAACAAAAAATTGGCGAATTGTACTGTTTGGATGCTTTGCATAGATGTTTCTTAGACTATTTAGAAGCAATATATAGAAAGATTTCACCCGTCTACCGGTACTATTCATTGTTCGACTTGTAGAAAGTTACAAATAGTTTCCATTTCATGATTATCAATGGGGCTCGCTGTTCACTTAAACTTGAAGATCAAAAAATTGGCGATTGTTACTGTTTAGATGCTTTGCATATATGTTTCTTAGATTATATAGAAGCAATATATACAAAGATTTCAACCGTCTACCAGTTCCATTCATTGTTCTACTTGTCGAAAGTTACAAATAATTACCGATAAAGGATTAACCATTGGGGCTCATTGTTCACTTAAACTTGAAGAACAAAAAATTGGCGAATTGTACTGTTTGGATGCTTTGCATATATGTTTCTTAGACTATATAGAAGCAATATATACAAAGATTTCAACCGTCTACCTGTTCCATTCATTGTTCTACTTGTCGAAAATTACAAATAATTTCCGATAAAGGATTAACCATTGGGGCTCATTGTTCACTTAAACTTGAAGAACAAAAAATTGGCGAATGGTACTGTTTGGATGCTTTGCATAGATGTTTCTTAGACTATTTAGAAGCAATATATAGAAAGATTTCACCCGTCTACCTGTACTATTCATTGTTCTACTTGTAGAAAGTTACAAATAATTTCCATTTCATGATTATCAATGGGGCTCGCTGTACACTTAAACTTGAAGATCAAAAAATTGGCGATTGTTACTGTTTAGATGCTTTGCATATATGTTTCTTAGATTATATAGAAGCAATATATACAAAGATTTCAACCGTCTACCAGATCCATTCATTGTTCTACTTGTCGAAAGTTACAAATAATTTCCGTTAAGGGATTAACAATGGGGATCGCTGTTCACTTAAACTTGAAGATCAAAAAATTGGCGATTGTTACTGTTTGGATGCTTTGCATATATGTTTCTTAGATTATATAGAAGCAATATATACAAATATTTCAACCGTCTAACTGTTCCATTCCTTGTTCTACTTGTCGAAAATTACAAATAATTTCCGATAAAGGATTAACCATTCGGGCTCATTGTTCACTTAAACTTGAAGAACAAAAAATTGGCGAATGGTACTGTTTGGATGCTTTGCATAGATGTTTCTTAAACTATTTAGAAGCAATATATAGAAAGATTTCACCCGTCTATCTGTTCCATTCATTGTTCTACTTGTCGAAAGTTACAAATAATTTCCTTTAAAGGATTAACAATGGGGCTCGCAGTTCACTTAAACTTGAAGAACAAAAAATTGGCGAATGGTTCTGTTTGGATGCTTTGCATATATGTTTCTTAGACTATATAGAAGCAATATATACAAAGATTTCAACCGTCTACCTTTTCCATTCATTGTTCTACTTGTCGAAAGTTACAAATAATTTCCGATAACGGATTAACCATTGGGGCTCATTGTTCACTTAAACTTGAAGAACAAAAAATTGGCGAATTGTACTGTTTGGATGCTTTGCATATATGTTTCTTATACTATATAGAAGCAATATATACAAAGATTTCAACCGTCTACCTGTTCCATTCACTGTTCTACTTGTCGAAAGTTACAAATAATTTCCGTTAAGGGATTAACAATGGGGATCGTAGTTCACTTAAACTTGAAGAACAAAAAATTGGCGAATTGTACTGTTTGGATGCTTTGCGTACATGTTTCTTAGACTATATGGAAGCAATATATACAAAGATTTCATCCGTCTACGTGTTCCAATCATTGTTCTACTTGTAGAAAGTTACAATTAATTTCCGTTAAGGGATTAACACTGGGGCTCGTAGTTCACTTAAACTTGAAGAACAAAAAATTGGCGAATGGTACTGTTTGGATGCTTTGCATATATGTTTCTTAGACTATATAGAAGCAATATATACATTGATTTCAACCGGCTACCTGTTCCATTCATTGTTCTACTTGTCGAAATTTACAGATAATTTCCGATAAAGGATTAACCATTGGGGCTCATTGTTCACTTAAACTTGAAGAACAAAAAATTGGCGAATTGTACTGTTTGGATGCTTTGCATATATGTTTCTTAGACTATATAGAAGCAATATATACAAAGATTTCAACCGGCTACCAGTTCCATTTATTGTTCTACTTGTCGAAATTTACAAATAATGTCCTTTAAAGGTTTAACAATGGGGCTCGTAGTTCACTTAAACTTGAAGAACAAAAAATTGGCGAATTGTACTGTTTGGATGCTTTGCATAGATGTTTCTTAGACTATTTAGAAGCAATATATAGAAAGATTTCACCCGTCTACCTGTACTATTCATTGTTCTACTTGTCGAAATTTACAAATAATTTCCGATAAAGGATTAACCATTGGGGCTCATTGTTCACTTAAACTTGAAGAACAATAAATTGGCGAATTGTACTGTTTGGATGCTTTGCGTACATGTTTCTTAGACTATATAGAAGCAATATATACAAAGATTTCAACCGTCTACCTGTTCCATTCATTGATCTACTTGTCGAAAGTTACAAATAATTTCCGATAAAGGATTAACCATTGGGGCTCATTGTTCACTAAACTTGAAGAACAAAAAATTGTCGAATTGTACTGTTTGGATGCTTCGCATATATGTTTCTTAGACTATATAGAAGCAATATATACAATGATTTCAACCGTCTACCTGTTCCATTCATTGTTCTACTTGTCGAAAGTTACAATTAATTTCCGTTAAAGGATTAACAATGGGGCTCGTAGTTCACTTAAACTTGAAGTACAAAAAATTGGCGAATTGTACTGTTTGGATGCTTTGCATATATGTTTCGTAGACTATATAGAAGCAATATATACAATTTTTTCAACCGTCTACATGATCCATTCATTGTTCTACTTGTCGAAATTTACAAATAATTTCCTTTAAAGGATTAACAATGGGGCTCGTAGTTGACTTAAACTTGAAGAACACAAAATTGGCGAATTGTACTGTTTGAATGCTTTGCATAGATGTTTCTTAAACTATTTAGAAGCAATATATAGAAAGATTTCACCCGTCTACCTGTTCCATTCATTGATCTACTTGTCGAAAGTTACAAATAATTTCCGATAAAGGATTAACCATTGGGGCTCATTGTTCACTAAACTTGAAGAACAAAAAATTGTCGAATTGTACTGTTTGGATGCTTCGCATATATGTTTCTTAGACTATATAGAAGCAATATATACAATGATTTCAACCGTCTACCTGTTCCATTCATTGTTCTACTTGTCGAAAGTTACAATTAATTTCCGTTAAAGGATTAACAATGGGGCTCGTAGTTCACTTAAACTTGAAGTACAAAAAATTGGCGAATTGTACTGTTTGGATGCTTTGCATATATGTTTCGTAGACTATATAGAAGCAATATATACAATTTTTTCAACCGTCTACATGATCCATTCATTGTTCTACTTGTCGAAATTTACAAATAATTTCCTTTAAAGGATTAACAATGGGGCTCGTAGTTGACTTAAACTTGAAGAACACAAAATTGGCGAATTGTACTGTTTGAATGCTTTGCATAGATGTTTCTTAAACTATTTAGAAGCAATATATAGAAAGATTTCACCCGTCTACCTGTACTATTCATTGTTCTACTTGTCGAAATTTACAAATAATTTCCGATAAAGGATTAACCATTGGGGCTCATTGTTCACTTAAACTTGAAGAACAAAAAATTGGTGAATTGTACTGTTTGGATGCTTTGCGTACATGTTTCTTAGACTATATGGAAGCAATATATACAAAGATTTCAACCGTCTACCTGTTCCATTCATTGTTCTACTTGTCGAAAGTTACAATTAATTTCCGTTAAAGGATTAACAATGGGGCTCGTAGTTCACTTAAACTTGAAGTACAAAAAATTGGCGGATTGTACTGTTTGGATGCTTTGCATATATGTTTCGTAGACTACATAGAAGCAATATATACAATTTTTTCAACCGTCTACATGATCCATTCATTGATCTACTTGTCGAAAGTTACAAATAATTTCCTTTAAAGGATTAACAATTGGGATCGTAGTTCACTTAAACTTGAAGTACAAAAAATTGGCGAATTGTACTGTTTGGATGCTTTGCATATATGTTTCGTAGACTATATAGAAGCAATACATACAATTTTTTCAACCGTCTACATGATCCATTCATTGTTCTACTTGTCGAAATTTACAAATAATTTCCTTTAAAGGATTAACAATGGGGCTCGTAGTTCACTTAAACTTGAAGAACAAAAAATTGGCGAATTGTACTGTTTGGATGCTCTGCATATATGTTTCTTAGACTATATAGAAGCAATATATACAATGATTTCAACAGTCTACCTGTTCCATTCATTGTTCTACTTGTCGAAATTTACAAATAATTTCCTTTAAAGGATTAACAATGGGGCTCGCAGTTCACTTAAACTTGAAGAAAAAAAAATTGGCGAATGGTACTGTTTGGATGCTTTGCATATATGTTTCTTAGACTATATAGAAGCAATATATACAAAGATTTCAACCGTCTACGTTTTCCATTCATTGTTCTACTTGTCGAAAGTTACAAATAATTTCCGATAACGGATTAACCATTGGGGCTCATTGTTCACTTAAACTTGAAGAACAAAAAATTGGCGAATTGTACTGTTTGGATGCTTTGCATATATGTTTCTTATACTATATAGAAGCAATATATACAAAGATTTCAACCGTCTACCTGTTCCGTTCACTGTTCTACTTGTCGAAAGTTACAAATAATTTCCGTTAAGGGATTAACAATGGGGATCGTAGTTCACTTAAACTTGAAGAACAAAAAATTGGCGAATTGTACTGTTTGGATGCTTTGCGTACATGTTTCTTAGACTATATAGAAGCAATATATACAAAGATTTCAACCGTCTACCTGTTCCATTCATTGTTCTACTTGTCGAAAGTTACAAATAATTTCCTTTAAAGGATTAACAATGGGGCTCGTTGTTCACTTAAACTTGAAGAACAATAAATTGGCGAATTGTACTGTTTGGATGCTTTGCATACATGTTTCTTAGATTATATAGAAGCAATATATACAAATATTTCAACCGTCTAACTGTTCCATTCATTGTTCTACTTGTCGAAAATTACAAATAATTTCCGATAAAGGATTAACCATTGGGGCTCATTGTTCACTTAAACTTGAAGAACAAAAAATTGGCGAATGGTACTGTTTGGATGCTTTGCATAGATGTTTCTTAGACTATTTAGAAGCAATATATAGAAAGATTTCACCCGTCTACCTGTACTATTCATTGTTCTACTTGTAGAAAGTTACAAATAATTTCCATTTCATGATTATCAATGGGGCTCGCTGTTCACTTAAACTTGAAGATCAAAAAATTGGCGATTGTTACTGTTTAGATGCTTTGCATATATGTTTCTTAGATTATATAGAAGCAATATATACAAATATTTCAACCGTCTAACTGTTCCATTCATTGTTCTACTTGTCGAAAATTACAAATAATTTCCGATAAAGGATTAACCATTGGGGCTGATTGTTCACTTAAACTTGTAGAACAAAAAATTGGCGAATGGTACTGTTTGGATGCTTTGCATAGATGTTTCTTAGACTATTTAGAAGCAATATATAGAAAGATTTCACCCGTCTACCTGTACTATTCATTGTTCTACTTGTAGAAAGTTACAAATAGATTCCATTTCATGATTATCAATGGGGCTCGCTGATCACTTAAACTTGAAGATCAAAAAATTGGCGATTGTTGCTGTTTAGATGCTTTGCATATATGTTTCTTAGATTATATAGAAGCAATATATACAAAGATTTCAACCGTCTACCAGATCCATTCATTGTTCTACTAGTCGAAAGTTACAAATAATTTCCGATAAAGGATTAACAATGGGGCTCATTGTTCACTTAAACTTGAAGGACAAAAAATTGGCGAATGGTACTGTTTGGATGCTTTGCGTACATGTTTCTTAGACTATATGGAAGCAATATATACAAGGATTTCAACAGTCTACCTGTTCCATTCATTGTTCTACTTGTCGAAAGTTACAAATAATTTCCGTTAAGGGATTAACAATGGGGATCGTAGTTCACTTAAACTTGAAGAACAAAAAATTGGCGAATTGTACTGTTTGGATGCTTTGCATATATGTTTCTTAGACTATATAGAAGCAATATATACAAAGATTTCAACCGTCTACCTGTTCCATTCATTGTTCTACTTGTCGAAAGTTACAAATAATTTCCTTTAAAGGATTAACAATGGGGCTCGTTGTTCACTTAAACTTGAAGAACAATAAATTGGCGAATTGTACTGTTTGGATGCTTTGCATATATGTTTCTTAGACTATATAGAAGCAATCTATACAAAGATTTCAACCGTCTACCTGTTCCATTCATTGTTCTACTTGTCGAAAGTTACAATTAATTTCCGTTAAAGGATTAACAATGGGGCTCGTAGTTCACTTAAACTTGAAGTACAAAAAATTGGCGAATTGTACTGTTTGGATGCTTTGCATATATGTTTCGTAGACTATATAGAATCAATATATACAATTTTTTCAACCGTCTACATGATCCATTCATTGTTCTATTTGTCGAAACTTACAAATAATTTCCTTTAAAGGATTAACAATGGGGCTCGTAGTTCACTTAAACTTGAAGAACAAAAAATTGGCGAATTGTACTGTTTGGATGCTTTGCATAGATGTTTCTTAGACTATTTAGAAGCAATATATAGAAAGATTTCACCCGTCTACCTGTACTATTCATTGTTCTACTTGTAGAAAGTTACAAATAATTTCCATTTCATGATTATCAATGGGGCTCGCTGTTCACTTAAACTTGAAGATCAAAAAATTGGCGATTGTTACTGTTTAGATGCTTTGCATATATGTTTCTTATATTATATAGAAGCAATATATACAAATATTTCAACCGTCTAACTGTTCCATTCATTGTTCTACTTGTCGAAAATTACAAATAATTTCCGATAAAGGATTAACCATTGGGGCTGATTGTTCACTTAAACTTGTAGAACAAAAAATTGGCGAATGGTACTGTTTGGATGCTTTGCATAGATGTTTCTTAGACTATTTAGAAGCAATATATAGAAAGATTTCACCCGTCTACCTGTACTATTCATTGTTCTACTTGTAGAAAGTTACAAATAGATTCCATTTCATGATTATCAATGGGGCTCGCTGATCACTTAAACTTGAAGATCAAAAAATTGGCGATTGTTACTGTTTAGATGCTTTGCATATATGTTTCTTAGATTATATAGAAGCAATATATACAAAGATTTCAACCGTCTACCAGATCCATTCATTGTTCTACTAGTCGAAAGTTACAAATAATTTCCGATAAAGGATTAACAATGGGGCTCATTGTTCACTTAAACTTGAAGGACAAAAAATTGGCGAATGGTACTGTTTGGATGCTTTGCGTACATGTTTCTTAGACTATATGGAAGCAATATATACAAGGATTTCAACAGTCTACCTGTTCCATTCATTGTTCTACTTGTCGAAAGTTACAAATAATTTCCGTTAAGGGATTAACAATGGGGATCGTAGTTCACTTAAACTTGAAGAACAAAAAATTGGCGAATTGTACTGTTTGGATGCTTTGCATATATGTTTCTTAGACTATATAGAAGCAATATATACAAAGATTTCAACCGTCTACCTGTTCCATTCATTGTTCTACTTGTCGAAAGTTACAAATAATTTCCTTTAAAGGATTAACAATGGGGCTCGTTGTTCACTTAAACTTGAAGAACAATAAATTGGCGAATTGTACTGTTTGGATGCTTTGCATATATGTTTCTTAGACTATATAGAAGCAATCTATACAAAGATTTCAACCATCTACCTGTTCCATTCATTGTTCTATTTGTCGAAACTTACAAATAATTTCCTTTAAAGGATTAACAATGGGGCTCGTAGTTCACTTAAACTTGAAGAACAAAAAATTGGCGAATTGTACTGTTTGGATGCTTTGCATAGATGTTTCTTAGACTATTTAGAAGCAATATATAGAAAGATTTCACCCGTCTACCTGTACTATTCATTGTTCTACTTGTAGAAAGTTACAAATAATTTCCATTTCATGATTATCAATGGGGCTCGCTGTTCACTTAAACTTGAAGATCAAAAAATTGGCGATTGTTACTGTTTAGATGCTTTGCATATATGTTTCTTATATTATATAGAAGCAATATATACAAATATTTCAACCGTCTAACTGTTCCATTCATTGTTCTACTTGTCGAAAATTACAAATAATTTCCGATAAAGGATTAACCATTGGGGCTGATTGTTCACTTAAACTTGTAGAACAAAAAATTGGCGAATGGTACTGTTTGGATGCTTTGCATAGATGTTTCTTAGACTATTTAGAAGCAATATATAGAAAGATTTCACCCGTCTACCTGTACTATTCATTGTTCTACTTGTAGAAAGTTACAAATAGATTCCATTTCATGATTATCAATGGGGCTCGCTGATCACTTAAACTTGAAGATCAAAAAATTGGCGATTGTTACTGTTTAGATGCTTTGCATATATGTTTCTTAGATTATATAGAAGCAATATATACAAAGATTTCAACCGTCTACCAGATCCATTCATTGTTCTACTAGTCGAAAGTTACAAATAATTTCCGATAAAGGATTAACAATGGGGCTCATTGTTCACTTAAACTTGAAGGACAAAAAATTGGCGAATGGTACTGTTTGGATGCTTTGCGTACATGTTTCTTAGACTATATGGAAGCAATATATACAAGGATTTCAACAGTCTACCTGTTCCATTCATTGTTCTACTTGTCGAAAGTTACAAATAATTTCCGTTAAGGGATTAACAATGGGGATCGTAGTTCACTTAAACTTGAAGAACAAAAAATTGGCGAATTGTACTGTTTGGATGCTTTGCATATATGTTTCTTAGACTATATAGAAGCAATATATACAAAGATTTCAACCGTCTACCTGTTCCATTCATTGTTCTACTTGTCGAAAGTTACAAATAATTTCCTTTAAAGGATTAACAATGGGGCTCGTTGTTCACTTAAACTTGAAGAACAATAAATTGGCGAATTGTACTGTTTGGATGCTTTGCATATATGTTTCTTAGACTATATAGAAGCAATCTATACAAAGATTTCAACCGTCTACCTGTTCCATTCATTGTTCTACTTGTCGAAAGTTACAATTAATTTCCGTTAAAGGATTAACAATGGGGCTCGTAGTTCACTTAAACTTGAAGTACAAAAAATTGGCGAATTGTACTGTTTGGATGCTTTGCATATATGTTTCGTAGACTATATAGAATCAATATATACAATTTTTTCAACCGTCTACATGATCCATTCATTGTTCTATTTGTCGAAACTTACAAATAATTTCCTTTAAAGGATTAACAATGGGGCTCGTAGTTCACTTAAACTTGAAGAACAAAAAATTGGCGAATTGTACTGTTTGGATGCTTTGCATAGATGTTTCTTAGACTATTTAGAAGCAATATATAGAAAGATTTCACCCGTCTACCTGTACTATTCATTGTTCTACTTGTAGAAAGTTACAAATAGTTTCCATTTCATGATTATCAATGGGGCTCGCTGTTCACTTAAACTTGAAGATCAAAAAATTGGCGATTGTTACTGTTTGGATGCTTTGCATATATGTTTCTTAGATTATATAGAAGCAATATATACAAATATTTCAACCGTCTAACTGTTCCATTCCTTGTTCTACTTGTCGAAAATTACAAATAATTTCCGATAAAGGATTAACCATTCGGGCTCATTGTTCACTTAAACTTGAAGAACAAAAAATTGGCGAATGGTACTGTTTGGATGCTTTGCATAGATGTTTCTTAAACTATTTAGAAGCAATATATAGAAAGATTTCACCCGTCTATCTGTTCCATTCATTGTTCTACTTGTCGAAAGTTACAAATAATTTCCTTTAAAGGATTAACAATGGGGCTCATTGTTCACTTAAACTTGAAGAACAAAAATTTGGCGAATTGTACTGTTTGGATGCTTTGCATATATGTTTCTTAGACTATATAGAAGCAATATATACAATGATTTCAACAGTCTACCTGTTCCATTCATTGTTCTACTTGTCGAAAGTTACAAATAATTTCCGTTAAGGGATTAACAATGGGGATCGTAGTTCACTTAAACTTGAAGAACAAAAAATTGGCGAATTGTACTGTTTGGATGCTTTGCATATATGTTTCTTAGACTATATAGAAGCAATATATACAAAGATTTCAACCGTCTACCTGTTCCATTCATTGTTCTACTTGTCGAAAGTTACAAATAATTTCCTTTAAAGGATTAACAATGGGGCTCGTTGTTCACTTAAACTTGAAGAACAATAAATTGGCGAATTGTACTGTTTGGATGCTTTGCATATATGTTTCTTAGACTATATAGAAGCAATCTATACAAAGATTTCAACCGTCTACCTGTTCCATTCATTGTTCTACTTGTCGAAAGTTACAATTAATTTCCGTTAAAGGATTAACAATGGGGCTCGTAGTTCACTTAAACTTGAAGTACAAAAAATTGGCGAATTGTACTGTTTGGATGCTTTGCATATATGTTTCGTAGACTATATAGAATCAATATATACAATTTTTTCAACCGTCTACATGATCCATTCATTGTTCTATTTGTCGAAACTTACAAATAATTTCCTTTAAAGGATTAACAATGGGGCTCGTAGTTCACTTAAACTTGAAGAACAAAAAATTGGCGAATTGTACTGTTTGGATGCTTTGCATAGATGTTTCTTAGACTATTTAGAAGCAATATATAGAAAGATTTCACCCGTCTACCTGTACTATTCATTGTTCTACTTGTAGAAAGTTACAAATAATTTCCATTTCATGATTATCAATGGGGCTCGCTGTTCACTTAAACTTGAAGATCAAAAAATTGGCGATTGTTACTGTTTAGATGCTTTGCATATATGTTTCTTATATTATATAGAAGCAATATATACAAATATTTCAACCGTCTAACTGTTCCATTCATTGTTCTACTTGTCGAAAATTACAAATAATTTCCGATAAAGGATTAACCATTGGGGCTGATTGTTCACTTAAACTTGTAGAACAAAAAATTGGCGATTGTTACTGTTTAGATGCTTTGCATATATGTTTCTTAGATTATATAGAAGCAATATATACAAAGATTTCAACCGTCTACCAGATCCATTCATTGTTCTACTAGTCGAAAGTTACAAATAATTTCCGATAAAGGATTAACAATGGGGCTCATTGTTCACTTAAACTTGAAGGACAAAAAATTGGCGATTGTTACTGTTTGGATGCTTTGCATATATGTTTCTTAGATTATATAGAAGCAATATATACAAATATTTCAACCGTCTAACTGTTCCATTCCTTGTTCTACTTGTCGAAAATTACAAATAATTTCCGATAAAGGATTAACCATTCGGGCTCATTGTTCACTTAAACTTGAAGAACAAAAAATTGGCGAATGGTACTGTTTGGATGCTTTGCATAGATGTTTCTTAAACTATTTAGAAGCAATATATAGAAAGATTTCACCCGTCTATCTGTTCCATTCATTGTTCTACTTGTCGAAAGTTACAAATAATTTCCTTTAAAGGATTAACAATGGGGCTCATTGTTCACTTAAACTTGAAGAACAAAAATTTGGCGAATTGTACTGTTTGGATGCTTTGCATATATGTTTCTTAGACTATATAGAAGCAATATATACAATGATTTCAACAGTCTACCTGTTCCATTCATTGTTCTACTTGTCGAAATTTACAAATAATTTCCTTTAAAGGATTAACAATGGGGCTCGCAGTTCACTTAAACTTGAAGAACAAAAAATTGGCGAATGGTACTGTTTGGATGCTTTGCATATATGTTTCTTAGACTATATAGAAGCAATATATACAAAGATTTCAACCGTCTACCTTTTCCATTCATTGTTCTACTTGTCGAAAGTTACAAATAATTTCCGATAACGGATTAACCATTGGGGCTCATTGTTCACTTAAACTTGAAGAACAAAAAATTGGCGAATTGTACTGTTTGGATGCTTTGCATATATGTTTCTTATACTATATAGAAGCAATATATACAAAGATTTCAACCGTCTACCTGTTCCATTCACTGTTCTACTTGTCGAAAGTTACAAATAATTTCCGTTAAGGGATTAACAATGGGGATCGTAGTTCACTTAAACTTGAAGAACAAAAAATTGGCGAATTGTACTGTTTGGATGCTTTGCGTACATGTTTCTTAGACTATATGGAAGCAATATATACAAAGATTTCATCCGTCTACGTGTTCCAATCATTGTTCTACTTGTAGAAAGTTACAATTAATTTCCGTTAAGGGATTAACACTGGGGCTCGTAGTTCACTTAAACTTGAAGAACAAAAAATTGGCGAATGGTACTGTTTGGATGCTTTGCATATATGTTTCTTAGACTATATAGAAGCAACATATACAAAGATTTCAACCGTCTACCTTTTCCATTCATTGTTCTACTTGTCGAAATTTACAAATAATTTCCGATAAAGGATTAACCATTGGGGCTCATTGTTCACTTAAACTTGAAGAACAAAAAATTGGCGAATTGTACTGTTTGGATGCTTTGCATATATGTTTCTTAGACTATATAGAAGCAATATATACAAAGATTTCAACCGGCTACCAGTTCCATTTATTGTTCTACTTGTCGAAATTTACAAATAATTTCCTTTAAAGGATTAACAATGGGGCTCGTAGTTCACTTAAACTTGAAGAACAAAAAATTGGCGAATTGTACTGTTTGGATGCTTTGCATAGATGTTTCTTAGACTATTTAGAAGCAATATATAGAAAGATTTCACCCGTCTACCTGTACTATTCATTGTTCTACTTGTCGAAATTTACAAATAATTTCCGATAAAGGATTAACCATTGGGGCTCATTGTTCACTTAAACTTGAAGAACAACAAATTGGCGAATTGTACTGTTTGGATGCTTTGCATATATGTTTCTTAGACTATATAGAAGCAATATATACAAAGATTTCAACCGGCTACCAGTTCCATTCATTGTTCTACTTGTCGAAATTTACAAATAATTTCCGATAAAGGATTAACCATTGGGGCTCATTGCTCACTTAAACTTGAAGAACAAAAAATTGGCGAATTGTACTGTTTGGATGCTTTGCATATATGTTTCTTAGACTATATAAAAGCAATATATACAAAGATTTCAACCGTCTACCTGTTCCATTCATTGTTCTACTTTTCGAAAGTTACAAATAATTTCCTTTAAAAGATTAACAATGGTGCTCGTTGTTCACTTAAACTTGAAGAACAATAAATTGGCGAATTGTACTGTTTGGATGCTTTGCGTACATGTTTCTTAGACTATATAGAAGCAATATATACAAAGATTTCAACCGTCTACCTGTTCCATTCATTGATCTACTTGTCGAAAGTTACAAATAATTTCCGATAAAGGATTAACCATTGGGGCTCATTGTTCACTAAACTTGAAGAACAAAAAATTGTCGAATTGTACTGTTTGGATGCTTCGCATATATGTTTCTTAGACTATATAGAAGCAATATATACAATGATTTCAACCGTCTACCTGTTCCATTCATTGTTCTACTTGTCGAAAGTTACAATTAATTTCCGTTAAAGGATTAACAATGGGGCTCGTAGTTCACTTAAACTTGAAGTACAAAAAATTGGCGAATTGTACTGTTTGGATGCTTTGCATATATGTTTCGTAGACTATATAGAAGCAATATATACAATTTTTTCAACCGTCTACATGATCCATTCATTGTTCTACTTGTCGAAATTTACAAATAATTTCCTTTAAAGGATTAACAATGGGGCTCGTAGTTGACTTAAACTTGAAGAACACAAAATTGGCGAATTGTACTGTTTGAATGCTTTGCATAGATGTTTCTTAAACTATTTAGAAGCAATATATAGAAAGATTTCACCCGTCTACCTGTACTATTCATTGTTCTACTTGTCGAAATTTACAAATAATTTCCGATAAAGGATTAACCATTGGGGCTCATTGTTCACTTAAACTTGAAGAACAAAAAATTGGCGAATTGTACTGTTTGGATGCTTTGCGTACATGTTTCTTAGACTATATGGAAGCAATATATACAAAGATTTCAACCGTCTACCTGTTCCATTCATTGTTCTACATGTCGAAAGTTGCAAATAATTTCCTTTAAAGGATTAACAATGGGGCTTGTTGTTCACTTAAACTTGAAGAACAATAAATTGGCGAATTGTACTGTTTGGATGCTTTGCATATATGTTTCTTAGACTATATAGAATCAATATATACAAAGATTTCAACCGTCTACCTGTTCCATTCATTGTTCTACTTGTCGAAAGTTACAATTAATTTCCGTTAAAGGATTAACAATGGGGCTCGTAGTTCACTTAAACTTGAAGTACAAAAAATTGGCGAATTGTACTGTTTGGATGCTTTGCGTACATGTTTCTTAGACTATATGGAAGCAATATATACAAAGATTTCATCCGTCTACGTGTTCCAATCATTGTTCTACTTGTAGAAAGTTACAATTAATTTCCGTTAAGGGATTAACACTGGGGCTCGTAGTTCACTTAAACTTGAAGAACAAAAAATTGGCGAATGGTACTGTTTGGATGCTTTGCATATATGTTTCTTAGACTATATAGAAGCAATATATACATTGATTTCAACCGGCTACCTGTTCCATTCATTGTTCTACTTGTCGAAATTTACAGATAATTTCCGATAAAGGATTAACCATTGGGGCTCATTGTTCACTTAAACTTGAAGAACAAAAAATTGGCGAATTGTACTGTTTGGATGCTTTGCATATATGTTTCTTAGACTATATAGAAGCAATATATACAAAGATTTCAACCGGCTACCAGTTCCATTTATTGTTCTACTTGTCGAAATTTACAAATAATGTCCTTTAAAGGTTTAACAATGGGGCTCGTAGTTCACTTAAACTTGAAGAACAAAAAATTGGCGAATTGTACTGTTTGGATGCTTTGCATAGATGTTTCTTAGACTATTTAGAAGCAATATATAGAAAGATTTCACCCGTCTACCTGTACTATTCATTGTTCTACTTGTCGAAATTTACAAATAATTTCCGATAAAGGATTAACCATTGGGGCTCATTGTTCACTTAAACTTGAAGAACAATAAATTGGCGAATTGTACTGTTTGGATGCTTTGCGTACATGTTTCTTAGACTATATAGAAGCAATATATACAAAGATTTCAACCGTCTACCTGTTCCATTCATTGATCTACTTGTCGAAAGTTACAAATAATTTCCGATAAAGGATTAACCATTGGGGCTCATTGTTCACTAAACTTGAAGAACAAAAAATTGTCGAATTGTACTGTTTGGATGCTTCGCATATATGTTTCTTAGACTATATAGAAGCAATATATACAATGATTTCAACCGTCTACCTGTTCCATTCATTGTTCTACTTGTCGAAAGTTACAATTAATTTCCGTTAAAGGATTAACAATGGGGCTCGTAGTTCACTTAAACTTGAAGTACAAAAAATTGGCGAATTGTACTGTTTGGATGCTTTGCATATATGTTTCGTAGACTATATAGAAGCAATATATACAATTTTTTCAACCGTCTACATGATCCATTCATTGTTCTACTTGTCGAAATTTACAAATAATTTCCTTTAAAGGATTAACAATGGGGCTCGTAGTTGACTTAAACTTGAAGAACACAAAATTGGCGAATTGTACTGTTTGAATGCTTTGCATAGATGTTTCTTAAACTATTTAGAAGCAATATATAGAAAGATTTCACCCGTCTACCTGTACTATTCATTGTTCTACTTGTCGAAATTTACAAATAATTTCCGATAAAGGATTAACCATTGGGGCTCATTGTTCACTTAAACTTGAAGAACAAAAAATTGGTGAATTGTACTGTTTGGATGCTTTGCGTACATGTTTCTTAGACTATATGGAAGCAATATATACAAAGATTTCAACCGTCTACCTGTTCCATTCATTGATCTACTTGTCGAAAGTTACAAATAATTTCCGATAAAGGATTAACCATTGGGGCTCATTGTTCACTAAACTTGAAGAACAAAAAATTGTCGAATTGTACTGTTTGGATGCTTCGCATATATGTTTCTTAGACTATATAGAAGCAATATATACAATGATTTCAACCGTCTACCTGTTCCATTCATTGTTCTACTTGTCGAAAGTTACAATTAATTTCCGTTAAAGGATTAACAATGGGGCTCGTAGTTCACTTAAACTTGAAGTACAAAAAATTGGCGAATTGTACTGTTTGGATGCTTTGCATATATGTTTCGTAGACTATATAGAAGCAATATATACAATTTTTTCAACCGTCTACATGATCCATTCATTGTTCTACTTGTCGAAATTTACAAATAATTTCCTTTAAAGGATTAACAATGGGGCTCGTAGTTGACTTAAACTTGAAGAACACAAAATTGGCGAATTGTACTGTTTGAATGCTTTGCATAGATGTTTCTTAAACTATTTAGAAGCAATATATAGAAAGATTTCACCCGTCTACCTGTACTATTCATTGTTCTACTTGTCGAAATTTACAAATAATTTCCGATAAAGGATTAACCATTGGGGCTCATTGTTCACTTAAACTTGAAGAACAAAAAATTGGTGAATTGTACTGTTTGGATGCTTTGCGTACATGTTTCTTAGACTATATGGAAGCAATATATACAAAGATTTCAACCGTCTACCTGTTCCATTCATTGTTCTACTTGTCGAAAGTTACAATTAATTTCCGTTAAAGGATTAACAATGGGGCTCGTAGTTCACTTAAACTTGAAGTACAAAAAATTGGCGGATTGTACTGTTTGGATGCTTTGCATATATGTTTCGTAGACTACATAGAAGCAATATATACAATTTTTTCAACCGTCTACATGATCCATTCATTGATCTACTTGTCGAAAGTTACAAATAATTTCCTTTAAAGGATTAACAATTGGGATCGTAGTTCACTTAAACTTGAAGTACAAAAAATTGGCGAATTGTACTGTTTGGATGCTTTGCATATATGTTTCGTAGACTATATAGAAGCAATACATACAATTTTTTCAACCGTCTACATGATCCATTCATTGTTCTACTTGTCGAAATTTACAAATAATTTCCTTTAAAGGATTAACAATGGGGCTCGTAGTTCACTTAAACTTGAAGAACAAAAAATTGGCGAATTGTACTGTTTGGATGCTCTGCATATATGTTTCTTAGACTATATAGAAGCAATATATACAATGATTTCAACAGTCTACCTGTTCCATTCATTGTTCTACTTGTCGAAATTTACAAATAATTTCCTTTAAAGGATTAACAATGGGGCTCGCAGTTCACTTAAACTTGAAGAAAAAAAAATTGGCGAATGGTACTGTTTGGATGCTTTGCATATATGTTTCTTAGACTATATAGAAGCAATATATACAAAGATTTCAACCGTCTACGTTTTCCATTCATTGTTCTACTTGTCGAAAGTTACAAATAATTTCCGATAACGGATTAACCATTGGGGCTCATTGTTCACTTAAACTTGAAGAACAAAAAATTGGCGAATTGTACTGTTTGGATGCTTTGCATATATGTTTCTTATACTATATAGAAGCAATATATACAAAGATTTCAACCGTCTACCTGTTCCGTTCACTGTTCTACTTGTCGAAAGTTACAAATAATTTCCGTTAAGGGATTAACAATGGGGATCGTAGTTCACTTAAACTTGAAGAACAAAAAATTGGCGAATTGTACTGTTTGGATGCTTTGCGTACATGTTTCTTAGACTATATAGAAGCAATATATACAAAGATTTCAACCGTCTACCTGTTCCATTCATTGTTCTACTTGTCGAAAGTTACAAATAATTTCCTTTAAAGGATTAACAATGGGGCTCGTTGTTCACTTAAACTTGAAGAACAATAAATTGGCGAATTGTACTGTTTGGATGCTTTGCATACATGTTTCTTAGATTATATAGAAGCAATATATACAAATATTTCAACCGTCTAACTGTTCCATTCATTGTTCTACTTGTCGAAAATTACAAATAATTTCCGATAAAGGATTAACCATTGGGGCTCATTGTTCACTTAAACTTGAAGAACAAAAAATTGGCGAATGGTACTGTTTGGATGCTTTGCATAGATGTTTCTTAGACTATTTAGAAGCAATATATAGAAAGATTTCACCCGTCTACCTGTACTATTCATTGTTCTACTTGTAGAAAGTTACAAATAATTTCCATTTCATGATTATCAATGGGGCTCGCTGTTCACTTAAACTTGAAGATCAAAAAATTGGCGATTGTTACTGTTTAGATGCTTTGCATATATGTTTCTTAGATTATATAGAAGCAATATATACAAATATTTCAACCGTCTAACTGTTCCATTCATTGTTCTACTTGTCGAAAATTACAAATAATTTCCGATAAAGGATTAACCATTGGGGCTGATTGTTCACTTAAACTTGTAGAACAAAAAATTGGCGAATGGTACTGTTTGGATGCTTTGCATAGATGTTTCTTAGACTATTTAGAAGCAATATATAGAAAGATTTCACCCGTCTACCTGTACTATTCATTGTTCTACTTGTAGAAAGTTACAAATAGATTCCATTTCATGATTATCAATGGGGCTCGCTGATCACTTAAACTTGAAGATCAAAAAATTGGCGATTGTTGCTGTTTAGATGCTTTGCATATATGTTTCTTAGATTATATAGAAGCAATATATACAAAGATTTCAACCGTCTACCAGATCCATTCATTGTTCTACTAGTCGAAAGTTACAAATAATTTCCGATAAAGGATTAACAATGGGGCTCATTGTTCACTTAAACTTGAAGGACAAAAAATTGGCGAATGGTACTGTTTGGATGCTTTGCGTACATGTTTCTTAGACTATATGGAAGCAATATATACAAGGATTTCAACAGTCTACCTGTTCCATTCATTGTTCTACTTGTCGAAAGTTACAAATAATTTCCGTTAAGGGATTAACAATGGGGATCGTAGTTCACTTAAACTTGAAGAACAAAAAATTGGCGAATTGTACTGTTTGGATGCTTTGCATATATGTTTCTTAGACTATATAGAAGCAATATATACAAAGATTTCAACCGTCTACCTGTTCCATTCATTGTTCTACTTGTCGAAAGTTACAAATAATTTCCTTTAAAGGATTAACAATGGGGCTCGTTGTTCACTTAAACTTGAAGAACAATAAATTGGCGAATTGTACTGTTTGGATGCTTTGCATATATGTTTCTTAGACTATATAGAAGCAATCTATACAAAGATTTCAACCGTCTACCTGTTCCATTCATTGTTCTACTTGTCGAAAGTTACAATTAATTTCCGTTAAAGGATTAACAATGGGGCTCGTAGTTCACTTAAACTTGAAGTACAAAAAATTGGCGAATTGTACTGTTTGGATGCTTTGCATATATGTTTCGTAGACTATATAGAATCAATATATACAATTTTTTCAACCGTCTACATGATCCATTCATTGTTCTATTTGTCGAAACTTACAAATAATTTCCTTTAAAGGATTAACAATGGGGCTCGTAGTTCACTTAAACTTGAAGAACAAAAAATTGGCGAATTGTACTGTTTGGATGCTTTGCATAGATGTTTCTTAGACTATTTAGAAGCAATATATAGAAAGATTTCACCCGTCTACCTGTACTATTCATTGTTCTACTTGTAGAAAGTTACAAATAATTTCCATTTCATGATTATCAATGGGGCTCGCTGTTCACTTAAACTTGAAGATCAAAAAATTGGCGATTGTTACTGTTTAGATGCTTTGCATATATGTTTCTTATATTATATAGAAGCAATATATACAAATATTTCAACCGTCTAACTGTTCCATTCATTGTTCTACTTGTCGAAAATTACAAATAATTTCCGATAAAGGATTAACCATTGGGGCTGATTGTTCACTTAAACTTGTAGAACAAAAAATTGGCGAATGGTACTGTTTGGATGCTTTGCATAGATGTTTCTTAGACTATTTAGAAGCAATATATAGAAAGATTTCACCCGTCTACCTGTACTATTCATTGTTCTACTTGTAGAAAGTTACAAATAGATTCCATTTCATGATTATCAATGGGGCTCGCTGATCACTTAAACTTGAAGATCAAAAAATTGGCGATTGTTACTGTTTAGATGCTTTGCATATATGTTTCTTAGATTATATAGAAGCAATATATACAAAGATTTCAACCGTCTACCAGATCCATTCATTGTTCTACTAGTCGAAAGTTACAAATAATTTCCGATAAAGGATTAACAATGGGGCTCATTGTTCACTTAAACTTGAAGGACAAAAAATTGGCGAATGGTACTGTTTGGATGCTTTGCGTACATGTTTCTTAGACTATATGGAAGCAATATATACAAGGATTTCAACAGTCTACCTGTTCCATTCATTGTTCTACTTGTCGAAAGTTACAAATAATTTCCGTTAAGGGATTAACAATGGGGATCGTAGTTCACTTAAACTTGAAGAACAAAAAATTGGCGAATTGTACTGTTTGGATGCTTTGCATATATGTTTCTTAGACTATATAGAAGCAATATATACAAAGATTTCAACCGTCTACCTGTTCCATTCATTGTTCTACTTGTCGAAAGTTACAAATAATTTCCTTTAAAGGATTAACAATGGGGCTCGTTGTTCACTTAAACTTGAAGAACAATAAATTGGCGAATTGTACTGTTTGGATGCTTTGCATATATGTTTCTTAGACTATATAGAAGCAATCTATACAAAGATTTCAACCATCTACCTGTTCCATTCATTGTTCTACTTGTCGAAAGTTACAATTAATTTCCGTTAAAGGATTAACAATGGGGCTCGTAGTTCACTTAAACTTGAAGTACAAAAAATTGGCGAATTGTACTGTTTGGATGCTTTGCATATATGTTTCGTAGACTATATAGAATCAATATATACAATTTTTTCAACCGTCTACATGATCCATTCATTGTTCTATTTGTCGAAACTTACAAATAATTTCCTTTAAAGGATTAACAATGGGGCTCGTAGTTCACTTAAACTTGAAGAACAAAAAATTGGCGAATTGTACTGTTTGGATGCTTTGCATAGATGTTTCTTAGACTATTTAGAAGCAATATATAGAAAGATTTCACCCGTCTACCTGTACTATTCATTGTTCTACTTGTAGAAAGTTACAAATAATTTCCATTTCATGATTATCAATGGGGCTCGCTGTTCACTTAAACTTGAAGATCAAAAAATTGGCGATTGTTACTGTTTAGATGCTTTGCATATATGTTTCTTATATTATATAGAAGCAATATATACAAATATTTCAACCGTCTAACTGTTCCATTCATTGTTCTACTTGTCGAAAATTACAAATAATTTCCGATAAAGGATTAACCATTGGGGCTGATTGTTCACTTAAACTTGTAGAACAAAAAATTGGCGAATGGTACTGTTTGGATGCTTTGCATAGATGTTTCTTAGACTATTTAGAAGCAATATATAGAAAGATTTCACCCGTCTACCTGTACTATTCATTGTTCTACTTGTAGAAAGTTACAAATAGATTCCATTTCATGATTATCAATGGGGCTCGCTGATCACTTAAACTTGAAGATCAAAAAATTGGCGATTGTTACTGTTTAGATGCTTTGCATATATGTTTCTTAGATTATATAGAAGCAATATATACAAAGATTTCAACCGTCTACCAGATCCATTCATTGTTCTACTAGTCGAAAGTTACAAATAATTTCCGATAAAGGATTAACAATGGGGCTCATTGTTCACTTAAACTTGAAGGACAAAAAATTGGCGAATGGTACTGTTTGGATGCTTTGCGTACATGTTTCTTAGACTATATGGAAGCAATATATACAAGGATTTCAACAGTCTACCTGTTCCATTCATTGTTCTACTTGTCGAAAGTTACAAATAATTTCCGTTAAGGGATTAACAATGGGGATCGTAGTTCACTTAAACTTGAAGAACAAAAAATTGGCGAATTGTACTGTTTGGATGCTTTGCATATATGTTTCTTAGACTATATAGAAGCAATATATACAAAGATTTCAACCGTCTACCTGTTCCATTCATTGTTCTACTTGTCGAAAGTTACAAATAATTTCCTTTAAAGGATTAACAATGGGGCTCGTTGTTCACTTAAACTTGAAGAACAATAAATTGGCGAATTGTACTGTTTGGATGCTTTGCATATATGTTTCTTAGACTATATAGAAGCAATCTATACAAAGATTTCAACCGTCTACCTGTTCCATTCATTGTTCTACTTGTCGAAAGTTACAATTAATTTCCGTTAAAGGATTAACAATGGGGCTCGTAGTTCACTTAAACTTGAAGTACAAAAAATTGGCGAATTGTACTGTTTGGATGCTTTGCATATATGTTTCGTAGACTATATAGAATCAATATATACAATTTTTTCAACCGTCTACATGATCCATTCATTGTTCTATTTGTCGAAACTTACAAATAATTTCCTTTAAAGGATTAACAATGGGGCTCGTAGTTCACTTAAACTTGAAGAACAAAAAATTGGCGAATTGTACTGTTTGGATGCTTTGCATAGATGTTTCTTAGACTATTTAGAAGCAATATATAGAAAGATTTCACCCGTCTACCTGTACTATTCATTGTTCTACTTGTAGAAAGTTACAAATAGTTTCCATTTCATGATTATCAATGGGGCTCGCTGTTCACTTAAACTTGAAGATCAAAAAATTGGCGATTGTTACTGTTTGGATGCTTTGCATATATGTTTCTTAGATTATATAGAAGCAATATATACAAATATTTCAACCGTCTAACTGTTCCATTCCTTGTTCTACTTGTCGAAAATTACAAATAATTTCCGATAAAGGATTAACCATTCGGGCTCATTGTTCACTTAAACTTGAAGAACAAAAAATTGGCGAATGGTACTGTTTGGATGCTTTGCATAGATGTTTCTTAAACTATTTAGAAGCAATATATAGAAAGATTTCACCCGTCTATCTGTTCCATTCATTGTTCTACTTGTCGAAAGTTACAAATAATTTCCTTTAAAGGATTAACAATGGGGCTCATTGTTCACTTAAACTTGAAGAACAAAAATTTGGCGAATTGTACTGTTTGGATGCTTTGCATATATGTTTCTTAGACTATATAGAAGCAATATATACAATGATTTCAACAGTCTACCTGTTCCATTCATTGTTCTACTTGTCGAAAGTTACAAATAATTTCCGTTAAGGGATTAACAATGGGGATCGTAGTTCACTTAAACTTGAAGAACAAAAAATTGGCGAATTGTACTGTTTGGATGCTTTGCATATATGTTTCTTAGACTATATAGAAGCAATATATACAAAGATTTCAACCGTCTACCTGTTCCATTCATTGTTCTACTTGTCGAAAGTTACAAATAATTTCCTTTAAAGGATTAACAATGGGGCTCGTTGTTCACTTAAACTTGAAGAACAATAAATTGGCGAATTGTACTGTTTGGATGCTTTGCATATATGTTTCTTAGACTATATAGAAGCAATCTATACAAAGATTTCAACCGTCTACCTGTTCCATTCATTGTTCTACTTGTCGAAAGTTACAATTAATTTCCGTTAAAGGATTAACAATGGGGCTCGTAGTTCACTTAAACTTGAAGTACAAAAAATTGGCGAATTGTACTGTTTGGATGCTTTGCATATATGTTTCGTAGACTATATAGAATCAATATATACAATTTTTTCAACCGTCTACATGATCCATTCATTGTTCTATTTGTCGAAACTTACAAATAATTTCCTTTAAAGGATTAACAATGGGGCTCGTAGTTCACTTAAACTTGAAGAACAAAAAATTGGCGAATTGTACTGTTTGGATGCTTTGCATAGATGTTTCTTAGACTATTTAGAAGCAATATATAGAAAGATTTCACCCGTCTACCTGTACTATTCATTGTTCTACTTGTAGAAAGTTACAAATAATTTCCATTTCATGATTATCAATGGGGCTCGCTGTTCACTTAAACTTGAAGATCAAAAAATTGGCGATTGTTACTGTTTAGATGCTTTGCATATATGTTTCTTATATTATATAGAAGCAATATATACAAATATTTCAACCGTCTAACTGTTCCATTCATTGTTCTACTTGTCGAAAATTACAAATAATTTCCGATAAAGGATTAACCATTGGGGCTGATTGTTCACTTAAACTTGTAGAACAAAAAATTGGCGATTGTTACTGTTTAGATGCTTTGCATATATGTTTCTTAGATTATATAGAAGCAATATATACAAAGATTTCAACCGTCTACCAGATCCATTCATTGTTCTACTAGTCGAAAGTTACAAATAATTTCCGATAAAGGATTAACAATGGGGCTCATTGTTCACTTAAACTTGAAGGACAAAAAATTGGCGATTGTTACTGTTTGGATGCTTTGCATATATGTTTCTTAGATTATATAGAAGCAATATATACAAATATTTCAACCGTCTAACTGTTCCATTCCTTGTTCTACTTGTCGAAAATTACAAATAATTTCCGATAAAGGATTAACCATTCGGGCTCATTGTTCACTTAAACTTGAAGAACAAAAAATTGGCGAATGGTACTGTTTGGATGCTTTGCATAGATGTTTCTTAAACTATTTAGAAGCAATATATAGAAAGATTTCACCCGTCTATCTGTTCCATTCATTGTTCTACTTGTCGAAAGTTACAAATAATTTCCTTTAAAGGATTAACAATGGGGCTCATTGTTCACTTAAACTTGAAGAACAAAAATTTGGCGAATTGTACTGTTTGGATGCTTTGCATATATGTTTCTTAGACTATATAGAAGCAATATATACAATGATTTCAACAGTCTACCTGTTCCATTCATTGTTCTACTTGTCGAAATTTACAAATAATTTCCTTTAAAGGATTAACAATGGGGCTCGCAGTTCACTTAAACTTGAAGAACAAAAAATTGGCGAATGGTACTGTTTGGATGCTTTGCATATATGTTTCTTAGACTATATAGAAGCAATATATACAAAGATTTCAACCGTCTACCTTTTCCATTCATTGTTCTACTTGTCGAAAGTTACAAATAATTTCCGATAACGGATTAACCATTGGGGCTCATTGTTCACTTAAACTTGAAGAACAAAAAATTGGCGAATTGTACTGTTTGGATGCTTTGCATAT
This sequence comes from Cerceris ruficornis, assembly GCA_963989415.1. Classification (NCBI taxonomy): domain Eukaryota; kingdom Metazoa; phylum Arthropoda; class Insecta; order Hymenoptera; family Crabronidae; genus Cerceris; species Cerceris ruficornis. The sequence continues at coordinate 315,706 of CAXDIW010000210.1, forward strand.
ATGTTTCTTATACTATATAGAAGCAATATATACAAAGATTTCAACCGTCTACCTGTTCCATTCACTGTTCTACTTGTCGAAAGTTACAAATAATTTCCGTTAAGGGATTAACAATGGGGATCGTAGTTCACTTAAACTTGAAGAACAAAAAATTGGCGAATTGTACTGTTTGGATGCTTTGCGTACATGTTTCTTAGACTATATGGAAGCAATATATACAAAGATTTCATCCGTCTACGTGTTCCAATCATTGTTCTACTTGTAGAAAGTTACAATTAATTTCCGTTAAGGGATTAACACTGGGGCTCGTAGTTCACTTAAACTTGAAGAACAAAAAATTGGCGAATGGTACTGTTTGGATGCTTTGCATATATGTTTCTTAGACTATTTAGAAGCAACATATACAAAGATTTCAACCGTCTACCTTTTCCATTCATTGTTCTACTTGTCGAAATTTACAAATAATTTCCGATAAAGGATTAACCATTGGGGCTCATTGTTCACTTAAACTTGAAGAACAAAAAATTGGCGAATTGTACTGTTTGGATGCTTTGCATATATGTTTCTTAGACTATATAGAAGCAATATATACAAAGATTTCAACCGGCTACCAGTTCCATTTATTGTTCTACTTGTCGAAATTTACAAATAATTTCCTTTAAAGGATTAACAATGGGGCTCGTAGTTCACTTAAACTTGAAGAACAAAAAATTGGCGAATTGTACTGTTTGGATGCTTTGCATATATGTTTCTTAGACTATATAGAAGCAATCTATACAAAGATTTCAACCGTCTACCTGTTCCATTCATTGTTCTACTTGTCGAAAGTTACAATTAATTTCCGTTAAAGGATTAACAATGGGGCTCGTAGTTCACTTAAACTTGAAGTACAAAAAATTGGCGAATTGTACTGTTTGGATGCTTTGCATATATGTTTCGTAGACTATATAGAATCAATATATACAATTTTTTCAACCGTCTACATGATCCATTCATTGTTCTATTTGTCGAAACTTACAAATAATTTCCTTTAAAGGATTAACAATGGGGCTCGTAGTTCACTTAAACTTGAAGAACAAAAAATTGGCGAATTGTACTGTTTGGATGCTTTGCATAGATGTTTCTTAGACTATTTAGAAGCAATATATAGAAAGATTTCACCCGTCTACCTGTACTATTCATTGTTCTACTTGTAGAAAGTTACAAATAATTTCCATTTCATGATTATCAATGGGGCTCGCTGTTCACTTAAACTTGAAGATCAAAAAATTGGCGATTGTTACTGTTTAGATGCTTTGCATATATGTTTCTTATATTATATAGAAGCAATATATACAAATATTTCAACCGTCTAACTGTTCCATTCATTGTTCTACTTGTCGAAAATTACAAATAATTTCCGATAAAGGATTAACCATTGGGGCTGATTGTTCACTTAAACTTGTAGAACAAAAAATTGGCGATTGTTACTGTTTAGATGCTTTGCATATATGTTTCTTAGATTATATAGAAGCAATATATACAAAGATTTCAACCGTCTACCAGATCCATTCATTGTTCTACTAGTCGAAAGTTACAAATAATTTCCGATAAAGGATTAACAATGGGGCTCATTGTTCACTTAAACTTGAAGGACAAAAAATTGGCGATTGTTACTGTTTGGATGCTTTGCATATATGTTTCTTAGATTATATAGAAGCAATATATACAAATATTTCAACCGTCTAACTGTTCCATTCCTTGTTCTACTTGTCGAAAATTACAAATAATTTCCGATAAAGGATTAACCATTCGGGCTCATTGTTCACTTAAACTTGAAGAACAAAAAATTGGCGAATGGTACTGTTTGGATGCTTTGCATAGATGTTTCTTAAACTATTTAGAAGCAATATATAGAAAGATTTCACCCGTCTATCTGTTCCATTCATTGTTCTACTTGTCGAAAGTTACAAATAATTTCCTTTAAAGGATTAACAATGGGGCTCATTGTTCACTTAAACTTGAAGAACAAAAATTTGGCGAATTGTACTGTTTGGATGCTTTGCATATATGTTTCTTAGACTATATAGAAGCAATATATACAATGATTTCAACAGTCTACCTGTTCCATTCATTGTTCTACTTGTCGAAATTTACAAATAATTTCCTTTAAAGGATTAACAATGGGGCTCGCAGTTCACTTAAACTTGAAGAACAAAAAATTGGCGAATGGTACTGTTTGGATGCTTTGCATATATGTTTCTTAGACTATATAGAAGCAATATATACAAAGATTTCAACCGTCTACCTTTTCCATTCATTGTTCTACTTGTCGAAAGTTACAAATAATTTCCGATAACGGATTAACCATTGGGGCTCATTGTTCACTTAAACTTGAAGAACAAAAAATTGGCGAATTGTACTGTTTGGATGCTTTGCATATATGTTTCTTATACTATATAGAAGCAATATATACAAAGATTTCAACCGTCTACCTGTTCCATTCACTGTTCTACTTGTCGAAAGTTACAAATAATTTCCGTTAAGGGATTAACAATGGGGATCGTAGTTCACTTAAACTTGAAGAACAAAAAATTGGCGAATTGTACTGTTTGGATGCTTTGCGTACATGTTTCTTAGACTATATGGAAGCAATATATACAAAGATTTCATCCGTCTACGTGTTCCAATCATTGTTCTACTTGTAGAAAGTTACAATTAATTTCCGTTAAGGGATTAACACTGGGGCTCGTAGTTCACTTAAACTTGAAGAACAAAAAATTGGCGAATGGTACTGTTTGGATGCTTTGCATATATGTTTCTTAGACTATTTAGAAGCAACATATACAAAGATTTCAACCGTCTACCTTTTCCATTCATTGTTCTACTTGTCGAAATTTACAAATAATTTCCGATAAAGGATTAACCATTGGGGCTCATTGTTCACTTAAACTTGAAGAACAAAAAATTGGCGAATTGTACTGTTTGGATGCTTTGCATATATGTTTCTTAGACTATATAGAAGCAATATATACAAAGATTTCAACCGGCTACCAGTTCCATTTATTGTTCTACTTGTCGAAATTTACAAATAATTTCCTTTAAAGGATTAACAATGGGGCTCGTAGTTCACTTAAACTTGAAGAACAAAAAATTGGCGAATTGTACTGTTTGGATGCTTTGCATAGATGTTTCTTAGACTATTTAGAAGCAATATATAGAAAGATTTCACCCGTCTACCTGTACTATTCATTGTTCTACTTGTCGAAATTTACAAATAATTTCCGATAAAGGATTAACCATTGGGGCTCATTGTTCACTTAAACTTGAAGAACAACAAATTGGCGAATTGTACTGTTTGGATGCTTTGCATATATGTTTCTTAGACTATATAGAAGCAATATATACAAAGATTTCAACCGGCTACCAGTTCCATTCATTGTTCTACTTGTCGAAATTTACAAATAATTTCCGATAAAGGATTAACCATTGGGGCTCATTGCTCACTTAAACTTGAAGAACAAAAAATTGGCGAATTGTACTGTTTGGATGCTTTGCATATATGTTTCTTAGACTATATAAAAGCAATATATACAAAGATTTCAACCGTCTACCTGTTCCATTCATTGTTCTACTTTTCGAAAGTTACAAATAATTTCCTTTAAAAGATTAACAATGGTGCTCGTTGTTCACTTAAACTTGAAGAACAATAAATTGGCGAATTGTACTGTTTGGATGCTTTGCGTACATGTTTCTTAGACTATATAGAAGCAATATATACAAAGATTTCAACCGTCTACCTGTTCCATTCATTGATCTACTTGTCGAAAGTTACAAATAATTTCCGATAAAGGATTAACCATTGGGGCTCATTGTTCACTAAACTTGAAGAACAAAAAATTGTCGAATTGTACTGTTTGGATGCTTCGCATATATGTTTCTTAGACTATATAGAAGCAATATATACAATGATTTCAACCGTCTACCTGTTCCATTCATTGTTCTACTTGTCGAAAGTTACAATTAATTTCCGTTAAAGGATTAACAATGGGGCTCGTAGTTCACTTAAACTTGAAGTACAAAAAATTGGCGAATTGTACTGTTTGGATGCTTTGCATATATGTTTCGTAGACTATATAGAAGCAATATATACAATTTTTTCAACCGTCTACATGATCCATTCATTGTTCTACTTGTCGAAATTTACAAATAATTTCCTTTAAAGGATTAACAATGGGGCTCGTAGTTGACTTAAACTTGAAGAACACAAAATTGGCGAATTGTACTGTTTGAATGCTTTGCATAGATGTTTCTTAAACTATTTAGAAGCAATATATAGAAAGATTTCACCCGTCTACCTGTACTATTCATTGTTCTACTTGTCGAAATTTACAAATAATTTCCGATAAAGGATTAACCATTGGGGCTCATTGTTCACTTAAACTTGAAGAACAAAAAATTGGCGAATTGTACTGTTTGGATGCTTTGCGTACATGTTTCTTAGACTATATGGAAGCAATATATACAAAGATTTCAACCGTCTACCTGTTCCATTCATTGTTCTACATGTCGAAAGTTGCAAATAATTTCCTTTAAAGGATTAACAATGGGGCTTGTTGTTCACTTAAACTTGAAGAACAATAAATTGGCGAATTGTACTGTTTGGATGCTTTGCATATATGTTTCTTAGACTATATAGAATCAATATATACAAAGATTTCAACCGTCTACCTGTTCCATTCATTGTTCTACTTGTCGAAAGTTACAATTAATTTCCGTTAAAGGATTAACAATGGGGCTCGTAGTTCACTTAAACTTGAAGTACAAAAAATTGGCGGATTGTACTGTTTGGATGCTTTGCATATATGTTTCGTAGACTACATAGAAGCAATATATACAATTTTTTCAACCGTGTACATGATCCATTCATTGATCTACTTGTCGAAAGTTACAAATAATTTCCTTTAAAGGATTAACAATTGGGATTGTAGTTCACTTAAACTTGAAGTACAAAAAATTGGCGAATTGTACTGTTTGGATGCTTTGCATATATGTTTCGTAGACTATATAGAAGCAATACATACAATTTTTTCAACCGTCTACATGATCCATTCATTGTTCTACTTGTCGAAATTTACAAATAATTTCCTTTAAAGGATTAACAATGGGGCTCGTAGTTCACTTAAACTTGAAGAGCAAAAAATTGGCGAATTGTACTTTTTGGACGCTTTGCATATATGTTTCTTAGACTATATAGAAGCAATATATACAATGATTTCAACAGTCTACCTATTCCATTCATTGTTCTACTTGCCGAAATTTACAAATAATTTCCTTTAAAGGATTAACAATGGGGCTCGATGTTCACTTAAACTTGAAGTACAAAAAATTGGCGAATTGTACTGTTTGGATGCTTTGCATATATGTTTCGTAGACTATATAGAAGCAATACATACAATTTTTTCAACCGTCTACATGATCCATTCATTGTTCTACTTGTCGAAATTTACAAATAATTTCCTTTAAAGGATTAACAATGGGGCTCGTTGTTCACTTAAACTTGAAGAACAATAAATTGGCGAATTGTACTGTTTGGATGCTTTGCATACATGTTTCTTAGATTATATAGAAGCAATATATACAAATATTTCAACCGTCTAACTGTTCCATTCATTGTTCTACTTGTCGAAAATTACAAATAATTTCCGATAAAGGATTAACCATTGGGGCTCATTGTTCACTTAAACTTGAAGAACAAAAAATTGGCGAATGGTACTGTTTGGATGCTTTGCATAGATGTTTCTTAGACTATTTAGAAGCAATATATAGAAAGATTTCACCCGTCTACCTGTACTATTCATTGTTCTACTTGTAGAAAGTTACAAATAATTTCCATTTCATGATTATCAATGGGGCTCGCTGTTCACTTAAACTTGAAGATCAAAAAATTGGCGATTGTTACTGTTTAGATGCTTTGCATATATGTTTCTTAGATTATATAGAAGCAATATATACAAATATTTCAACCGTCTAACTGTTCCATTCATTGTTCTACTTGTCGAAAATTACAAATAATTTCCGATAAAGGATTAACCATTGGGGCTGATTGTTCACTTAAACTTGTAGAACAAAAAATTGGCGAATGGTACTGTTTGGATGCTTTGCATAGATGTTTCTTAGACTATTTAGAAGCAATATATAGAAAGATTTCACCCGTCTACCTGTACTATTCATTGTTCTACTTGTAGAAAGTTACAAATAGATTCCATTTCATGATTATCAATGGGGCTCGCTGATCACTTAAACTTGAAGATCAAAAAATTGGCGATTGTTACTGTTTAGATGCTTTGCATATATGTTTCTTAGATTATATAGAAGCAATATATACAAAGATTTCAACCGTCTACCAGATCCATTCATTGTTCTACTAGTCGAAAGTTACAAATAATTTCCGATAAAGGATTAACAATGGGGCTCATTGTTCACTTAAACTTGAAGGACAAAAAATTGGCGAATGGTACTGTTTGGATGCTTTGCGTACATGTTTCTTAGACTATATGGAAGCAATATATACAAGGATTTCAACAGTCTACCTGTTCCATTCATTGTTCTACTTGTCGAAAGTTACAAATAATTTCCGTTAAGGGATTAACAATGGGGATCGTAGTTCACTTAAACTTGAAGAACAAAAAATTGGCGAATTGTACTGTTTGGATGCTTTGCATATATGTTTCTTAGACTATATAGAAGCAATATATACAAAGATTTCAACCGTCTACCTGTTCCATTCATTGTTCTACTTGTCGAAAGTTACAAATAATTTCCTTTAAAGGATTAACAATGGGGCTCGTTGTTCACTTAAACTTGAAGAACAATAAATTGGCGAATTGTACTGTTTGGATGCTTTGCATATATGTTTCTTAGACTATATAGAAGCAATCTATACAAAGATTTCAACCGTCTACCTGTTCCATTCATTGTTCTACTTGTCGAAAGTTACAATTAATTTCCGTTAAAGGATTAACAATGGGGCTCGTAGTTCACTTAAACTTGAAGTACAAAAAATTGGCGAATTGTACTGTTTGGATGCTTTGCATATATGTTTCGTAGACTATATAGAATCAATATATACAATTTTTTCAACCGTCTACATGATCCATTCATTGTTCTATTTGTCGAAACTTACAAATAATTTCCTTTAAAGGATTAACAATGGGGCTCGTAGTTCACTTAAACTTGAAGAACAAAAAATTGGCGAATTGTACTGTTTGGATGCTTTGCATAGATGTTTCTTAGACTATTTAGAAGCAATATATAGAAAGATTTCACCCGTCTACCTGTACTATTCATTGTTCTACTTGTAGAAAGTTACAAATAGTTTCCATTTCATGATTATCAATGGGGCTCGCTGTTCACTTAAACTTGAAGATCAAAAAATTGGCGATTGTTACTGTTTAGATGCTTTGCATATATGTTTCTTAGATTATATAGAAGCAATATATACAAAGATTTCAACCGTCTACCAGATCCATTCATTGTTCCACTTGTCGAAAGTTACAAATAATTTCCGATAAAGGATTAACAATGGGGCTCATTGTTCACTTAAACTTGAACGACAAAAAATTGGTGAATGGTACTGTTTGGATGCTTTGCGTACATGTTTCTTAGACTATATGGAAGCAATATATACAAGGATTTCAACAGTCTACCTGTTCCATTCATTGTTCTACTTGTCGAAAGTTACAAATAATTTCCGTTAAGGGATTAACAATGGGGATCGTAGTTCACTTAAACTTGAAGAACAAAAAATTGGCGAATGGTACTGTTTGGATGCTTTGCATATATGTTTCTTAGACTATATAGAAGCAATATATACAAAGATTTCAACCGTCTACCTGTTCCATTCATTATTCTACTTGTCGAAAGTTACAAATAATTTCCGGTAAAGGATTAACAATGGGGCTCATTGTTCACTTAAACTTGAAGGACAAAAAATTGGCGAATGGTACTGTTTGGATGCTTTGCATATATGTTTCTTAGACTATATAGAAGCAATATATACAAGGATTTCAACAGTCTACCAGTTCCATTCATTGTTCTACTTGTCTAAAGTTACAAATAATTTCCGATAACGGATTAACCATTGGGGCTCATTGTTCACTTAAACTTGAAGAACAAAAAATTGGCGATTGTTACTGTTTAGATGCTTTGCATATATGTTTCTTAGATTATATAGAAGCAATATATACAATGAATTCAACCGTCTACCTGTTCCATTCATTGTTCTACTTGTCGAAATTTACAAATAATTTCCTTTAAAGGATTAACAATGGGGCTCATTGTTCACTTAAACTTGAAGAACAAAAAATTGGCGAATGGTACTGTTTGGATGCTTTGCATAGATGTTTCTTAGACTATTTAGAAGCAATATATAGAAATATTTCACCCGTCTACCTGTACTATTCATTGTTCTACTTGTCGAAAGTTACAAATAATTACCGATAAAGGATTAACCATTGGGGCTCATTGTTCACTTAAACTTGAAGAACAAAAAATTGGCGAATTGTACTGTTTGGATGCTTTGCATATATGTTTCTTAGACTATATAGAAGAAATATATATAAAGATTTCAACCGTCTACCTGTTCCATTCATTTTTCTACTTGTCGAAAGTTACAAATAATTTCCGATAAAGGATTAACAATGGGGCTCATTGTTCACTTAAACTTGAAGGACAAAAAATTGGCGAATGGTACTGTTTGGATGCTTTGCGTACATGTTTCTTAGACTATATGGAAGCAATATATACAAGGATTTCAACCGTCTAACTGTTCCATTCATTGTTCTACTTGTCGAAAGTTACAAATAATTTCCTTTAAAGGATTAACAATGGGGCTCGTTGTTCACTTAAACTTGAAGAACAATAAATTGGCGAATTGTACTGTTTGGATGCTTTGCATATATGTTTCATAGACTATATAGAAGCAATATATATAAAGATTTCAACCGTCTACCTGTTCCATTCATTGTTCTACGTGTCGAAAGTTACAAATAATTTCCGATAAAGGATTAACAATGGGGCTCATTGTTCACTTACACTTGAAGGACAAAAAATTGGCGAATGGTACTGTTTGGATGCTTTGCGTACATGTTTCTTAGACTATATGGAAGCAATATATACAAGGATTTCAACCGTCTACCTGTTCCATTCATTGTTCTACTTGTCGAAAGTTACAAATAATAACCGATAAAGGATTAACCATTGGGGCTCATTGTTCACTTAAACTTGAAGAACAAAAAATTGGCGAATTGTACTGTTTGGATGCTTTGCATATATGTTTCTTAGACTATATAGAAGCAATATATACAAAGATTTCAACCGTCTACCTTTTCCATTCATTGTTCTACTTGTCGAAAGTTACAAATAATTTCCGATACCGGATTAACCATTGGGGCTCATTGTTCACTTAAACTTGAAGAACAAAAAATTGGCGAATTGTACTGTTTGGATGCTTTGCAAATATGTTTCTTAGACTATATAGAAGCAATATATACAATGATTTCAACAGTCTACCTGTTCCATTCATTGTTCTACTTGTCGAAATTTACAAATAATTTCCTTTAAAGGATTAACAATGGGGCTCGCAGTTCACTTAAACTTGAAGAACAAAAAATTGGCGAATGGTACTGTTTGGATGCTTTGCATATATGTTTCTTAGACTATATAGAAGCAATATATACAAAGATTTCAACCGTCTACCTTTTCCATTCATTGTTCTACTTGTCGAAAGTTACAAATAATTTCCGATAACGGATTAACCATTGGGGCTCTTGTTCACTTAAACTTGAAGAACAAAAAATTGGCGAATTGTACTGTTTGGATGCTTTGCATATATGTTTCTTATACTATATAGAAGCAATATATACAAAGATTTCAACCGTCTACCTGTTCCATTCACTGTTCTACTTGTCGAAAGTTACAATTAATTTCCGTTAAGGGATTAACAATGGGGATCGTAGTTTACTTAAACTTGAAGAACAAAAAATTGGCGAATTGTACTGTTTGGATGCTTTGCATATATGTTTCTTAGACTATATAGAAGCAATATATACAATGATTTCAACAGTCTACCTGTTCCATTCATTGTTCTACTTGTCGAAATTTACAAATAATTTCCTTTAAAGGATTAACAATGGGGCTCGCAGTTCACTCAAACTTGAAGAACAAAAAATTGGCGAATGGTACTGTTTGGATGCTTTGCATATATGTTTCTTAGACTATATAGAAGCAATATATACAAAGATTTCAACCGTCTACCTTTTCCATTCATTGTTCTACTTGTCGAAAGTTACAAATAATTTCCGATAACGGATTAACCATTGGGGCTCATTGTTCACTTAAACTTGAAGAACAAAAAATTGGCGAATTGTACTGTTTGGATGCTTTGCATATATCTTTCTTATACTATATAGAAGCAATATATACAAAGATTTCAACCGTCTACCTGTTCCATTCACTGTTCTACTTGTCGAAAGTTACAATTAATTTCCGTTAAGGGATTAACAATGGGGCTCGTAGTTCACTTAAACTTGAAGAACAAAAAATTGGCGAATGGTACTGTTTGGATGCTTTGCATATATGTTTCTTAGACTATATAGAAGCAATATATACATTGATTTCAACCGGCTACCGGTTCCATTCATTGTTCTACTTGTCGAAATTTACAAATAATATCCGATAAAGTATTAACCATTGGGGCTCATTGTTCACTTAAACTTGAAGAACAAAAAATTGGCGAATTGTACTGTTTGGATGCTTTGCATATATGTTTCTTAGACTATATAGAAGCAATATATACAAAGATTTCAACCGGCTACCAGTTCCATTCATTGTTCTACTTGTCGAAATTTACAAATAATTTCCGATAAAGGATTAACCATTGGGGCTCATTGTTCACTTAAACTTGAAGAACAAAAAATTGGCGAATGGTACTGTTTGGATGCTTTGCATATATGTTTCTTAGACTATATAGATGCAATATATACAAAGATTTCAACCGTCTACCTGTTCCATTCATTGTTCTACTTGTCGAAAGTTGCAAATAATTTCCGTTAAGGGATTAACAATGGAGATCGTAGTTTACTTAAACTTGAAGAACAAAAAATTGGCGAATTGTACTGTTTGGATGCTTTGCATATATGTTTCTTAGACTATATAGAAGCAATATATACAATGATTTCAACCGTCTACCTGTTCCATTCATTGTTCTACTTGTCGAAAGTTACAAATAATTTCCGTTAAGGGATTAACAATGGGGATCGTAGTTTACTTAAACTTGAAGAACAAAAAATTGGCGAATTGTACTGTTTGGATGCTTTGCATATATGTTTCATAGACTATATAGAAGCAATATATATAAAGATTTCAACCGTCTACCTGTTCCATTCATTGTTCTACGTGTCGAAAGTTACAAATAATTTCCGATAAAGGATTAACAATGGGGCTCATTGTTCACTTACACTTTGTAAGCCGTCCTCCGGATGGCTTGCCGGTTGGCAGGGCCGGGGAGTAGGAGAGGCTGGCCTGGGCGTAGTCGAGCGCGGTCTCAAGACTACTCCGGCTTCGGGTGCCGGCCAGGTGTAGGGATCGTCGCGGTCGGGCGCTGGTCGGTGTCCGCTCGCGGTCGGACACCTCGGCTACGAAGGCCTGGTCAGCGTACGGGGATTTTCCCGACGGCGGAACTGGGCGTAGTCGAGCGCGGTCTCCAGACTACTCCGGCACGCTTGCCGGCCAGGTATAGGGATCGTCGCGGTCGGGCGCTGGGCGGTGTCTGATCGCGGTCAGAGACCTTCGGCGGCGAGGGCCGATCAGCGTAAGGGGTTCCCGACGGCGGAACTGGATGCGGAGCGAGGAGGGTTTGGAAGGAATACCAAACTGCGTCCTTGTAAAAATTGTCCTTCCGAAGAAGGCTCAGTATCGGATGGCAGAGAGGCGGAAGTAGCAAAAAAGAGAGAGATAACACTCGTCGGGGTTCGCTCGTTTATGACGCTCGATATCCGCTCGATTCGAGATGTTACTCCTCGATCGATCGGCGCGGTATTGATTTATTGAGGCCGGCGCCCACTTTCACTCGCGAGAAGTGGCGCGCCACCTGGCGGCGGAGTAACGAAGCTCGGTGCTTCGTTACATCCCCCCCCTCTCTTCCTGCGCCTTATACCTGCCATCCGTACCGAGCCTTCCGGCATCGGTCTTTTATTTTATGACTTCGGTGTGTATGTACAAGACGGTCGGTTGGCCTTTGGCCCGGTCGGTTGGCCTTTGGCCCGGTGCGGTCTTAACCTAACTTAACCTATCCTTAGCCTAACTTACCCTAATATATACACTTATATCTACTTAACCTACGCTTAGCCTATGCTTATTCTAATACGGTGGCTGCCAGCCGTATGTCCGCAGGGGATCTACATTTATGAAGAGGGCCCCCCGTGAGTCCACCTGGATGGTCAGCCGATGCTGGTCATCCAGGTGGATCCGGCTCCCCGGCTGCAGGAGTTCGGGGAGGACGCAATATGCGCTTCTTGGGCCGTCCACGTTGGCGACGACCCACGGGCTGAACAGGTGTCCGTCGTGGGGTGCCACCGGCCTCCTGAGCCACGTTGCCGGGGGGGTCGTCCCATACCCGGTCGTTGGCGGTGGTGGCGGGGGCGGCATCGGGGTTGGCAGCCTCCCTGTTGTCGTCCAGGGTCCGGCCAGGTTGGCCACGGGGGCGGTCGGCGGCCGGGCCGGCCGCGTCGTAGCGGCGGTCGATGGGGCGGCCCATGGCCCGGTGCTGGCTGGTGCGGTCGGCGCTCGTGGCGGCCGAGATACGGCGGTGGTCGCCGGTGGAGGCGTCGGCGGCGTCGCGGCCGGTGACGGCCCGCGTTTGGTAGCGCCGGCTGGGGTTCTCGGCGGTGTGGGGGCCGGTGCTGGTGCGGCGGTCGGTGTCGGTGCGGCGGCCGGTGCTGGTGCGGCGGCCGGTGTCGGTGCGGCGGCCGGTGCTGGCGCGGCGGCCGGTGTCGGTGCGGCGGCCGGTATCGGTGCGGCGGCCGGTGTCGGTGCGGCGGCCGGTGTCGGTGCGGCGGCCGGTGCTGGTGTGGCGGCCGGTATCGGTGTGGCGGCCGGTGCTGGTGCGGCGGCCGGTGTCGGTGTGGCGGCCGGTGCTGGTGCGGCGGCCGGTGTCGGCGGTGGTGCGGCCGGTGAGACCGGCGGTGCGGCGGCTGGTGTGTCCGACGATGCGGCGGCTGGTGTGGCCGGCGGTGCGGCGGCTGGTGTGTCCGGCGGTGTCGGCGGAGCTGCCGTTGCCCGGGCCCGTTGGCGGTTGTCCGTGGCTGGTCTGGCGGGCCGCGTCTTCCGGCGCCGTTCCGGTGCTGGCGTCGGCGTGCGGGCCGGAGTCCGGGACCGGGACTGTGCCAGAGGTCGGACGCTCGGGGACCTCCGGCGCCGCAGTGCCTCCTGGAGGCGCCGTCTGGCTGTTGGTGTTATCAGCCTGCTGGGAGCCGCGTACAGCGGCCCGGCTGGCCGGTGCTGGGTCCTCGTTCCCGTTGCGGTTCGTGCCGTCGTTCGTCCGTTCTCGTTCGCCATTGTGGCCCGTCTGCTGCTCTGGTTCGGCTTCACGGCCCTTATATACCCGTTTAGCGGGTGCCGTCTCCCCACCCAGATGCCCGGGGTGGGGGCGCAAATCCTTCACGTGGGCTCTCCCCACTAATTTGCGCCCGTGAATTTCGCCTAGCATAAAGATGGCAGCCGCCGTCCTGCCTATGACTCGGTATGGCCCCGAGTATCGTGGAGTCAGCTTCGCGGCGAATGCCTTGGTGGCGGAGGACAGCGGGTGTTCCCGGCGCATCACCCAATCGCCGACCTTGGGTGTCCACCTGCGGTGTCGCCGGTCATATGGTCCTCGCTGCCGGTCAAACGCTCGGGCCAGGTTGGTCCGGACCAGCTCGTACGCCTCCTGCAATCGGCGGGCATTCTCCGCAGGCTCGCTGGCGTGTGGCTCGTCCTGGTCGGCGGAGATGGCCGTGCTGGCCGGCGTCGGCTCCCTCCCGAAGTTAAGGAAGGCGGGGGTGTATCCGGTCGAGTCGTGCCTCGCGGTGTTAAAGGCGAACGCCAGTTCCGGGAGCCAGTGATCCCATCGGCGGTGGTCCTCCTCCGTGTATTGAGCAATCATTGTTTTAATACTGCGATTGGCTCGTTCCACGAGATTGCACTGCGGGGAGTACGGCGGCGTCTTCTGGTGGTTGATCCCCCATTCCTTCAGTGCTCGGCTGAATTCCCGACTCTCGAACTGGCGCCCGTTATCGGTGATGATCGTCCGTGGTCTTCCGTACCGGTACACCACCCGCTCCTTTACGGCCTTGATGAGGGCGGCGGTGGTGGCCTGGTGCAAGGCCTGCAGTTCGACCCACTTCGTAAACTTATCCTGGATCACCAGGAGGGTCGTATTCCCCTTTCCCGTGCGGGGCATTGGTCCGACGAAGTCGATGGCCACGACCTCCCATGGTCCGCGCGGCATCGTGGTGCTCATCGTTCCGGCCGGCGCCTCCGCTGGCGCCTTGTAGCGTAGGCACGTGTCGCAGTTCCGGACGTATTTGGCCACGTCGCGGAACATGCCCGGCCAAAAGTAGCGGTTGGCCAGTCGCGCTGCCGTCTTCGCGACTCCGAAGTGGCCGGCTGTCGGTGCGTCGTGTACCTCCCGAAGTATTCGCGCGCGTTCGCTTCGCGGGATGCAGGCCTTCCATGGGGACCGTCGGGGGTCATCGGTGACCTGGAGGCGATCCAGGCAATTACGGTACAAGCGGTTCTCTCGGATGCGGTAGTCCGGGTACCGCGTCGGGTGCTCCTGCACGGCGGTTAGGAGTCGGTGGTACCACGGACAGTGGTCGGTGTCCAGTCCCGCGATGTCAACGGGTTGTCGGGATAGGGCGTCGGCGACGAGGTTGGCGGTCCCCTTCCGGTACTTTATCTCCACCTCGTACTGCTGGAGCTCCAGATTCCACCGTGCCAGCCGGCCGGTTGGCCCCTCGAGCTTGTTCAGCCACTTGAGTGCCTGGTGGTCAGTGAGGACCGTGAAGGGGTAGCCTTCGAGGTATGGTCTCATCTTGCGGATCCCCCATACTACGGCCAGGCACTCTTTCTCCGTGACGGAGTAATTCCGCTCTGCCGGGCTGAGCGTTCGGCTGGCGTAGGCGATCACCCGCTCGCCTTCTTCATGGTCCTGCGTCAGGATGGCTCCGAGGCCGTGTTGGCTGGCGTCGGTTTGGAGGACGAACGGGCGGCTGAAGTCCGGGCACGCCAGTACCGGCGCGGAGGCGAGTCGTTGGCGGAGGGTCTGGTAGGATTCTTCCTCGGCGTTTGTCCACCGCCATTTCTGGCTCTTCTTGAGCAGCTGGTGTAAGGGGGCGGCCAGTTCCGCGAACCCCGTGATGAACCGGCGGTACCAAGAGAGTACCCCCAGGAACCGCCGCAGCTGCTTCAGGTTGGTCGGTGGTGCCATTCCCAGGATTGCGCGCACCTTCTCCGGGTCCGTCTGGATGCCTCGGGCGTTGATTAGGTGCCCGAGGTATCGGAGCTCCGGCACGCAAAAGTGGCACTTGTCCGGGTTGATCCGGAGCCTCGCGTCTCGGAGCCGCCGGAAGACCTGGCGGAGGCGCTGGAGGTGTTCCTCGAAGGTCCGGCTGAGGATGACGATGTCGTCTAGGTAAGCAAACGCCCATGGCTCCATCTCCGGGCCGATGACCTGGTCCAGTAGGCGCTGGAACGTGGCCGGCGCCGAATGCAGGCCGAACGGCATTACCCGGAACTGGAAGAGGCCTCTCCCTGGGACGGTGAAGGCGGTGACCGGCCGGCTGTCGGGCGTGAGTGGCACCTGCCAATAGCCGTTGCGTAAGTCCAGCGTCGTGAGGTACCGGGCCTCCCGAAGTTTGTCCAGTGTGGCGTGGACCTGGGGTAATGGGTAGGCGTCCCTCTCCGACACCTCGTTCACTCGCCGGAAGTCGACGCAGAAGCGGTACCGCCCGTCCTTCTTCTTCACCAGCACCACAGGCGAGCTCCAGGGGCTACAGGAGGGCTCGATGACACCATCCTGCAGCATGGCTTCGACCTCCTGGTCGATTACCTTCTGCATCGCCGGGTTCCGCGGCGAGTAGCGGTGCTTGGTCGGCTCCGTCGTCCGTACCCGGATCCGGTGTTCGATCAACGGGGTTGGCCCCCGGATCTGCTCGAAGCGGGGGAGCTCTTCCTGCAGGAATCGCTGCAGCGTCGCCTGTTGGCGAGCCGTGCAGGTGACCAGGCCCTGGGCTGGTTCGGTGGTCACTGCTGCTACGGCCGGTCGCCGGAGTGGCCGTCGGTGTCTCCCGGGGCTTCCGAGGGAGATTGTGCCACCCAGTCGTCGGAGTGCGTCCACGCCAAGCACCACGGCGTGGGTCAGGCCGGGGAAGACCAGTAGTTGGTGCCGTAGTACCCGGTCCTCTACCCGCAGCGGGAGCCTTAGTTTGCCGGTCAGGCGGACCTTGCGTCCGTCCGCTGTGCGGGCGTAGCTGGTCTCCGGGGTCGGAGCGACGCCTTGCTGTTGGCACCATTCTGCTACCTCGGCGTTCATGAACGATCGGGCCGCTCCGCTGTCCACCAAGGCCTGGAAGGTCCGTCCGTATATTTGGCACGGGAGGAATGTGCGCGGGTCTCCTTGTTGCTCCAGCGTGGGGTCGTCTATCCTGCGGTGGACCGGCCCGCGCCCCTCGGTCCGCCGCGTCGCCCGTTTCCCGCCGGACATGGGCACGTGCGGGATAGTCGTCCCGTGCGTCCGCAGCGGGAACAAAACTTCCTCGCCGGGCGGCGGCACTCGCTCCTGTGGTGTCCGCGCTGCCCGCAGCGCCAGCAGTTTTGCTCCGGGTCGTAGTCCTCCGTGATGCATGCGTCCTCCTGGCCGACGTCCTGGCGTCGCGGTACTGGCCGGGGTTGTCGCGTCGGGACTGCGGCGGAGGCTGCGTCGAGTCGAGCTTGTGCCAGCTCGTATTCCCTGGCGATGTCGAGCAGTTCGGCTAGGGTCTGGAACTCGCCCCGGCGAATGTGGACCTGGTACTCGGGCCGGAGGTTGTAAAAGATCCTGTCCAGTTGTGCTCGGTCGTTCATCCCTCCTAGTCGCCGCATGAGCGTCTCCAGTTCGTTCGCGAAGTCCCGTGCCGTCTCGTTGTGTCGCTGCTTCCTCTGACCAATTTCCTCCTCTAAGGCGAACCGGTCGGTTGGCGGGCCGAAATATCGGTGGAAGGAGTCCTCAAAGTCCTCCCACGAATTCCAGCGGTCCTTTTGATTCTGGTACCACCGCAGCGCCGGCCCGCGTAGCAGCTCCGGGAGGCAGAGGACTAGCTGTCCGGTGGATAGCCCATAGCCCATCCGTAGTTGCTCCACTCGCTCGAGGAAGTCTCTAGGGTCCCGGCTGCCATCGAACCAGCATCCCCATTTCCGCACCTGGTCCATTGCTGCGCCAGTGCTCGTTAGTGGTGGCGTGTACGCGTTCCACCCGGCTCCCGATGCGGCGTGTTGGCTGGTGGACGCCTGTGGTATGTCCATGGCCGCTGTGTCCAGGGCTGGTGGGTCCGTGCGTGGTTGGACCATGGCCGGCTTTGGTTCCTCGGGCGTCTGCTGCCGGATGCTCTCTACCAGTCGGCGGCGCATCTCGTCCACTGTCCCCTCGGTTGTCAGGCCTCTCCTCCACAACTCCTCCTCCAGCTCGGTCTTCCTCATGTTGTAGATCCAACCCGTCGGTGGCTCTGCCATGGGTCCGTTTCTCCTGAGGCGGAGTGGAACCGGTTCGGGCGCCAATTTGTAAGCCGTCCTCCGGATGGCTTGCCGGTTGGCAGGGCCGGGGAGTAGGAGAGGCTGGCCTGGGCGTAGTCGAGCGCGGTCTCAAGACTACTCCGGCTTCGGGTGCCGGCCAGGTGTAGGGATCGTCGCGGTCGGGCGCTGGTCGGTGTCCGCTCGCGGTCGGACACCTCGGCTACGAAGGCCTGGTCAGCGTACGGGGATTTTCCCGACGGCGGAACTGGGCGTAGTCGAGCGCGGTCTCCAGACTACTCCGGCACGCTTGCCGGCCAGGTATAGGGATCGTCGCGGTCGGGCGCTGGGCGGTGTCTGATCGCGGTCAGAGACCTTCGGCGGCGAGGGCCGATCAGCGTAAGGGGTTCCCGACGGCGGAACTGGATGCGGAGCGAGGAGGGTTTGGAAGGAATACCAAACTGCGTCCTTGTAAAAATTGTCCTTCCGAAGAAGGCTCAGTATCGGATGGCAGAGAGGCGGAAGTAGCAAAAAAGAGAGAGATAACACTCGTCGGGGTTCGCTCGTTTATGACGCTCGATATCCGCTCGATTCGAGATGTTACTCATCGATCGATCGGCGCGGTATTGATTTATTGAGGCCGGCGCCCACTTTCACTCGCGAGAAGTGGCGCGCCACCTGGCGGCGGAGTAACGAAGCTCGGTGCTTCGTTACAACTTGAAGGACAAAAAATTGGCGAATGGTACTGTTTGGATGATTTGCGTACATGTTTCTTAGACTATATGGAAGCAATATATACAAGGATTTCAACCGTCTACCTGTTCCATTCATTGTTCTACTTGTCGAAAGTTGCAAATAATTTCCGTTAAGGGATTAACAATGGGGATCGTAGTTTACTTAAACTTGAAGAACAAAAAATTGGCGAATTGTACTGTTTGGATGCTTTGCATATATGTTTCTTAGACTATATAGAAGCAATATATACAATGATTTCAACCGTCTACCTGTTCCATTCATTGTTCTACTTGTCGAAAGTTACAAATAATTTCCGATAACGGATTAACCATTGTGGCTCATTGTTCACTTAAACTTGAAGAACAAAAAATTAGCGAATTGTACTGTTTGGATGCTTTGCATATATGTTTCTTATACTATATAGAAGCAATATATACAAAGATTTCAACCGTCTACCTGTTCCATTCACTGTTCTACTTGTCGAAAGTTACAAATAATTTCCGTTAATGGATTAACAATGGGGATCGTAGTTCACTTAAACTTGAAGAACAAAAAATTGGCGAATGGTACTGTTTGGATGCTTTGCATATATGTTTCTTAGACTATATAGAAGCAATATATACATTGATTTCAACCAGCTACCTGTTCCATTCATTGTTCTACTTGTCGAAATTTACAAATAATTTCCGATAAAGGATTAACCATTGGGGCTCATTGTTCACTTAAACTTGAAGAACAAAAAATTGGCGAATTGTACTGTTTGGATGCTTTGCATATATGTTTCTTAGACTATATAGAAGCAATATATACAAAGATTTCAACCGTCTACCTGTTCCATTCATTGTTCTACTTGTCGAAAGTTACAAATAATTTCCTTTAAAGGATTAACAATGGGGCTCATTGTTCACTTAAACTTGAAGAACAAAAAATTGGCGAATTGTACTGTTTGGATGCTTTGCATATATGTTTCTTAGACTATATAGAAGCAATATATACAAAGATTTCAACCGTCTACCTGTTCCATTCATTGTTCTACTTGTCGAAAGTTACAAATAATTTCCTTTAAAGGATTAACAATGGGGCTCATTGTTCACTTAAACTTGAAGAACAAAAATTTGGCGAATTGTACTGTTTGGATGCTTTGCATATATGTTTCATAGACTATATAGAAGCAATATATTCAATGATTTCAACAGTCTACCTGTTCCATTCATTGTTCTACTTGTCGAAATTTACAAATAATTTCCTTTAAAGGATTAACAATGGGGCTCGCAGTTCACTCAAACTTGAAGAACAAAAAATTGGCGAATGGTACTGTTTGGATGCTTTGCATATATGTTTCTTAGACTATATAGAAGCAATATATACAAAGATTTCAACCGTCTACCTTTTCCATTCATTGTTCTACTTGTCGAAAGTTACAAATAATTTCCGATAACGGATTAACCATTGGGGCTCATTGTTCACTTAAACTTGAAGAACAAAAAATTGGCGAATTGTACTGTTTGGATGCTTTGCATATATCTTTCTTATACTATATAGAAGCAATATATACAAAGATTTCAACCGTCTACCTGTTCCATTCACTGTTCTACTTGTCGAAAGTTACAATTAATTTCCGTTAAGGGATTAACAATGGGGCTCGTAGTTCACTTAAACTTGAAGAACAAAAAATTGGCGAATGGTACTGTTTGGATGCTTTGCATATATGTTTCTTAGACTATATAGAAGCAATATATACATTGATTTCAACCGGCTACCGGTTCCATTCATTGTTCTACTTGTCGAAATTTACAAATAATATCCGATAAAGTATTAACCATTGGGGCTCATTGTTCACTTAAACTTGAAGAACAAAAAATTGGCGAATTGTACTGTTTGGATGCTTTGCATATATGTTTCTTAGACTATATAGAAGCAATATATACAAAGATTTCAACCGGCTACCAGTTCCATTCATTGTTCTACTTGTCGAAATTTACAAATAATTTCCGATAAAGGATTAACCATTGGGGCTCATTGTTCACTTAAACTTGAAGAACAATAAATTGGCGAATTGTACTGTTTGGATGCTTTGCATATATGTTTCTTAGACTATATAGAAGCAATATATACAAAGATTTCAACCGTCTACCTGTTCCATTCATTGTTCTACTTGTCGAAAGTTGCAAATAATTTCCGTTAAGGGATTAACAATGGGGATCGTAGTTTACTTAAACTTGAAGAACAAAAAATTGGCGAATTGTACTGTTTGGATGCTTTGCATAGATGTTTCTTAGACTATATAGAAGCAATATATACAAAGATTTCAACAGTCTACCTGTTCCATTCATTGTTCTACTTGTCGAAAGTTACAAATAATTTCCTTTAAAGGATTAACAATGGGGCTCATTGTTCACTTAAACTTGAAGAACAAAAAATTGGCGAATTGTACTGTTTGGATGCTTTGCATACATGTTTCTTAGACTATATAGAAGCAATATATACAAAGATTTCAACCGTCTACCTGTTCCATTCATTGTTCTACTTGTCGAAAGTTGCAAATAATTTCCGTTAAGGGATTAACAATGGGGATCGTAGTTTACTTAAACTTGAAGAACAAAAAATTGGCGAATTGTACTGTTTGGATGCTTTGCATAGATGTTTCTTAGACTATATAGAAGCAATATATACAAAGATTTCAACCGTCTACCTGTTCCATTCATTGTTCTACTTGTCGAAAGTTACAAATAATTTCCTTTAAAGGATTAACAATGGGGCTCATTGTTCACTTAAACTTGAAGAACAAAAAATTGGCGAATTGTACTGTTTGGATGCTTTGCATACATGTTTCTTAGACTATATAGAAGCAATATATACAAAGATTTCAACCGTCTACCTGTTCCATTCATTGTTCTACTTGTCGAAAGTTACAAATAATTTCCTTTAAAGGATTAACAATGGGGCTCATTGTTCACTTAAACTTGAAGAACAAAAATTTGGCGAATTGTACTGTTTGGATGCTTTGCATATATGTTTCATAGACTATATAGAAGCAATATATTCAATGATTTCAACAGTCTACCTGTTCCATTCATTGTTCTACTTGTCGAAATTTACAAATAATTTCCTTTAAAGGATTAACAATGGGGCTCGCAGTTCACTCAAACTTGAAGAACAAAAAATTGGCGAATGGTACTGTTTGGATGCTTTGCATATATGTTTCTTAGACTATATAGAAGCAATATATACAAAGATTTCAACCGTCTACCTTTTCCATTCATTGTTCTACTTGTCGAAAGTTACAAATAATTTCCGATAACGGATTAACCATTGGGGCTCATTGTTCACTTAAACTTGAAGAACAAAAAATTGGCGAATTGTACTGTTTGGATGCTTTGCATATATCTTTCTTATACTATATAGAAGCAATATATACAAAGATTTCAACCGTCTACCTGTTCCATTCACTGTTCTACTTGTCGAAAGTTACCATTAATTTCCGATAAAGGATTAACCATTGGGGCTCATTGTTCACTTAAACTTGAAGAACAAAAAATTGGCGAATTGTACTGTTTGGATGCTTTGCATATATGTTTCTTAGACTATATAGAAGCAATATATACAAAGATTTCAACCGGCTACCAGTTCCATTCATTGTTCTACTTGTCGAAATTTACAAATAATTTCCGATAAAGGATTAACCATTGGGGCTCATTGTTCACTTAAACTTGAAGAACAAAAAATTGGCGAATTGTACTGTTTGGATGCTTTGCATATATGTTTCTTAGACTATATAGAAGCAATATATACAAAGATTTCAACCGTCTACCTGTTCCATTCATTGTTCTACTTGTCGAAAGTTGCAAATAATTTCCGTTAAGGGATTAACAATGGGGATCGTAGTTTACTTAAACTTGAAGAACAAAAAATTGGCGAATTGTACTGTTTGGATGCTTTGCATAGATGTTTCTTAGACTATTTAGAAGCAATATATAGAAAGATTTCACCCGTCTACCGGTACTATTCATTGTTCGACTTGTAGAAAGTTACAAATAGTTTCCATTTCATGATTATCAATGGGGCTCGCTGTTCACTTAAACTTGAAGATCAAAAAATTGGCGATTGTTACTGTTTAGATGCTTTGCATATATGTTTCTTAGATTATATAGAAGCAATATATACAAAGATTTCAACCGTCTACCAGTTCCATTCATTGTTCTACTTGTCGAAAGTTACAAATAATTACCGATAAAGGATTAACCATTGGGGCTCATTGTTCACTTAAACATGAAGAACAAAAAATTGGCGAATTGTACTGTTTGGATGCTTTGCATATATGTTTCATAGACTATATAGAAGCAATATATATAAAGATTTCAACCGTCTACCTGTTCCATTCATTGTTCTACTTGTCGAAAGTTACAAATAATTTCCGATAAAGGATTAACAATGGGGCTCATTGTTTACTTAAACTTGAAGGACAAAAAATTGGCGAATGGTACTGTTTGGATGCTTTGCGTACATGTTTCTTAGACTATATGGAAGCAATATATACAAGGATTTCAACCGTCTACCTGTTCCATTCATTGTTCTACTTGTCGAAAGTTACAAATAATTACCGATAAAGGATTAACCATTGGGGCTCATTGTTCACTTAAACTTGAAGAACAAAAAATTGGCGAATTGTACTGTTTGGATGCTTTGCATATATGTTTCTTAGACTATATAGAAGCAATATATACAATGATTTCAACCGTCTACCTGTTCCATTCATTGTTCTACTTGTCGAAATTTACAAATAATTTCCGTTAAGGGATTAACAATGGGGCTCGCAGTTCACTTAAACTTGAAGAACAAAAAATTGGCGAATGGTACTGTTTGGATGCTTTGCATATATGGTTCTTAGACTATATAGAAGCAATATATACAAAGATTTCAACCGTCTACCTGTTCCATTCACTGTTCTACTTGTCGAAAGTTACAATTAATTTCCGTTAAGGGATTAACAATGGGGATCGTAGTTTACTTAAACTTGAAGAACAAAAAATTGGCGAATTGTACTGTTTGGATGCTTTGCATATATGTTTCTTATACTATATAGAAGCAATATATACAAAGATTTCAACCGTCTACCTGTTCCATTCACTGTTCTACTTGTCGAAAGTTACAATTAATTTCCGTTAAGGGATTAACAATGGGGATCGTAGTTTACTTAAACTTGAAGAACAAAAAATTGGCGAATTGTACTGTTTGGATGCTTTGCATAGATGTTTCTTAGATTATTTAGAAGCAATATTTAGAAAGATTTCACCCGTCTACCTGTACTATTCATTGTTCTACTTCTAGAAAGTTACAAATAATTTCCATTTCATGATTATCAATGGGGCTCGCTGTTCACTTAAACTTGAAGATCAAAAAATTGGCGATTGTTACTGTTTAGATGCTTTGCATATATGTTTCTTAGATTATATAGAAGCAATATATACAAATATTTCAACCGTCTAACTGTTCCATTCATTGTTCTATTTGTCGAAAATTACAAATAATTTCCGATAAAGGATTAACCATTGGGGCTCATTGTTCAGTTAAACTTGAAGAACAATAAATTGGCGAATGGTACTGTTTGGATGCTTTGCGTACATGTTTCTTAGACTATATGGAAGCAATATATACAAAGATTTCTACCGTCTACGTGTTCCAATCATTGTTCTACTTGTCGAAAGTTACAAATAATTTCCTTTAAAGGATTAACAATGGGGCTCGTAGTTCACTTAAACTTGAAGAACAAAAAATTGGCGAATGGTACTGTTTGGATGCTTTGCATATATGTTTCTTAGACTATATAGAAGCAATATATACATTGATTTCAACCGTCTACCTGTTCCATTCATTGTTCTACTTGTCGAAAGTTACAAATAATTTCCGTTAAGGGATTAACAATGGGGATCGTAGTTTACTTAAACTTGAAGAACAAAAAATTGGCGAATGGTACTGTTTGGATGCTTTGCATATATGTTTCTTAGACTATATGGAAGCAATATATACAAAGATTTCAACCGTCTACCTGTTCCATTCATTGTTCTACTTGTCGAAAGTTACAATTAATTTCCGTTAAAGGATTAACAATGGGGCTCGTAGTTCACTTAAACTTGAAGTACAAAAAAAAGGCGAATTGTACTGTTTGGATGCTTTGCATATATGTTTCGTAGACTATATAGAAGCAATATATACAATTTTTTCAACCGTCTACATGATCCATTCATTGTTCTACTTGTCGAAATTTACAAATAATTTCCTTTAAAGGATTAACAATGGGGCTCGTAGTTCACTTAAACTTGAAGAACAAAAAATTGGCGAATTGTACTGTTTGGATGCTTTGCATAGATGTTTCTTAGACTATATAGAAGCAATATATACATTGATTTCAACCGTCTACCTGTTCCATTCATTGTTCTACTTGTCGAAAGTTACAAATAATTTCCGTTAAGGGATTAACAATGGGGATCGTAGTTTACTTAAACTTGAAGAACATAAAATTGGCGAATGGTACTGTTTGGATGCTTTGCATATATGTTTCTTAGACTATATGGAAGCAATATATACAAAGATTTCAACCGTCTACGTGTTCCAATCATTGTTCTACTTGTCGAAAGTTACAAATAATTTCCGATAAAGGATTAACCATTGGGGCTCATTGTTCACTTAAGCTTGAAGAACAAAAAATTGGCGAATTGTACTGTTTGGATGCTTTGCATATATGTTTCTTAGACTATATAGACGCAATATATACAAGGATTTCAACCGTCTACCTGTTCCATTCATTGTTCTACTTGTCGAAAGTTACAAATAATTTCCGTTAAGGGATTAACAATGGGGATCGTAGTTTACTTAAACTTGAAGAACAAAAAATTGGCGAATGGTACTGTTTGGATGCTTTGCGTACATGTTTCTTAGACTATATGGAAGCAATATATACAAAGATTTCTACCGTCTACGTGTTCCAATTATTGATCTACTTGTAGAAAGTTACAAATAGTTTCCGATAAAGGATTAACAATGTGGCTCATTGTTCACTTAACCTTGAAGAACAAAAAATTGGCGAATGGTACTCTTTGGATGCTTTGCATATAGGTTCCTTAGACTATATAGAAGCAACATATACAAAGATTGCAACCGTCTACCTGTTCTATTTATAATTCTTCTTGTCGAAAGTTACAAATAATTTCCGTTTCATGATTATCAATGGGCCTCGTTGTTCACTTAAACTTGAAGAACAAAAAATTGGCGACTGGTACTGTTTGGATGCTTTGCATATATGTTTCTTAGACTATATAGAAGCAATATATAGAAGGATTTCATCCGTCTACCTGTTCCAATCATTGTTCTACTTGTCGAAATTTAGAAATAATTTCCTTTAAAGGATTAACAATGGGGCTCGTTGTTCACTTAAACATGAAGATCAAAAAATTGACGAATGTTACTGTTTACATGCTTTGCATATAGGTTCCTTAGACTATATAGAAGCAATATATATAATGATTTCAACCGTCTACCTGTTCCATTCATTGTTCTACATGTCGAAAGTTACAAATAATTTCCGTTTCATGATTATCAATGGGGCTCGTTGTTCACTTAAACTTGAAGAACAAAAAATTGGCGAATGGTACTGTTTGGATGCTTTGCATATATGTTGCTTAGTCTATATAGAAGCAATATATACAAAGATTTCAACCGTCTACGTGTTCCAATTATTGTTCTACTTGTAGAAAGTTACAAATAGTTTCCGATAAAGGATTAACAATGTGGCTCATTGTTCACTTAACCTTGAAGAACAAAAAATTGGCGAATGGTACTGTTTGGATGCTTTGCATATATGTTTCTTAGACTATACGGAAGCAATATATACAAAGATTTCAACCGTCTACGTGTTCCAATCATTGTTCTACATGTCGAAATTTACAAATAATTTCCTTTAATGGATTAACAATGGGGCTCGTTGTTCACTTAAACTTGAAGAACAATAAATTGGCGAATGGTACTGTTTGGATGCTTTGCATATATGTTTCTCAGACTATATAGAAGCAATATATACAAAGATTTCAACCGTCTACCTGTTCCATTCATTGTTCTACTTGCCGAAATTTACAAATAATTTCTTTTAAAGGATTAACAATGGGGCTCGTAGTTCACTTAAACTTGAAGAGCAAAAAATTGTCGAATTGTACTGTTTGGATGCTTTGCATATATGTTTCTTAGACTATATAGAAGCAATATATACAATGATTTCAACCGTCTACCTGTTCCATTCATTGTTCTACTTGTCGAAAGTTACAAATAATTTCCGTTAAGGGATGAACAATGGGTCTCGTCGTTCACTTAAACTTGAAGAACAAAAAATTGGCGAATGGTACTATTTGGATGCTTTGCATATATGTTTCTTAGACTATATAGAAGCAATATATACATTGATTTCAACCGGCTACCAGTTCCATTCATTGTTCTACTTCTCGCAAGTTACAAATAATTTCCGTTAAAGTATTAACAATGGGGCTCGTAGTTCACTCAAACTTGAAGAACAAAAAATTGGAGAATGGTACTGTTTGGATGCTTTGCATATATGTTTCTTAGACTATATAGAAGCAATATATACATTGATTTCAACCGGCTACCAGTTCCATTCATTGTTCTACTTGCCGAAATTTACAAATAATTTCTTTTAAAGGATTAACAATGGGGCTCGTTGTTCACTTAAACTTGAAGAACAAAAAATTGGCGAATGGTACTGTTTGGATGCTTTGCATATATGTTTCTTAGACTATATAGAAGCAATATATACATTGATTTCAACCGGCTACCAGTTCCATTCATTGTTCTACTTCTCGCAAATTACAAATAATTTCCGTTAAAGTATTAACAATGGGGCTCGTAGTTCACTTAAACTTGAAGATCAAATAATTGGCGAATGGTACTATTTGGATGCTTTGCATATATGTTTCTTAGACTATATAGAAGCAATATATACAAAGATTTCAACCGTCTACCTGTTCCATTCATTGTTCTACTTGTCGAAAGTTACAAATAATTTCCTTTAAAGGATTAACAATGGGGCTCATTGTTCACTTAAACTTGAAGAACAAAAATTTGGCGAATTGTACTGTTTGGATGCTTTGCATATATGTTTCTTAGACTATATAGAAGCAATATATTCAATGATTTCAACAGTCTACCTGTTCCATTCATTGTTCTACTTGTCGAAATTTACAAATAATTTCCTTTAAAGGATTAACAATGGGGCTCGCAGTTCACTTAAACTTGAAGAACAAAAAATTGGCGAATGGTACTGTTTGGATGCTTTGCATATATGGTTCTTAGACTATATAGAAGCAATATATACAAAGATTTCAACCGTCTACCTGTTCCATTCACTGTTCTACTTGTCGAAAGTTACAATTAATTTCCGTTAAGGGATTAACAATGGGGATCGTAGTTTACTTAAACTTGAAGAACAAAAAATTGGCGAATTGTACTGTTTGGATGCTTTGCATATATGTTTCTTATACTATATAGAAGCAATATATACAAAGATTTCAACCGTCTACCTGTTCCATTCACTGTTC
This sequence comes from Cerceris ruficornis, assembly GCA_963989415.1. Lineage (NCBI taxonomy): Eukaryota > Metazoa > Arthropoda > Insecta > Hymenoptera > Crabronidae > Cerceris > Cerceris ruficornis. The sequence goes on from CAXDIW010000210.1 coordinate 343,824, forward strand.
TACTTGTCGAAAGTTACAATTAATTTCCGTTAAGGGATTAACAATGGGGATCGTAGTTTACTTAAACTTGAAGAACAAAAAATTGGCGAATTGTACTGTTTGGATGCTTTGCATATATGTTTCTTAGACTATATAGAAGCAATATATACAATGATTTCAACAGTCTACCTGTTCCATTCATTGTTCTACTTGTCGAAATTTACAAATAATTTCCTTTAAAGGATTAACAATGGGGCTCGCAGTTCACTCAAACTTGAAGAACATAAAATTGGCGAATGGTACTGTTTGGATGCTTTGCATATATGTTTCTTAGACTATATAGAAGCAATATATACAAAGATTTCAACCGTCTACCTTTTCCATTCATTGTTCTACTTGTCGAAAGTTACAAATAATTTACGATAACGGATTAACCATTGGGGCTCATTGTTCACTTAAACTTGAAGAACAAAAAATTGGCGAATTGTACTGTTTGGATGCTTTGCATATATCTTTCTTATACTAAATAGAAGCAATATATACAAAGATTTCAACCGTCTACCTGTTCCATTCACTGTTCTACTTGTCGAAAGTTACAATTAATTTCCGTTAAGGGATTAACAATGGGGCTCGTAGTTCACTTAAACTTGAAGAACAAAAAATTGGCGAATGGTACTGTTTGGATGCTTTGCATATATGTTTCTTAGACTATATAGAAGCAATATATACAAAGATTTCAACCGGCTACCAGTTCCATTCATTGTTCTACTTGTCGAAAGTTACAAATAATTTACGATAACGGATTAACCATTGGGGCTCATTGTTCACTTAAACTTGAAGAACAAAAAATTGGCGAATTGTACTGTTTGGATGCTTTGCATATATCTTTCTTATACTAAATAGAAGCAATATATACAAAGATTTCAACCGTCTACCAGTTCCATTCATTGTTCTACTTGTCGAAAGTTACAAATAATTACCGATAAAGGATTAACCATTGGGGCTCATTGTTCACTTAAACTTGAAGAACAAAAAATTGGCGAATTGTACTGTTTGGATGCTTTGCATATATGTTTCATAGACTATATAGAAGCAATATATATAAAGATTTCAACCGTCTACCTGTTCCATTCATTGTTCTACTTGTCGAAAGTTACAAATAATTTCCGATAAAGGATTAACAATGGGGCTCATTGTTTACTTAAACTTGAAGGACAAAAAATTGGCGAATGGTACTGTTTGGATGCTTTGCGTACATGTTTCTTAGACTATATGGAAGCAATATATACAAGGATTTCAACCGTCTACCTGTTCCATTCATTGTTCTACTTGTCGAAAGTTACAAATAATTACCGATAAAGGATTAACCATTGGGGCTCATTGTTCACTTAAACTTGAAGAACAAAAAATTGGCGAATTGTACTGTTTGGATGCTTTGCATATATGTTTCTTAGACTATATAGAAGCAATATATACAATGATTTCAACCGTCTACCTGTTCCATTCATTGTTCTACTTGTCGAAAGTTACAAATAATTTCCGTTAAGGGATTAACAATGGGGATCGTAGTTTACTTAAACTTGAAGAACAAAAAATTGGCGAATTGTACTGTTTGGATGCTTTGCATAGATGTTTCTTAGACTATTTAGAAGCAATATATAGAAAGATTTCACACGTCTACCTGTACTATTCATTGTTCTACTTGTAGAAAGTTACAAATAGTTTCCATTTCATGATTATCAATGGGGCTCGCTGTTCACTTAAACTTGAAGATCAAAAAATTGGCGATTGTTACTGTTTAGTTGCTTTGCATATATGTTTCTTAGATTATATCGAAGCAATATATACAAAGATTTCAACCGTCTACCAGTTCCATTCATTGTTCTACTTGTCGAAAGTTACAAATAATTACCGATAAAGGATTAACCATTGGGGCTCATTGTTCACTTAAACTTGAAGAACAAAAATTGGCGATTTGTACTGTTTGGATGCTTTGCATATATGTTTGTTAGACTATATAGAAGCAATATATACAAAGATTTCAACCGTCTACCTGTTCCATTCATTGTTCTACTTGTCGAAAGTTACAAATAATTACCGATAAAGGATTAACCATTGGGGCTCATTGTTCACTTAAACTTGAAGAACAAAAAATTGGCGAATTGTACTGTTTGGATGCTTTGCATATATGTTTCATAGACTATATAGAAGCAATATATATAAAGATTTCAACCGTCTACCTGTTCCATTCATTGTTCTACTTGTCGAAAGTTACAAATAATTTCCGATAAAGGATTAACAATGGGGCTCATTGTTCACTTAAACTTGAAGGACAAAAAATTGGCGAATGGTACTGTTTGGATGCTTTGCGTACATGTTTCTTAGACTATATGGAAGCAACATATACAAGGATTTCAACCGTCTACCTGTACTATTCATTGTTCTACTTCTAGAAAGTTACAAATAATTTCCATTTCATGATTATCAATGGGGCTCGCTGTTCACTTAAACTTGAAGATCAAAAAATTGGCGATTGTTACTGTTTAGATGCTTTGCATATATGTTTCTTAGATTATATAGAAGCAATATATACAAATATATCAACCGTCTAACTGTTCCATTCATTGTTCTACTTGTCGAAAGTTGCAAATAATTTCCGTTAAGGGATTAACAATGGGGATCGTAGTTTACTTAAACTTGAAGAACAAAAAATTGGCGAATTGTACTGTTTGGATGCTTTGCATAGATGTTTCTTAGACTATTTAGAAGCAATATATACAAATATTTCAACCGTCTAACTGTTCCATTCATTGTTCTACTTGTCGAAAATTACAAATAATTTCCGATAAAGGATTAACCATTGGGGCTCATTGTTCACTTAAACTTGAAGAACAAAAAATTGGCGAATTGTACTGTTTGGATGCTTTGCATAGATGTTTCTTAGACTATTTAGAAGCAATATATAGAAAGATTTCACCCGTCTACCGGTACTATTCATTGTTCGACTTGTAGAAAGTTACAAATAGTTTCCATTTCATGATTATCAATGGGGCTCGCTGTTCACTTAAACTTGAAGATCAAAAAATTGGCGATTGTTACTGTTTAGATGCTTTGCATATATGTTTCTTAGATTATATAGAAGCAATATATACAAAGATTTCAACCGTCTACCAGTTCCATTCATTGTTCTACTTGTCGAAAGTTACAAATAATTACCGATAAAGGATTAACCATTGGGGCTCATTGTTCACTTAAACTTGAAGAACAAAAAATTGGCGAATTGTACTGTTTGGATGCTTTGCATATATGTTTCATAGACTATATAGAAGCAATATATATAAAGATTTCAACCGTCTACCTGTTCCATTCATTGTTCTACTTGTCGAAAGTTACAAATAATTTCCGATAAAGGATTAACAATGGGGCTCATTGTTTACTTAAACTTGAAGGACAAAAAATTGGCGAATGGTACTGTTTGGATGCTTTGCGTACATGTTTCTTAGACTATATGGAAGCAATATATACAAGGATTTCAACCGTCTACCTGTTCCATTCATTGTTCTACTTGTCGAAAGTTACAAATAATTACCGATAAAGGATTAACCATTGGGGCTCATTGTTCACTTAAACTTGAAGAACAAAAAATTGGCGAATTGTACTGTTTGGATGCTTTCCATATATGTTTCTTAGACTATATAGAAGCAATATATACAATGATTTCAACCGTCTACCTGTTCCATTCATTGTTCTACTTGTCGAAAGTTACAAATAATTTCCGTTAAGGGATTAACAATGGGGATCGTAGTTTACTTAAACTTGAAGAACAAAAAATTGGCGAATTGTACTGTTTGGATGCTTTGCATAGATGTTTCTTAGACTATTTAGAAGCAATATATAGAAAGATTTCACACGTCTACCTGTACTATTCATTGTTCTACTTGTAGAAAGTTACAAATAGTTTCCATTTCATGATTATCAATGGGGCTCGCTGTTCACTTAAACTTGAAGATCAAAAAATTGGCGATTGTTACTGTTTAGTTGCTTTGCATATATGTTTCTTAGATTATATCGAAGCAATATATACAAAGATTTCAACCGTCTACCAGTTCCATTCATTGTTCTACTTGTCGAAAGTTACAAATAATTACCGATAAAGGATTAACCATTGGGGCTCATTGTTCACTTAAACTTGAAGAACAAAAATTGGCGATTTGTACTGTTTGGATGCTTTGCATATATGTTTGTTAGACTATATAGAAGCAATATATACAAAGATTTCAACCGTCTACCTGTTCCATTCATTGTTCTACTTGTCGAAAGTTACAAATAATTTCCGATAAAGGATTAACAATGGGGCTCATTTTTCACTTAAACTTGAAGGACAAAAAATTGGCGAATGGTACTGTTTGGATGCTTTGCGTACATGTTTCTTAGTCTATATGGAAGCAATATATACAAGGATTTCAACCGTCTACCTGTTCCATTCATTGTTCTACTTGTCGAAAGTTACAAATAATTACCGATAAAGGATTAACCATTGGGGCTCATTGTTCACTTAAACTTGAAGAACAAAAAATTGGCGAATTGTACTGTTTGGATGCTTTGCATATATGTTTCTTAGATTATATAGAAGCAATATATACAAAGATTTCAACCGTCTACCAGTTCCATTCATTGTTCTACTTGTCGAAAGTTACAAATAATTACCGATAAAGGATTAACCATTGGGGCTCATTGTTCACTTAAACTTGAAGAACAAAAAATTGGCGAATTGTACTGTTTGGATGCTTTGCATATATGTTTCATAGACTATATAGAAGCAATATATATAAAGATTTCAACCGTCTACCTGTTCCATTCATTGTTCTACTTGTCGAAAGTTACAAATAATTTCCGATAAAGGATTAACAATGGGGCTCATTGTTCACTTAAACTTGAAGGACAAAAAATTGGCGAATGGTACTGTTTGGATGCTTTGCGTACATGTTTCTTAGACTATATGGAAGCAACATATACAAGGATTTCAACCGTCTACCTGTACTATTCATTGTTCTACTTCTAGAAAGTTACAAATAATTTCCATTTCATGATTATCAATGGGGCTCGCTGTTCACTTAAACTTGAAGATCAAAAAATTGGCGATTGTTACTGTTTAGATGCTTTGCATATATGTTTCTTAGATTATATAGAAGCAATATATACAAATATATCAACCGTCTAACTGTTCCATTCATTGTTCTACTTGTCGAAAGTTGCAAATAATTTCCGTTAAGGGATTAACAATGCGGATCGTAGTTTACTTAAACTTGAAGAACAAAAAATTGGCGAATTGTACTGTTTGGATGCTTTGCATAGATGTTTCTTAGACTATTTAGAAGCAATATATAGAAAGATTTCACCCGTCTACCGGTACTATTCATTGTTCGACTTGTAGAAAGTTACAAATAGTTTCCATTTCATGATTATCAATTGGGCTCGCTGTTCACTTAAACTTGAAGATCAAAAAATTGGCGATTGTTACTGTTTAGATGCTTTGCATATATGTTTCTTAGATTATATAGAAGCAATATATACAAAGATTTCAACCGTCTACCAGTTCCATTCATTGTTCTACTTGTCGAAAGTTACAAATAATTACCGATAAAGGATTAACCATTGGGGCTCATTGTTCACTTAAACTTGAAGAACAAAAAATTGGCGAATTGTACCGTTTGGATGCTTTGCATATATGTTTCATAGACTATATAGAAGCAATATATATAAAGATTTCAACCGTCTACCTGTTCCATTCATTGTTCTACTTGTCGAAAGTTACAAATAATTTCCGATAAAGGATTAACAATGGGGCTCATTGTTCACTTAAACTTGAAGGACAAAAAATTGGCGAATGGTACTGTTTGGATGCTTTGCGTACATGTTTCTTAGACTATATGGAAGCAATATATACAAGGATTTCAACCGTCTACCTGCTCCATGCATTGTTCTACTTGTCGAAAGTTACAAATAATTACCGATAAAGGATTAACCATTGGGGCTCATTGTTCACTTAAACTTGAAGAACAAAAAATTGGCGAATTGTACTGTTTGGACGCTTTGCATATATGTTTCTTAGACTATATAGAAGCAATATATACAAAGATTTCAACCGTCTACCTGTTCCATTCATTGTTCTACTTGTCGAAAGCTACAATTAATTTCCGTTAAAGGATTAACAATGGGGCTCGTAGTTCACTTAAACTTGAAGTACAAAAAAAAGGCGAATTGTACTGTTTGGATGCTTTGCATATATGTTTCGTAGACTATATAGAAGCAATATATACAATTTTTTCAACCGTCTACATGATCCATTCATTGTTCTACTTGTCGAAATTTACAAATAATTTCCTTTAAAGGATTAACAATGGGGCTCGTAGTTCACTTAAACTTGAAGAACAAAAAATTGGCGAATTGTACTGTTTGGATGCTTTGCATAGATGTTTCTTAGATTATTTAGAAGCAATATTTAGAAAGATTTCACCCGTCTACCTGTACTATTCATTGTTCTACTTCTAGAAAGTTACAAATAATTTCCATTTCATGATTATCAATGGGGCTCGCTGTTCACTTAAACTTGAAGATCAAAAAATTGGCGATTGTTACTGTTTAGATGCTTTGCATATATGTTTCTTAGATTATATAGAAGCAATATATACAAATATTTCAACCGTCTAACTGTTCCATTCATTGTTCTACTTGTCGAAAATTACAAATAATTTCCGATAAAGGATTAACCATTGGGGCTCATTGTTCACTTAAACTTGAAGAACAATAAATTGGCGAATGGTACTGTTTGGATGCTTTGCGTACATGTTTCTTAGACTATATGGAAGCAATATATACAAAGATTTCTACCGTCTACGTGTTCCAATCATTGTTCTACTTGTCGAAAGTTACAAATAATTTCCTTTAAAGGATTAACAATGGGGCTCGTAGTTCACTTAAACTTGAAGAACAAAAAATTGGCGAATGGTACTGTTTGGATGCTTTGCATATATGTTTCTTAGACTATATAGAAGCAATATATACATTGATTTCAACCGTCTACCTGTTCCATTCATTGTTCTACTTGTCGAAAGTTACAAATAATTTCCGTTAAGGGATTAACAATGGGGATCGTAGTTTACTTAAACTTGAAGAACAAAAAATTGGCGAATGGTACTGTTTGGATGCTTTGCATATATGTTTCTTAGACTATATGGAAGCAATATATACAAAGATTTCAACCGTCTACCTGTTCCATTCATTGTTCTACTTGTCGAAAGTTACAATTAATTTCCGTTAAAGGATTAACAATGGGGCTCGTAGTTCACTTAAACTTGAAGTACAAAAAAAAGGCGAATTGTACTGTTTGGATGCTTTGCATATATGTTTCGTAGACTATATAGAAGCAATATATACAATTTTTTCAACCGTCTACATGATCCATTCATTGTTCTACTTGTCGAAATTTACAAATAATTTCCTTTAAAGGATTAACAATGGGGCTCGTAGTTCACTTAAACTTGAAGAACAAAAAATTGGCGATTGTTACTGTTTAGTTGCTTTGCATATATGTTTCTTAGATTGTATCGAAGCAATATATACAAAGATTTCAACCGTCTACCAGTTCCATTCATTGTTCTACTTGTCGAAAGTTACAAATAATTACCGATAAAGGATTAACCATTGGGGCTCATTGTTCACTTAAACTTGAAGAACAAAAAATTGGCGAATTGTACTGTTTGGATGCTTTGCATATATGTTTGTTAGACTATATAGAAGCAATATATACAAAGATTTCAACGGTCTACCTGTTCCATTCATTGTTCTACTTGTCGAAAGTTACAAATAATTTCCGATAAAGGATTAACAATGGGGCTCATTTTTCACTTAAACTTGAAGGACAAAAAATTGGCGAATGGTACTGTTTGGATGCTTTGCGTACATGTTTCTTAGACTATATGGAAGCAATATATACAGGGATTTCAACCGTCTACCTGTTCCATTCATTGTTCTACTTGTCGAAAGTTACAAATAATTACCGATAAAGGATTAACAATGGGGCTCGTAGTTCACTTAAACTCGAAGAACAAAAAAATTGGCGAATTGTACTGTTTGGATGCTTTGCATATATGTTTCTTAGACTATATAGAAACAATATATAGAAGGATTTCACCCGTCTACCTGTTCCAATCATTGTTCTACTTGTCGAAAATTACAAATAATTTCCGATAAAGGATTAACCATTGGGGCTCATTGTTCACTTAAACTTGAAGAACAAAAAATTGGCGAATGGTACTCTTTGGATACTTTGCATATATGTTTCTTAGACTATATAGAAGCAATATATATAATGATTTCAACCGTCTACCTATTCCATTCATTGTTCTACTTGCCGAAATTTACAAATAATTTCCTTTAAAGGATTAACAATGGGGCTCATTGTTCACTTAAACTTGAAGGACAAAAAATTGGCTAATGGTACTGTTTGGATGCTTTGCGTACGTGTTTCTTAGACTATATGGAAGCAATATATACAAGGATTTCAACCGTCTACGTGTTCCAATCATTGTTCTACTTGTAGAAAGTTACAATTAATTTCCGTTAAAGGATTAACAATGGGGCTCGTAGTTCACTTAAACTTGAAGAACAAAAAATTGGCGAATGGTACTGTTTGGATGCTTTGCGTACATGTTTCTTAGACTATATGGAAGCAATATATACAAAGATTTCAACCGTCTACGTGTTCCAATCATTGTTCTACTTGTAGAAAGTTACAATTAATTTCCGTTAAAGGATTAACAATGGGGCTCGTAGTTCACTTAAACTTGAAGGACAAAAAATTGGCTAATGGTACTGTTTGGATGCTTTGCGTACATGTTTCTTAGACTATATGGAAGCAATATATACAAAGATTTCAACCGTCTACGTGTTCCAATCATTGTTCTACTTGTAGAAAGTTACAATTAATTTCCGTTAAAGGATTAACAATGGGGCTCGTAGTTCACTTAAACTTGAAGGACAAAAAATTGGCTAATGGTACTGTTTGGATGCTTTGCGTACGTGTTTCTTAGACTATATGGAAGCAATATATACAAGGATTTCAACCGTCTACCTGTTCCATTCATTGTTCTACTTGTAGAAAGTTACAATTAATTTCCGTTAAAGTATTAACAATGGGGCTCGTAGTTCACTTAAACTTGAAGATCAAATATTTGGCGAATTGTACTGTTTGGATGATTTGCATATATGTTTCTTAGACTATATAGAAGCAATATATACAAAGATTTCAACCGTCTACCTGTTCCACTCATTGTTCTACTTGTAGAAAGTTAGAATTAATTTCCGTTAAAGGATTAACAATGGGGCTCGTAATTCACTTAAACTTGAAGATGAAATAATTGGCGAATTGTACTGTTTGGATGCTTTGCATATATGTTTCTTAGATTATATAGAAGCAATATATACAAAGATTTCAACCGCCTACCTGTTCCATTCATTGTTTTACTTGTCGAAAGCTACAATTAATTTCCGTTAAAGGATTAACAATGGGGCTCGTAGTTCACTTAAACTTGAAGAACAATAAATTGGCGAATTGTACTGTTTGGATGCTTTGCATATATGTTTCGTAGACTATATAGAAGCAATATATACAATGATTTCAACCGTCTAAATGATCCATTCATTGTTCTACTTGTCGAAAGTTACAAATAATTTCCGTTAAGGGATTAACAATGGGGATCGTAGTTTACTTAAACTTGAAGAACAAAAAATTGGCGACTGGTACTGTTTGGATGCTTTGCATATATGTTTCTTAGACTATATAGAAGCAATATATAAAAAGATTTCAACCGTGTACCAGTTCCATTCATTGTTCTACTTGTCGAAAGTTACAAATAATTTTCGTTAAGTGATTAACAATGGGGATCGTAGTTCACTTAAACTTGAAGAACAAAAAATTGGCGAATTGTACTATTTGGATGCTTTGCGTACATGTTTCTTAGACTATATGGAAGCAATATATACCAAGATTTCAACCGTCTACGTGTTCCAATCATTGTTCTACTTGTAGAAAGTTACAATTAATTTCCGTTAAGGGATTAACAATGGGGCTCGTAGTTCACTTAAACTTGAAGAACAAAAAATTGGCGAATGGTACTGTTTGGATGCTTTGCATATATGTTTCATAGACTATATAGAAGCAATATATACATTGATTTCAACCGGCTACCTGTTCCATTCATTGTTCTACTTGTCGAAATTTACAAATAATTTCCGATAAAGGATTAACCATTGGGGCTCATTGTTCACTTAAACTTGAAGAACAAAAAATTGGCGAATTGTACTGTTTGGATGCTTTGCATATATGTTTCTTAGACTACATAGAAGCAATGTATACAAAGATTTCAACCGGCTACCTGTTCCATTCATTGTTCTACTTGTTGAAATTTACAAATAGTTTCCGATAAAGGATTAACCATTGGGGCTCATTGTTCACTTAAACTTGAAGAACAAAAAATTGGCGAATGGTACTGTTTGGATACTTTGCATATATGTTTCTTAGACTATATAGAAGCAATATATACATTGATTTCAACCGGCTACCTGTTCCATTCATTGTTCTACTTGTCGAAATTTACAAATAATTTCCGTTAAAGTATTAACAATGGGGCTCGTAGTTCACTTAAACTTGAAGATCAAATAATTGGCGAATTGTACTCTTTGGATGATTTGCATATATGTTTCTTAGACTATATAGAAGCAATATATACAAAGATTTCAACCGTCTAACTGTTCCATTCATTGATCTACTTGTCGAAAGTTACAAATAATTTCCGATAAAGGATTAACAATGGGGCTCGTAGTTCACTTAAACTTGAAGTACAAAAAATTGGCGAATGGTACTGTTTGGATGCTTTGCGTACATGTTTCTTAGACTATATGGAAGCAATATATACAAAGATTTCAACCGTCTACGTGTTCCAATCATTGTTCTACTTGTAGAAAGTTACAATTAATTTCCGTTAAAGGATTAACAATGGGGCTCGTAGTTCACTTAAACTTGAAGAACAAAAAATTGGCGAATTGTACTGTTTGGATGCTTTGCGTACATGTTTCTTAGACTATATGGAAGCAATATATACAAAGATTTCAACCGTCTACGTGTTCCAATCATTGTTCTACTTGTAGAAAGTTACAATTAATTTCCGTTAAAGGATTAACAATGGGGCTCGTAGTTCACTTAAACTTGAAGAACAAAAAATTGGCGAATTGTACTGTTTGGATGCTTTGCATATATGTTTCGTAGACTATATAGAAGCAATATATACAATGATTTCAACCGTCTACATGATCCATTCATTGTTCTACTTGTCGAAATTTACAAATAATTTCCTTTAAAGGATTAACAATGGGGCTCGTAGTTCACTTAAACTTGAAGAACAAAAAATTGGCGAATTGTACTGTTTGGAAGCTTTGCGTATATGTTTCTTAGACTATATAGAAACAATATATAGAAAGATTTCACCCGTCTACCTTTACTATGCATTGTTCTACTTGTAGAAAGTTACAAATAATTTCCATTTCATGATTATCAATGGGGCTCGTTGTTCACTTCAACTTGAAGAACAACAAATTGGCGAATGGTACTGTTTGGATGCTTTGCATATATGTTTCTTAGACTATATTGAAGCAATATACACAAAGATTTCAACCGTCTACCTGTTCCATTCATTGTTCTACTTGTCGAAAATTACAAATAATTTCCGATAAAGGATTAACCATTGTGGCTCATTGTTCACTTATACTTGAAGAACAAAAAATTGGCGAATTGTACTGTTTGGATTCTTTGCATATATGTTTCTTAGACTATATAGAAGCAATATATAGAAAGATTTCACCCGTCTACCTATACTATTCATTGTTCTACTTGTAGAAAGTTACAGATAATTTCCATTTCATGATTATCAATGGGGTTCGTTGTTCACTTAAACTTGAAGATCAAAAAATTGGCGAATGTTACTGTTTAGATGCTTTGCATATAGGTTTCTTAGACTATATAGAAGCAACATATACAAAGATTTCTACCGTCTACCCGTTCTATTCATTGTTCTACTTGTAGAAACTTACAAATAATTTCCGTTTCATGACTATCAATGGGGCTCGTAGTTCACTTAAACTTGAAGAAAAAAACTTGGCGAATGGTACTGTTTGGATGCTTTGCGTTCATGTTTCTTTGACTATATGGAAGCAATATATACAAAGATTTCAACCGTCTACCTGTTCCATTCATTGTTCTACTTGTCGAAAATTACAAGTAATTTCCGATAAAGGATTAACCATTGGGGCTCATTGTTCACTTAAATTTGAAGAACAAAAAATTGGCGATTGTTACTGTTTAGATGCTTTGCATATATGTTTCTTAGATTATATAGAAGCAATATATACAAAGATTTCAACCGTCTACCTGTTCCATTCATTGTTCTACTTGCCGAAATTTACAAATAATTTCCTTTAAAGGATTAACAATGGGGCTCGTAGTTCACTTAAACTTGAAGAGCAAAAAATTGGCAAATTGTACTGTTTGGACGCTTTGCATATATGTTTCTTGGACTATATAGAAGCAATATATACAATGATTTCAACAGTCTACCTGTTCCATTCATTGTTCTACTTGTCGAAAGTTACAAATAATTTCCGATAAAGGATTAACAATGGGGCTCGCTGTTCACTTAAACTTGAAGATCAAAAAATTGGCGACTGTTACTGTTTAGATGCTTTGCATATAGGTTTCTAAGACTATATAGAAGCAACATATACAAAGATTTCAACCGTCTACCTGTTCTATTCATTGTTCTACTTGTAGAAAGTTACAAATAGTTTCCGATAAAGGATTAACCATTGGGGCTCATTGTTCACTTAAACTTGAAGAACAAAAAATTGGCGAATGGTACTCTTTGGATACTTTGCATATATGTTTCTTAGACTATATAGAAGCAATATATACATTGATTTCAACCGGCTACCTGTTCCATTCATTGTTCTACTTGTCGAAATTTACAAATAATTTCCGTTAAAGTATTAACAATGGGGCTCGTAGTTCACTTAAACTTGAAGATCAAATAATTGGCGAATTGTACTCTTTGGATGATTTGCATATATGTTTCTTAGACTATATAGAAGCAATATATACAAAGATTTCAACCGTCTAACTGTTCCATTCATTGATCTACTTGTCGAAAGTTACAAATAATTTCCGATAAAGGATTAACAATGGGGCTCGTAGTTCACTTAAACTTGAAGTACAAAAAATTGGCGAATGGTACTGTTTGGATGCTTTGCGTACATGTTTCTTAGACTATATGGAAGCAATATATACAAAGATTTCAACCGTCTACGTGTTCCAATCATTGTTCTACTTGTAGAAAGTTACAATTAATTTCCGTTAAAGGATTAACAATGGGGCTCGTAGTTCACTTAAACTTGAAGAACAAAAAATTGGCGAATTGTACTGTTTGGATGCTTTGCGTACATGTTTCTTAGACTATATGGAAGCAATATATACAAAGATTTCAACCGTCTACGTGTTCCAATCATTGTTCTACTTGTAGAAAGTTACAATTAATTTCCGTTAAAGGATTAACAATGGGACTCGTAGTTCACTTAAACTTGAAGAACAAAAAATTGGCGAATTGTACTGTTTGGATGCTTTGCATATATGTTTCGTAGACTATATAGAAGCAATATATACAATGATTTCAACCGTCTACATGATCCATTCATTGTTCTACTTGTCGAAATTTACAAATAATTTCCTTTAAAGGATTAACAATGGGGCTCGTAGTTCACTTAAACTTGAAGAACAAAAAATTGGCGAATTGTACTGTTTGGATGCTTTGCGTATATGTTTCTTAGACTATATAGAAACAATATATAGAAAGATTTCACCCGTCTACCTTTACTATGCATTGTTCTACTTGTAGAAAGTTACAAATAATTTCCATTTCATGATTATCAATGGGGCTCGTTGTTCACTTCAACTTGAAGAACAACAAATTGGCGAATGGTACTGTTTGGATGCTTTGCATATATGTTTCTTAGACTATATTGAAGCAATATACACAAAGATTTCAACCGTCTACCTGTTCCATTCATTGTTCTACTTGTCGAAAATTACAAATAATTTCCGATAAAGGATTAACCATTGTGGCTCATTGTTCACTTATACTTGAAGAACAAAAAATTGGCGAATTGTACTGTTTGGATTCTTTGCATATATGTTTCTTAGACTATATAGAAGCAATATATAGAAAGATTTCACCCGTCTACCTATACTATTCATTGTTCTACTTGTAGAAAGTTACAGATAATTTCCATTTCATGATTATCAATGGGGTTCGTTGTTCACTTAAACTTGAAGATCAAAAAATTGGCGAATGTTACTGTTTAGATGCTTTGCATATAGGTTTCTTAGACTATATAGAAGCAACATATACAAAGATTTCTACCGTCTACCCGTTCTATTCATTGTTCTACTTGTAGAAACTTACAAATAATTTCCGTTTCATGACTATCAATGGGGCTCGTAGTTCACTTAAACTTGAAGAAAAAAACTTGGCGAATGGTACTGTTTGGATGCTTTGCGTTCATGTTTCTTTGACTATATGGAAGCAATATATACAAAGATTTCAACCGTCTACCTGTTCCATTCATTGTTCTACTTGTCGAAAATTACAAGTAATTTCCGATAAAGGATTAACCATTGGGGCTCATTGTTCACTTAAATTTGAAGAACAAAAAATTGGCGATTGTTACTGTTTAGATGCTTTGCATATATGTTTCTTAGATTATATAGAAGCAATATATACAAAGATTTCAACCGTCTACCTGTTCCATTCATTGTTCTACTTGCCGAAATTTACAAATAATTTCCTTTAAAGGATTAACAATGGGGCTCGTAGTTCACTTAAACTCGAAGAGCAAAAAATTGGCAAATTGTACTGTTTGGACGCTTTGCATATATGTTTCTTGGACTATATAGAAGCAATATATACAATGATTTCAACAGTCTACCTGTTCCATTCATTGTTCTACTTGTCGAAAGTTACAAATAATTTCCGATAAAGGATTAACAATGGGGCTCGCTGTTCACTTAAACTTGAAGATCAAAAAATTGGCGACTGTTACTGTTTAGATGCTTTGCATATAGGTTTCTAAGACTATATAGAAGCAACATATACAAAGATTTCAACCGTCTACCTGTTCTATTCATTGTTCTACTTGTAGAAAGTTACAAATAATTTCCGTTTCATGATTATCAATGGGGCTCGTTGTTCACTTAAACTTGAAGATCAAATAATTGGCGAATTGTACTGTTTGGATGATTTGCATATATGTTTCTTAGTCTATATAGAAGCAATATATACAATGATTTCAACCGTCTACCTGTTCCAATCATTGTTCTACTTGTCGAAATTTAGAAATAATTTCCTTTAAAGGATTAACAATGGGGCTCGTTGTTCACTTAAACATGAAGATCAAAAAATTGACGAATGTTACTGTTTACATGCTTTGCATATAGGTTCCTTAGACTATATAGAAGCAATATATATAATGATTTCAACCGTCTACCTGTTCCATTCATTGTTCTACATGTCGAAAGTTACAAATAATTTCCGTTTCATGATTATCAATGGGGCTCGTTGTTCACTTAAACTTGAAGAACAAAAAATTGGCGAATGGTACTGTTTGGATGCTTTGCATATATGTTGCTTAGTCTATATAGAAGCAATATATACAAAGATTTCAACCGTCTACGTGTTCCAATTATTGTTTTACTTGTAGAAAGTTACAAATAGTTTCCGATAAAGGATTAACAATGTGGCTCATTGTTCACTTAACCTTGAAGAACAAAAAATTGGCGAATGGTACTGTTTGGATGCTTTGCATATATGTTTCTTAGACTATACGGAAGCAATATATACAAAGATTTCAACCGTCTACGTGTTCCAGTCATTGTTCTACATGTCGAAATTTACAAATAATTTCCTTTAAAGGATTAACAATGGGGCTCGTAGTTCACTTAGCTTGAAGAACAAAGAATTGGCGAATATTACTGTTTGGATGCTTTGAATATATGTTTCTTAGATTATATAGAAGCAATATATACAAAGATTTCAACCGTCTACCTGTTCCATTCATTGTTCTACTTGTCGAAAATTACAAGTAATTTCCGATAAAGGATTAACCATTGGGGCTCATTGTTCACTTAAACTTGAAGAACAAAAAATTGGCGATTGTTACTGTTTAGATGCTTTGCATATATGTTTCTTAGATTATATAGAAGCAATATATACAAAGATTTCAACCGTCTACCTGTTCCATTCATTGTTCTACTTGCCGAAATTTACAAATAATTTCCTTTAAAGGATTAACAATGGGGCTCGTAGTTCACTTAAACTTGAAGAGCAAAAAATTGGCGAATTGTACTGTTTGGACGCTTTGCATATATGTTTCTTGGACTATATAGAAGCAATATATACAAAGATTTCAACCGTCTACCTGTTCTATTCATTGTTCTTCTTGTCGAAAGTTAGAAATAATTTCCGTTTCATGATTATCAATGCGCCTCGTTGTTCACTTAAACTTGAAGATCAAAAAATTGGCGAATGGTACTGTTTGGATGCTTTGCATATATGTTTCTTAGATTATATAGAAGCAATATATACAAAGATTTCAACCGTCTACCTGTTCCATTCATTGTTCTACTTGGCGAAAATTACAAATAATTTCCGATAAAGGATTAACCTTTGGGGCTCATTGTTCACTTAAACTTGAAGAACAAAAAATTGGCGAATGATACTGTTTGGATGCTTTGCGTACATGTTTCTTAGACTATGTGGAAGCAATATATACAAAGATTTCAAACGTCTACGTGTTCCAATCATTGTTCTACTTGTCGAAATTTACAAATAATTTCCTTTAAAGGATTAACAATGGGGCTCGTTGTTCACTTAAACTTGAAGAACAAAAAATTGATGAATGGTACTGTTTGGATGCTGTGCATATATGTTTCTTAGACTATATAGAAGCAATATATACAAAGATTTCAACCGTCTACCTGTTCCATTCAATGTTCTACTTGTCGAAAGTTACAAATAATTTCCGATAAAGGATTAACAATGGGGCTCATTGTTCACTTAAACTTGAAGAACAAAAAATTGGTGAATGGTACTGTTTGGATGCTTTGCATATATGTTTCTTAGACTATATAGAAGCCATATATACAATGATTTCAACAGTCTACCTGTTCCATTCATTGTTCTACTTGTCGAAAGTTACAAATAATTTCCTTTAAAGGATTAACAATGGGGCTCGTTGTTCACTTAAACTTGAAGACCAAAAAATTGGCGAATGGTACTGTTTGGATGCTTTGCATATATGTTTCGTAGGCTATATAGAAGCAATATATACAAAGATTTCAACCGTCTACCTGTTCGATTCATTGTTCTACTTGTCGAAAGTTACAAATAATTTCCGATAAAGGATTAACAATGGGGCTCATTGTTCACTTAAACTTGAAGGACAAAAAATTGGCGAATGGTACTGTTTGGATGCTTTGCGTACATGTTTCTTAGACTATATGGAAGCAATATATACAAGGATTTCAACCGTCTACCTGTTCCATTCATTGTTCTACTTGTCGAAAGTTACAAATAATTACCGAAAAGTATTAACCATTGGGGCTCATTGTTCACTTAAACTTCAAGAACAAAAAATTGGCTTATTGTACTGTTTGGATGCTTTGCATATATGTCTCTTAGACTATATAGAAGCAATATATACAAAGATTTCAACCGTCTACCTGTTCCATTCAATGTTCTAATTGTCGCAAGTTACAAATAATTTCCGTTAAAGTATTAACAATGGGGCTCGTAGTTCACTTAAACTTGAAGATCAAATAATTGGCGAATTGTACTGTTTGGATGATATGCAGATATGTTTCTTAGACTATATAGAAGCAATATATACAAAGAATTCAACCGTCTACCTGTTCCATTCATTGTTCTATTTGTCGAAAATTACAAATAATTTCCAATAAAGGATTAACAATGGGGCTCATTGTTCACATAAACTTGAAGAACAAAAAATTGGCGAATGGTACTGTTTGGATGCTTTGCATATATGTTTCTTAGACTATATGGAAGCAATATATACAAATATTTCAACCGTCTACGTGTGCCAATCATTGTTCTACTTGTCGAAAGTTACAAATAATTTCCGATAAAGGATTAACCATTGGGGCTCATTGTTCACTTAAACTTGAAGAACAAAAAATTGGCGAATGGTACTCTTTGGATGCTTTGCATATATATTTCTTAGACTATATAGAAGCAATATATACATTGATTTCAACCGTCTACCTGTTCCATTCATTGTTCTACTTGTCGCAAGTTACAAATAATTTCCGTTAAAGTATTAACAATGGGGCTCATAGTTCACTTAAACTTGAAGATCAAATAATTGGCGAATTGTACTGTTTGGATGATATGCAGATATGTTTCTTAGACTATATAGAAGCAATATATAGAAGGATTTCACCCGTCTACCTGTTCCAATCATTGTTCTACTTGTCGAAAATTACAAATAATTTCCGATAAAGGATTAACCATTGGGGCTCATTGTTCACTTAAACTTGAAGAACAAAAAATTGGCGAATGGTACTCTTTGGATGCTTTGCATATATATTTCTTAGACTATATAGAAGCAATATATACAAATATTTCAACCGTCTAACTGTTCCATTCATTGTTCTACTTGTCGAAAATTACAAATAATTTCCGATAAAGGATTAACCATTGGGGCTCATTGTTCACTTAAACTTGAAGAACAAAAAATTGGCGAATGGTACTGTTTGGATGCTTTGCGTACATGTTTCTTAGACTATATGGAAGCAATATATACAAAGATTTCTACCGTCTACGTGTTCCAATCATTGTTCTACTTGTCGAAAGTTACAAATAATTTCCTTTAAAGGATTAACAATGGGGCTCGTAGTTCACTTAAACTTGAAGAACAAAAAATTGGCGAATGGTACTGTTTGGATGCTTTGCATATATGTTTCTTAGACTATATAGAAGCAATATATACATTGATTTCAACCGTCTACCTGTTCCATTCATTGTTCTACTTGTCGAAAGTTACAAATAATTTCCGTTAAGGGATTAACAATGGGGATCGTAGTTTACTTAAACTTGAAGAACAAAAAATTGGCGAATGGTACTGTTTGGATGCTTTGCATATATGTTTCTTAGACTATATGGAAGCAATATATACAAAGATTTCAACCGTCTACGTGTTCCAATCATTGTTCTACTTGTCGAAAGTTACAAATAATTTCCGATAAAGGATTAACCATTGGGGCTCATTGTTCACTTAAGCTTGAAGAACAAAAAATTGGCGAATTGTACTGTTTGGATGCTTTGCATATATGTTTCTTAGACTATATAGACGCAATATATACAAGGATTTCAACCGTCTACCTGTTCCATTCATTGTTCTACTTGTCGAAAGTTACAAATAATTACCGATAAAGGATTAACCATTGGGGCTCATTGTTCACTTAAACTTGAAGAACAAAAAATTGGCTAATTGTACTGTTTGGATGCTTTGCATATATGTTTCTTAGACTATATAGACGCAATATATACAAAGATTTCAACCGTCTACGTGTTCCAATCATTTTTCTACTTGTCGAAATTTACAAATAATTTCCTTTAAAGGATTAACAATGGGGCTCGTTGTTCACTTAACCTTGAAGAACAAAAAATTGGCGAATGGTACTGTTTGGATGCTTTGCATATATGTTTCTTAGACTATACGGAAGCAATATATACAAATATTTCAACCGTCTACCTGTTCCATTCATTGTTCTACTTGTCGAAAGTTACAAATAATTTCCGATAAAGGATTAACCATTGGGGCTCATTGTTCACTTAAACTTGAAGAACAAAAAATTGGCGAATTGTACTGTTTGGATGCTTTGCATATATGTTTCATAGACTATATAGAAGCAATATATAAAAAGATTTCAACCGTCTACCTGTTCCATTCATTGTTCTACTTGTCGAAAGTTACAAAAAATTACCGATAAAGGAGTAACAATGGGGCTCATTGTTCACTTAAACTTGAAGAACAAAAAATTGGCGAATGGTAGTGTTTGAATGCTTTGCATATATGTTTCTTAGACTATATTGAAGCAATATATAATAATAGTTCAACCGTCTACGTGTTCCAATCATTGTTCTACTTGTCGAAATTTACAAATAATTTCCTTTAATGGATTAACAATGGGGCTCGTTGTTCACTTAAACTTGAAGAACAATAAATTGGCGAATTGTACTGTGTGGATGCTATGCATATATGTTTCTTAGACTATATAGAAGCAATATATATAATGATTTCAACCGTCTACCAGTACCATTCATTGTTCTACATGTCGAAAGTTACAAATAATTTCCGTTTCATGATTATCAATGGGGCTCGTTGTTCACTTAAACTTGAAGAACAAAAAATTGGCGAATGGTACTGTTTGGATGCTTTGCATATATGTTTCTTAGTCTATATAGAAGCAATATATACAAAGATTTCAACCGTCTACGTGTTCCAATTATTGATCTACTTGTAGAAAGTTACAAATAGTTTCCGATAAAGGATTAACAATGTGGCTCATTGTTCACTTAACCTTGAAGAACAAAAAATTGGCGAATGGTACTCTTTGGATGCTTTGCATATATGTTTATTAGGTTATATAGAAGCAGTATATACAAAGATTTCAACCGTTTACATGTTCCATTCATTGTTCTACTTGTCGAAAATTACAAATAATTTCCGATAAAGGATTAACCATTGGGGCTCATTGTTCACTTAAACTTGAAGAACAAAAAATTGCCGAATGGTACTGTTTGGATGCTTTGCGTACATGTTTCTTAGACTATATGGAAGCAATATATACAAAGATTTCAAACGTCTACGTGTTCCAATCATTTTTCTACTTGTCGAAATTTACAAATAATTTCCTTTAAAGGATTAACAATGGGGCTCGTTGTTCACTTAAACTTGAAGAACAATAAATTGGCGAATTGTACTGTTTGGATGCTTTGCATATAGGTTTCTTAGTCTATATAGAAGCAATATATACAAAGATTTCAACCGTCTACGTGTTCCATTCATTGTTCTACTTGTCGAAAGTTAGAAATAATTTCCGATAAAGGATTAACAATGGGGCTCATTGTTCACTTAAACTTGAAGATCAAAAAATTGGCGAATGTTACTGTTTAGATGCTTTGCATATAGGTTCCTTAGACTATATAGAAGCAACATATACAAAGATTGCAACCGTCTACCTGTTCTATTTATAATTCTTCTTGTCGAAAGTTACAAATAATTTCCGTTTCATGATTATCAATGGGCCTCGTTGTTCACTTAAACTTGAAGAACAAAAAATTGGCGACTGGTACTGTTTGGATGCTTTGCATATATGTTTCTTAGACTATATAGAAGCAATATATAAAAAGATTTCAACCGTCTACCAGTTCCATTCATTGTTCTACATGTCGAAAGTTACAAATAATTTCCGTTTCATGATTATCAATGGGGCTCGTTGTTCACTTAAACTTGAAGAACAAAAAATTGGCAAATTGTACTGTTTGGACGCTTTGCATATATGTTTCTTGGACTATATAGAAGCAATATATACAATGATTTCAACAGTCTACCTGTTCCATTCATTGTTCTACTTGTCGAAAGTTACAAATAATTTCCGATAAAGGATTAACAATGGGGCTCGCTGTTCACTTAAACTTGAAGATCAAAAAATTGGCGACTGTTACTGTTTAGATGCTTTGCATATAGGTTTCTAAGACTATATAGAAGCAACATATACAAAGATTTCAACCGTCTACCTGTTCTATTCATTGTTCTACTTGTAGAAAGTTACAAATAATTTCCGTTTCATGATTATCAATGGGGCTCGTTGTTCACTTAAACTTGAAGATCAAATAATTGGCGAATTGTACTGTTTGGATGATTTGCATATATGTTTCTTAGTCTATATAGAAGCAATATATACAATGATTTCAACCGTCTACCTGTTCCATTCATTGTTCTACTTGTCGAAAGTTACAAATAATTTCCGTTAAGGGATTAACAATGGGGATCGTAGTTTACTTAAACTTGAAGAACCAGAAATTGGCGAATTGTACTGTTTGGACGCTATGCATATATGTTTCTTAGACTATATAGAAGCAATATATACAATGATTTCAACAGTCTACCTGTTCCATTCATTGTTCTACTTGTCGAAATTTACAAATAATTTCCTTTAAAGGATTAACAATGGGGCTCGTAGTTCACTTAACTTGAAGAACAAAGAATTGGCGAATATTACTGTTTGGATGCTTTGAATATATGTTTCTTAGATTATATAGAAGCAATATATACAAAGATTTCAACCGTCTACCTGTTCCATTCATTGTTCTACTTGTCGAAAATTACAAGTAATTTCCGATAAAGGATTAACCATTGGGGCTCATTGTTCACTTAAACTTGAAGAACAAAAAATTGGCGATTGTTACTGTTTAGATGCTTTGCATATATGTTTCTTAGATTATATAGAAGCAATATATACAAAGATTTCAACCGTCTACCTGTTCCATTCATTGTTCTACTTGCCGAAATTTACAAATAATTTCCTTTAAAGGATTAACAATGGGGCTCGTAGTTCACTTAAACTTGAAGAGCAAAAAATTGGCGAATTGTACTGTTTGGACGCTTTGCATATATGTTTCTTGGACTATATAGAAGCAATATATACAAAGATTTCAACCGTCTACCTGTTCTATTCATTGTTCTTCTTGTCGAAAGTTAGAAATAATTTCCGTTTCATAATTATCAATGGGCCTCGTTGTTCACTTAAACTTGAAGATCAAAAAATTGGCGAATGGTACTGTTTGGATGCTTTGCATATATGTTTCTTAGATTATATAGAAGCAATATATACAAAGATTTCAACCGTCTACCTGTTCCATTCATTGTTCTACTTGGCGAAAATTACAAATAATTTCCGATAAAGGATTAACCATTGGGGCTCATTGTTCACTTAAACTTGAAGAACAAAAAATTGGCGAATGGTACTGTCTGGATGCTTTGCGTACATGTTTCTTAGACTATGTGGAAGCAATATATACAAAGATTTCAACCGTCTACGTGTTCCAATCATTGTTCTACTTGTCGAAATTTACAAATAATTTCCTTTAAAGGATTAACAATGGGGCTCGTTGTTCACTTAAACTTGAAGAACAAAAAATTGATGAATGGTACTGTTTGGATGCTGTGCATATATGTTTCTTAGACTATATAGAAGCAATATATACAAAGATTTCAACCGTCTACCTGTTCCATTCAATGTTCTACTTGTCGAAAGTTACAAATAATTTCCGATAAAGGATTAACAATGGGGCTCATTGTTCACTTAAACTTGAAGAACAAAAAATTGGTGAATGGTACTGTTTGGATGCTTTGCATATATGTTTCTTAGACTATATAGAAGCCATATATACAATGATTTCAACAGTCTACCTGTTCCATTCATTGTTCTACTTGTCGAAAGTTACAAATAATTTCCTTTAAAGGATTAACAATGGGGCTCGTTGTTCACTTAAACTTGAAGACCAAAAAATTGGCGAATGGTACTGTTTGGATGCTTTGCATATATGTTTCGTAGGCTATATAGAAGCAATATATACAAAGATTTCAACCGTCTACCTGTTCCATTCATTGTTCTACTTGTCGAAAGTTACAAATAATTTCCGATAAAGGATTAACAATGGGGCTCATTGTTCACTTAAACTTGAAGGACAAAAAATTGGCGAATGGTACTGTTTGGATGCTTTGCGTACATGTTTCTTAGACTATATGGAAGCAATATATACAAGGATTTCAACCGTCTACCTGTTCCATTCATTGTTCTACTTGTCGAAAGTTACAAATAATTACCGAAAAGTATTAACCATTGGGGCTCATTGTTCACTTAAACTTCAAGAACAAAAAATTGGCTTATTGTACTGTTTGGATGCTTTGCATATATGTCTCTTAGACTATATAGAAGCAATATATACAAAGATTTCAACCGTCTACCTGTTCCATTCAATGTTCTAATTGTCGAAAGTTACAAATAATTTCCGATAAAGGATTAACAATGGGGCTCATTGTTCACTTAAACTTGAAGAACAAAAAATTGGCGAATTGTACTGTTTGGACGCTTTGCATATATGTTTCTTAGACTATATGGAAGCAATATATACAAAGATTTCAACCGTCTACGTGTTCCAATCATTGTTCTACTTGTCGAAATTTACAAATAATTTCCTTTAAAGGATTAACAATGGGGCTCGTTGTTCACTTAAACTTGAAGAACAAAAAATTGGCGAATGGTACTGTTTGGATGCTTTGCGTACATGTTTCTTAGACTATATGGAAGCAATATATACAAAGATTTCAACCGTCTACGTGTTCCAATCATTGTTCTACTTCTAGAAAGTTACAATTAATTTCCGTTAAAGGATTAACAAAGGGGCTCGTAGTTCACTTAAACTTGAAGAACAAAAAATTGGCGAATTGTACTGTTTGGATGCTTTGCATATATGTTTCTTAGACTATATAGAAGCAATATATACATTGATTTCAACCGTCTACCTGTTCCACTCATTGTTCTACTTGTCGAAATTTACAAATAATTTCCGATAAAGGATTAACAATGGGGCTCATTATTCAATTAAATTTGAAGAACAAAAAATTGGCGAATGGTACTGTGAGGATGCTTTGCATATATGTTTCGTAGACTATATAGAAGCAATATATACAATGATTTCAACCGTCTACCTGATCCATTCATTGTTCTACTTGTCGAAATTTACAAATAATTTCCTTTAAAGGATTAACAATGGGGCTCGTAGTTCACTTAAACTTGAAGAACAAAAAATTGGCGAATTGTACTGTTTGGAGGCTTTGCGTACATGTTTCTTAGACTATATGGAACCAATATATACAAAGATTTCAACCGTCTACGTGTTCCAATCATTGTTCTACTTCTAGAAAGTTACAATTAATTTCCGTTAAAGGATTAACAAAGGGGCTCGTAGTTCACTTAAACTTGAAGAACAAAAAATTGGCGAATTGTACTGTTTGGATGCTTTGCATATATGTTTCTTAGACTATATAGAAGCAATATATACATTGATTTCAACCGTCTACCTGTTCCACTCATTGTTCTACTTGTCGAAATTTACAAATAATTTCCGATAAAGGATTAACAATGGGGCTCATTGTTCACTTAAACTTGAAGAACAAAAAATTGGCGAATGGTAGTGTTTGAATGCTTTGCATATATGTTTCTTAGACTATATTGAAGCAATATATAATAATAGTTCAACCGTCTACGTGTTCCAATCATTGTTCTACTTGTCGAAATTTACAAATAATTTCCTTTAATGGATTAACAATGGGGCTCGTTGTTCACTTAAACTTGAAGAACAATAAATTGGCGAATTGTACTGTGTGGATGCTATGCATATATGTTTCTTAGACTATATAGAAGCAATATATATAATGATTTCAACCGTCTACCAGTACCATTCATTGTTCTACATGTCGAAAGTTACAAATAATTTCCGTTTCATGATTATCAATGGGGCTCGTTGTTCACTTAAACTTGAAGAACAAAAAATTGGCGAATGGTACTGTTTGGATGCTTTGCATATATGTTTCTTAGTCTATATAGAAGCAATATATACAAAGATTTCAACCGTCTACGTGTTCCAATTATTGATCTACTTGTAGAAAGTTACAAATAGTTTCCGATAAAGGATTAACAATGTGGCTCATTGTTCACTTAACCTTGAAGAACAAAAAATTGGCGAATGGTACTCTTTGGATGCTTTGCATATATGTTTATTAGGTTATATAGAAGCAGTATATACAAAGATTTCAACCGTTTACATGTTCCATTCATTGTTCTACTTGTCGAAAATTACAAATAATTTCCGATAAAGGATTAACCATTGGGGCTCATTGTTCACTTAAACTTGAAGAACAAAAAATTGCCGAATGGTACTGTTTGGATGCTTTGCGTACATGTTTCTTAGACTATATGGAAGCAATATATACAAAGATTTCAAACGTCTACGTGTTCCAATCATTTTTCTACTTGTCGAAATTTACAAATAATTTCCTTTAAAGGATTAACAATGGGGCTCGTTGTTCACTTAAACTTGAAGAACAATAAATTGGCGAATTGTACTGTTTGGATGCTTTGCATATAGGTTTCTTAGTCTATATAGAAGCAATATATACAAAGATTTCAACCGTCTACGTGTTCCATTCATTGTTCTACTTGTCGAAAGTTAGAAATAATTTCCGATAAAGGATTAACAATGGGGCTCATTGTTCACTTAAACTTGAAGATCAAAAAATTGGCGAATGTTACTGTTTAGATGCTTTGCATATAGGTTCCTTAGACTATATAGAAGCAACATATACAAAGATTGCAACCGTCTACCTGTTCTATTTATAATTCTTCTTGTCGAAAGTTACAAATAATTTCCGTTTCATGATTATCAATGGGCCTCGTTGTTCACTTAAACTTGAAGAACAAAAAATTGGCGACTGGTACTGTTTGGATGCTTTGCATATATGTTTCTTAGAC
Source organism: Cerceris ruficornis (assembly GCA_963989415.1). Lineage (NCBI taxonomy): Eukaryota > Metazoa > Arthropoda > Insecta > Hymenoptera > Crabronidae > Cerceris > Cerceris ruficornis. Next base: position 370,582 of record CAXDIW010000210.1, read on the forward strand.
TATATAGAAGCAATATATAAAAAGATTTCAACCGTCTACCAGTTCCATTCATTGTTCTACATGTCGAAAGTTACAAATAATTTCCGTTTCATGATTATCAATGGGGCTCGTTGTTCACTTAAACTTGAAGAACAAAAAATTGGCAAATTGTACTGTTTGGACGCTTTGCATATATGTTTCTTGGACTATATAGAAGCAATATATACAATGATTTCAACAGTCTACCTGTTCCATTCATTGTTCTACTTGTCGAAAGTTACAAATAATTTCCGATAAAGTATTAACAATGGGGCTCGCTGTTCACTTAAACTTGAAGATCAAAAAATTGGCGACTGTTACTGTTTAGATGCTTTGCATATAGGTTTCTAAGACTATATAGAAGCAACATATACAAAGATTTCAACCGTCTACCTGTTCTATTCATTGTTCTACTTGTAGAAAGTTACAAATAATTTCCGTTTCATGATTATCAATGGGGCTCGTTGTTCACTTAAACTTGAAGATCAAATAATTGGCGAATTGTACTGTTTGGATGATTTGCATATATGTTTCTTAGTCTATATAGAAGCAATATATACAATGATTTCAACCGTCTACCTGTTCCATTCATTGTTCTACTTGTCGAAAGTTACAAATAATTTCCGTTAAGGGATTAACAATGGGGATCGTAGTTTACTTAAACTTGAAGAACCAGAAATTGGCGAATTGTACTGTTTGGACGCTATGCATATATGTTTCTTAGACTATATAGAAGCAATATATACAATGATTTCAACAGTCTACCTGTTCCATTCATTGTTCTACTTGTCGAAATTTACAAATAATTTCCTTTAAAGGATTAACAATGGGGCTCGTAGTTCACTTAACTTGAAGAACAAAGAATTGGCGAATATTACTGTTTGGATGCTTTGAATATATGTTTCTTAGATTATATAGAAGCAATATATACAAAGATTTCAACCGTCTACCTGTTCCATTCATTGTTCTACTTGTCGAAAATTACAAGTAATTTCCGATAAAGGATTAACCATTGGGGCAAATTGTTCACTTAAACTTGAAGAACAAAAAATTGGCGATTGTTACTGTTTAGATGCTTTGCATATATGTTTCTTAGATTATATAGAAGCAATATATACAAAGATTTCAACCGTCTACCTGTTCCATTCATTGTTCTACTTGCCGAAATTTACAAATAATTTCCTTTAAAGGATTAACAATGGGGCTCGTAGTTCACTTAAACTTGAAGAGCAAAAAATTGGCGAATTGTACTGTTTGGACGCTTTGCATATATGTTTCTTGGACTATATAGAAGCAATATATACAAAGATTTCAACCGTCTACCTGTTCTATTCATTGTTCTTCTTGTCGAAAGTTAGAAATAATTTCCGTTTCATAATTATCAATGGGCCTCGTTGTTCACTTAAACTTGAAGATCAAAAAATTGGCGAATGGTACTGTTTGGATGCTTTGCATATATGTTTCTTAGATTATATAGAAGCAATATATACAAAGATTTCAACCGTCTACCTGTTCCATTCATTGTTCTACTTGGCGAAAATTACAAATAATTTCCGATAAAGGATTAACCATTGGGGCTCATTGTTCACTTAAACTTGAAGAACAAAAAATTGGCGAATGGTACTGTCTGGATGCTTTGCGTACATGTTTCTTAGACTATGTGGAAGCAATATATACAAAGATTTCAACCGTCTACGTGTTCCAATCATTGTTCTACTTGTCGAAATTTACAAATAATTTCCTTTAAAGGATTAACAATGGGGCTCGTTGTTCACTTAAACTTGAAGAACAAAAAATTGATGAATGGTACTGTTTGGATGCTTTGCATATATGTTTCTCAGACTATATAGAAGCAATATATACATTGATTTCAATCGTCTACCTGTTCCATTCATTGTTCTACTTGTCGAAAGTTACAAATAATTTCCGATAAAGGATTAACCATTGGGGCTCATTGTTCACTTAAACTTGAAGAACAAAAAATTGGCGAATTTTACTGTTTGGATGCTTTGCATATATGTTTCTTAGACTATATAGAAGCAATATATACAAAGATTTCAACCGTCTACCTGTTCCATTCATTGTTCTACTTGTCGAAAGTTACAAATAATTTCCGATAAAGGATTAACAATGGGGCTCATTGTTCACTTAAACTTGAAGGACAAAAAATTGGCGAATGGTACTGTTTGGATGCTTTGCGTACATGTTTCTTAGACTATATGGAAGTAATATATACAAGGATTTCAACCGTCTACCTGTTCCATTCATTGTTCTACTTGTCGAAAGTTACAAATAATTACCGAAAAGTATTAACCATTGGGGCTCATTGTTCACTTAAACTTCAAGAACAAAAAATTGGCGAATTGTACTGTTTGGATGCTTTGCATATATGTCTCTTAGACTATATAGAAGCAATATATACAAAGATTTCAACCGTCTACCTGTTCCATTCATTGTTCTACTTGTCGAAATTTACAAATAATTTCCTTTAAAGGATTAACAATGGGGCTCGTAGTTCACTTAACCTTGAAGAACAAAAAATTGGCGAATGGTACTGTTTGGATGCTTTGCATATATGTTTCTTATACTATATAGAAGCAATATATACAAAGATTTCAACCGTCTACCTGTTCCATTCAATGTTCTAATTGTCGAAAGTTACAAATAATTTCCGATAAAGGAATAACAATGGGGCTCATTGTTCACTTAAACTTGAAGAACAAAAAATTGGCGAATTGTACTGTTTGGACGCTTTGCATATATGTTTCTTAGACTATATGGAAGCAATATATACAAAGATTTCAACCGTCTACGTGTTCCAATCATTGTTCTACTTGTCGAAATTTACAAATAATTTCCTTTAAAGGATTAACAATGGGGCTCGTTGTTCACTTAAACTTGAAGAACAAAAAATTGGCGAATGGTACTGTTTGGATGCTTTGCACATACGTTTCGTAGGCTATATAGAAGCAATATATACAAAAATTTCAACCGTCTACCTGTTCCATTCATTGTTCTACTTGTCGAAAGTTACAAATAATTTCCGATAAAGGATTAACAATGGGTCTCATTGTTCACTTAAACTTGAAGAACAAAAAATTGGCGAATGGTACTGTTTGGATGCTTTGCGTACATGTTTCTTAGACTATATGGAAGCAATATATACAAAGATTTCAACCGTCTACCTGTTCCATTCATTGTTCTACTTGTCGAAAGTTACAAATAATTTCCTTTAAAGGATTAACAATGGGGATCGTAGTTTACTTAAACTTGAAGAACAAAAAATTGGCGAATTGTACTGTTTGGATGCTTTGCATAGATGTTTCTTAGACTATATAGAAGCAATATATACAAAGATTTCAACCGGCTACCAGTTCCATTCATTGTTCTACTTGTCGAAATTTACAAATAATTTCCGATAAAGGATTAACCATTGGGGCTCATTGTTCACTTAAACTTGAAGAACAAAAAATTGGCGAATTGTACTGTTTGGATGCTTTGCATATATGTTTCTTAGACTATATAGAAGCAATATATACAAAGATTTCAACCGTCTACCTGTTCCATTCATTGTTCTACTTGTCGAAAGTTACAAATAATTACCGATAAAGGATTAACCATTGGGGCTCATTGTTCACTTAAACTTGAAGAACAAAAAATTGGCGAATTGTACTGTTTGGATGCTTTGCATATATGTTTCTTAGACTATATAGAAGCAATATATACAAAGATTTCAACCGTCTACCTGTTCCATTCATTGTTCTACTTGTCGAAAGTTACAAATAAGTTCCTTTAAAGGATTAACAATGGGGCTCGTTGTTCACTTAAACTTGAAGAAAAATAAATTGGCGAATTGTACTGTTTGGATGCTTTGCATATATGTTTCTTAGATTATATAGAAGCAATATATACAAATATTTCAACCGTCTAACTGTTCCATTCATTGTTCTACTTGTCGAAAATTACAAATAATTTCCGATAAAGGATTAACCATTGGGGCTCATTGTTCACTTAAACTTGAAGAACAAAAAATTGGCGAATGGTACTGTTTGGATGCTTTGCATAGATGTTTCATAGACTATTTAGAAGCAATATATAGAAAGATTTCACCCGTCTACCTGTACTATTCATTGTTCTACTTGTAGAAAGTTACAAATAATTTCCATTTCATGATTATCAATGGGGCTCGCTGTTCACTTAAACTTGAAGATCAAAAAATTGGCGATTGTTACTGTTTAGATGCTTTGCATATATGTTTCTTAGATTATATAGAAGCAATATATACAAATATTTCAACCGTCTAACTGTTCCATTCATTGTTCTACTTGTCGAAAATTACAAATAATTTCCGATAAAGGATTAACCATTGGGGCTCATTGTTCACTTAAACTTGAAGAACAAAAAATTGGCGAATTGTACTGTTTGGATGCTTTGCATAGATGTTTCTTAGACTATTTAGAAGCAATATATAGAAAGATTTCACCCGTCTACCGGTACTATTCATTGTTCGACTTGTAGAAAGTTACAAATAGTTTCCATTTCATGATTATCAATGGGGCTCGCTGTTCACTTAAACTTGAAGATCAAAAAATTGGCGATTGTTACTGTTTAGATGCTTTGCATATATGTTTCTTAGATTATATAGAAGCAATATATACAAAGATTTCAACCGTCTACCAGTTCCATTCATTGTTCTACTTGTCGAAAGTTACAAATAATTACCGATAAAGGATTAACCATTGGGGCTCATTGTTCACTTAAACTTGAAGAACAAAAAATTGGCGAATTGTACTGTTTGGATGCTTTGCATATATGTTTCTTAGACTATATAGAAGCAATATATACAAAGATTTCAACCGTCTACCTGTTCCATTCATTGTTCTACTTGTCGAAAGTTACAAATAATTTCCTTTAAAGGATTAACAATGGGGCTCGTTGTTCACTTAAACTTGAAGAAAAATAAATTGGCGAATTGTACTGTTTGGATGCTTTGCATATATGTTTCTTAGATTATATAGAAGCAATATATACAAATATTTCAACCGTCTAACTGTTCCATTCATTGTTCTACTTGTCGAAAATTACAAATAATTTCCGATAAAGGATTAACCATTGGGGCTCATTGTTCACTTAAACTTGAAGAACAAAAAATTGGCGAACGGTACTGTTTGGATGCTTTGCATAGATGTTTCTTAGACTATTTAGAAGCAATATATAGAAAGATTTCACCCGTCTACCTGTACTATGCATTGTTCTACTTGTAGAAAGTTACAAATAATTTCCATTTCATGATTATCAATGGGGCTCGCTGTTCACTTAAACTTGAAGATCAAAAAATTGGCGATTGTTACTGTTTAGATGCTTTGCATATATGTTTCTTAGATTATATAGAAGCAATATATACAAATATTTCAACCGTCTAACTGTTCCATTCATTGTTCTACTTGTCGAAAATTACAAATAATTTCCGATAAAGGATTAACCATTGGGGCTCATTGTTCACTTAAACTTGAAGAACAAAAAATTGGCGAATGGTACTGTTTGGATGCTTTGCATAGATGTTTCTTAGACTATTTAGAAGTAACATATAGAAAGATTTCACCCGTCTACCTGTACTATTCATTGTTCTACTTGTAGAAAGTTACAAATAGATTCCATTTCATGATTATCAATGGGGCTCGCTGTACACTTAAACTTGAAGATCAAAAAATTGGCGATTGTTACTGTTTAGATGCTTTGCATATATGTTTCTTAGATTATATAGAAGCAATATATACAAAGATTTCAACCGTCTACCAGATCCATTCATTGTTCTACTTGTCGAAAGTTACAAATAATTTCCGATAAAGGATTAACAATGGGGCTCATTGTTCACTTAAACTTGAAGGACAAAAAATTGGCGAATGGTACTGTTTGGATGCTTTGCGTACATGTTTCTTAGACTATATGGAAGCAATATATACAAGGATTTCAACAGTCTACCTGTTCCATTCATTGTTCTACTTGTCGAAAGTTACAAATAATTTCCGTTAAGGGATTAACAATGAGGATCGCTGTTCACTTAAACTTGAAGATCAAAAAATTGGCGATTGTTACTGTTTGGATGCTTTGCATATATGTTTCTTAGATTATATAGAAGCAATATATACAAATATTTCAACCGTCTAACTGTTCCATTCCTTGTTCTACTTGTCGAAAATTACAAATAATTTCCGATAAAGGATTAACCATTCGGGCTCATTGTTCACTTAAACTTGAAGAACAAAAAATTGGCGAATGGTACTGTTTGGATGCTTTGCATAGATGTTTCTTAAACTATTTAGAAGCAATATATAGAAAGATTTCACCCGTCTACCTGTTCCATTCATTGTTCTACTTGTCGAAAGTTACAAATAATTTCCTTTAAAGGATTAACAATGGGGCTCATTGTTCACTTAAACTTGAAGAACAAAAATTTGGCGAATTGTACTGTTTGGATGCTTTGCATATATGTTTCTTAGACTATATAGAGGCAATATATACAATGATTTCAACAGTCTACCTGTTCCATTCATTGTTCTACTTGTCGAAATTTACAAATAATTTCCTTTAAAGGATTAACAATGGGGCTCGTAGTTCACTTAAACTTGAAGAACAAAAAATTGGCGAATTGTACTGTTTGGATGCTTTGCATAGATGTTTCTTAGACTATTTAGAAGCAATATATAGAAAGATTTCACCCGTCTACCTGTACTATTCATTGTTCTACTTGTCGAAATTTACAAATAATTTCCGTTAAAGGATTAACAATGGGGCTCGTAGTTCACTTAAACTTGAAGTACAAAAAATTGGCGAATTGTACTGTTTGGATGCTTTGCATATATGTTTCGTAGACTACATAGAAGCAATATATACAATTTTTTCAACCGTCTACATGATCCATTCATTGTTCTACTTGTCGAAAGTTACAAATAATTTCCTTTAAAGGATTAACAATTGGGCTCGTAGTTCACTTAAACTTGAAGTACAAAAAATTGGCGAATTGTACTGTTTGGATGCTTTGCATATATGTTTGGTAGACTATATAGAAGCAATACATACAATTTTTTCAACCGTCTACATGATCCATTCATTGTTCTACTTGTCGAAATTTACAAATAATTTCCTTTAAAGGATTAACAATGGGGCTCGTAGTTCACTTAAACTTGAAGAACAAAAAATTGGCGAATTGTACTGTTTGGATGCTTTGCATATATGTTTCTTAGACTATATAGAAGCAATATATACAATGATTTCAACAGTCTACCTGTTCCATTCATTGTTCTACTTGTCGAAATTTACAAATAATTTCCTTTAAAGGATTAACAATGGGGCTCGCAGTTCACTTAAACTTGAAGAAAAAAAAATTGGCGAATGGTACTGTTTGGATGCTTTGCATATATGTTTCTTAGACTATATAGAAGCAATATATACAAAGTTTTCAACCGTCTACGTTTTCCATTCATTGTTCTACTTGTCGAAAGTTACAAATAATTTCCGATAACGGAGTAACCATTGGGGCTCATTGTTCACTTAAACTTGAAGAACAAAAAATTGGCGAATTGTACTGTTTGGATGCTTTGCATATATGTTTCTTATACTATATAGAAGCAATATATACAAAGATTTCAACCGTCTACCTGTTCCGTTCACTGTTCTACTTGTCGAAAGTTACAAATAATTTCCGTTAAGGGATTAACAATGGGGATCGTAGTTCACTTAAACTTGAAGAACAAAAAATTGGCGAATTGTACTGTTTGGATGCTTTGCGTACATGTTTCTTAGACTATATAGAAGCTATATATACAAAGATTTCAACCGTCTACCTGTTCCATTCATTGTTCTACTTGTCGAAAGTTACAAATAATTTCCGATAAAGGATTAACCATTGGGGCTCATTGTTCACTTAAACTTGAAGAACAAAAAATTGGCGAATGGTACTGTTTGGATGCTTTGCATAGATGTTTCTTAGACTATTTAGAAGCAATATACAGAAAGATTTCACCCGTCTACCTGTACTATTCATTGTTCTACTTGTAGAAAGTTACAAATAATTTCCATTTCATGATTATCAATGGGGCTCGCTGTTCACTTAAACTTGAAGATCAAAAAATTGGCGATTGTTACTGTTTAGATGCTTTGCATATATGTTTCTTAGATTATATAGAAGCAATATATACAAATATTTCAACCGTCTAACTGTTCCATTCATTGTTCTACTTGTCGAAAATTACAAATAATTTCCGATAAAGGATTAACCATTGGGGCTCATTGTTCACTTAAACTTGTAGAACAAAAAATTGGCGAATGGTACTGTTTGGATGCTTTGCATAGATGTTTCTTAGACTATTTAGAAGCAATATATAGAAAGATTTCACCCGTCTACCTGTACTATTCATTGTTCTACTTGTAGAAAGTTAGAATTAATTTCCGTTAAATTATTAACAATGGGGCTCGTAGTTCACTTAAACTTGAAGTACAAAAAATTGGCGAATGGTACTGTTTGGATGCTTTGCATATATGTTTCTTATACTATATAGAAGCAATATATACAAAGATTTCAACCGTCTACCTGTTCCATTCAATGTTCTAATTGTCGAAAGTTACAAATAATTTCCGATAAAGGAATAACAATGGGGCTCATTGTTCACTTAAACTTGAAGAACAAAAAATTGGCGAATTGTACTGTTTGGACGCTTTGCATATATGTTTCTTAGACTATATGGAAGCAATATATACAAAGATTTCAACCGTCTACGTGTTCCAATCATTGTTCTACTTGTCGAAATTTACAAATAATTTCCTTTAAAGGATTAACAATGGGGCTCGTTGTTCACTTAAACTTGAAGAACAAAAAATTGGCGAATGGTACTGTTTGGATGCTTTGCACATACGTTTCGTAGGCTATATAGAAGCAATATATACAAAAATTTCAACCGTCTACCTGTTCCATTCATTGTTCTACTTGTCGAAAGTTACAAATAATTTCCGATAAAGGATTAACAATGGGTCTCATTGTTCACTTAAACTTGAAGAACAAAAAATTGGCGAATGGTACTGTTTGGATGCTTTGCGTACATGTTTCTTAGACTATATGGAAGCAATATATACAAAGATTTCAACCGTCTACCTGTTCCATTCATTGTTCTACTTGTCGAAAGTTACAAATAATTTCCTTTAAAGGATTAACAATGGGGATCGTAGTTTACTTAAACTTGAAGAACAAAAAATTGGCGAATTGTACTGTTTGGATGCTTTGCATAGATGTTTCTTAGACTATATAGAAGCAATATATACAAAGATTTCAACCGGCTACCAGTTCCATTCATTGTTCTACTTGTCGAAATTTACAAATAATTTCCGATAAAGGATTAACCATTGGGGCTCATTGTTCACTTAAACTTGAAGAACAAAAAATTGGCGAATTGTACTGTTTGGATGCTTTGCATATATGTTTCTTAGACTATATAGAAGCAATATATACAAAGATTTCAACCGTCTACCTGTTCCATTCATTGTTCTACTTGTCGAAAGTTACAAATAATTACCGATAAAGGATTAACCATTGGGGCTCATTGTTCACTTAAACTTGAAGAACAAAAAATTGGCGAATTGTACTGTTTGGATGCTTTGCATATATGTTTCTTAGACTATATAGAAGCAATATATACAAAGATTTCAACCGTCTACCTGTTCCATTCATTGTTCTACTTGTCGAAAGTTACAAATAAGTTCCTTTAAAGGATTAACAATGGGGCTCGTTGTTCACTTAAACTTGAAGAAAAATAAATTGGCGAATTGTACTGTTTGGATGCTTTGCATATATGTTTCTTAGATTATATAGAAGCAATATATACAAATATTTCAACCGTCTAACTGTTCCATTCATTGTTCTACTTGTCGAAAATTACAAATAATTTCCGATAAAGGATTAACCATTGGGGCTCATTGTTCACTTAAACTTGAAGAACAAAAAATTGGCGAATGGTACTGTTTGGATGCTTTGCATAGATGTTTCATAGACTATTTAGAAGCAATATATAGAAAGATTTCACCCGTCTACCTGTACTATTCATTGTTCTACTTGTAGAAAGTTACAAATAATTTCCATTTCATGATTATCAATGGGGCTCGCTGTTCACTTAAACTTGAAGATCAAAAAATTGGCGATTGTTACTGTTTAGATGCTTTGCATATATGTTTCTTAGATTATATAGAAGCAATATATACAAATATTTCAACCGTCTAACTGTTCCATTCATTGTTCTACTTGTCGAAAATTACAAATAATTTCCGATAAAGGATTAACCATTGGGGCTCATTGTTCACTTAAACTTGAAGAACAAAAAATTGGCGAATTGTACTGTTTGGATGCTTTGCATAGATGTTTCTTAGACTATTTAGAAGCAATATATAGAAAGATTTCACCCGTCTACCGGTACTATTCATTGTTCGACTTGTAGAAAGTTACAAATAGTTTCCATTTCATGATTATCAATGGGGCTCGCTGTTCACTTAAACTTGAAGATCAAAAAATTGGCGATTGTTACTGTTTAGATGCTTTGCATATATGTTTCTTAGATTATATAGAAGCAATATATACAAAGATTTCAACCGTCTACCAGTTCCATTCATTGTTCTACTTGTCGAAAGTTACAAATAATTACCGATAAAGGATTAACCATTGGGGCTCATTGTTCACTTAAACTTGAAGAACAAAAAATTGGCGAATTGTACTGTTTGGATGCTTTGCATATATGTTTCTTAGACTATATAGAAGCAATATATACAAAGATTTCAACCGTCTACCTGTTCCATTCATTGTTCTACTTGTCGAAAGTTACAAATAATTTCCTTTAAAGGATTAACAATGGGGCTCGTTGTTCACTTAAACTTGAAGAAAAATAAATTGGCGAATTGTACTGTTTGGATGCTTTGCATATATGTTTCTTAGATTATATAGAAGCAATATATACAAATATTTCAACCGTCTAACTGTTCCATTCATTGTTCTACTTGTCGAAAATTACAAATAATTTCCGATAAAGGATTAACCATTGGGGCTCATTGTTCACTTAAACTTGAAGAACAAAAAATTGGCGAACGGTACTGTTTGGATGCTTTGCATAGATGTTTCTTAGACTATTTAGAAGCAATATATAGAAAGATTTCACCCGTCTACCTGTACTATGCATTGTTCTACTTGTAGAAAGTTACAAATAATTTCCATTTCATGATTATCAATGGGGCTCGCTGTTCACTTAAACTTGAAGATCAAAAAATTGGCGATTGTTACTGTTTAGATGCTTTGCATATATGTTTCTTAGATTATATAGAAGCAATATATACAAATATTTCAACCGTCTAACTGTTCCATTCATTGTTCTACTTGTCGAAAATTACAAATAATTTCCGATAAAGGATTAACCATTGGGGCTCATTGTTCACTTAAACTTGAAGAACAAAAAATTGGCGAATGGTACTGTTTGGATGCTTTGCATAGATGTTTCTTAGACTATTTAGAAGTAACATATAGAAAGATTTCACCCGTCTACCTGTACTATTCATTGTTCTACTTGTAGAAAGTTACAAATAGATTCCATTTCATGATTATCAATGGGGCTCGCTGTACACTTAAACTTGAAGATCAAAAAATTGGCGATTGTTACTGTTTAGATGCTTTGCATATATGTTTCTTAGATTATATAGAAGCAATATATACAAAGATTTCAACCGTCTACCAGATCCATTCATTGTTCTACTTGTCGAAAGTTACAAATAATTTCCGATAAAGGATTAACAATGGGGCTCATTGTTCACTTAAACTTGAAGGACAAAAAATTGGCGAATGGTACTGTTTGGATGCTTTGCGTACATGTTTCTTAGACTATATGGAAGCAATATATACAAGGATTTCAACAGTCTACCTGTTCCATTCATTGTTCTACTTGTCGAAAGTTACAAATAATTTCCGTTAAGGGATTAACAATGAGGATCGCTGTTCACTTAAACTTGAAGATCAAAAAATTGGCGATTGTTACTGTTTGGATGCTTTGCATATATGTTTCTTAGATTATATAGAAGCAATATATACAAATATTTCAACCGTCTAACTGTTCCATTCCTTGTTCTACTTGTCGAAAATTACAAATAATTTCCGATAAAGGATTAACCATTCGGGCTCATTGTTCACTTAAACTTGAAGAACAAAAAATTGGCGAATGGTACTGTTTGGATGCTTTGCATAGATGTTTCTTAAACTATTTAGAAGCAATATATAGAAAGATTTCACCCGTCTACCTGTTCCATTCATTGTTCTACTTGTCGAAAGTTACAAATAATTTCCTTTAAAGGATTAACAATGGGGCTCATTGTTCACTTAAACTTGAAGAACAAAAATTTGGCGAATTGTACTGTTTGGATGCTTTGCATATATGTTTCTTAGACTATATAGAGGCAATATATACAATGATTTCAACAGTCTACCTGTTCCATTCATTGTTCTACTTGTCGAAATTTACAAATAATTTCCTTTAAAGGATTAACAATGGGGCTCGTAGTTCACTTAAACTTGAAGAACAAAAAATTGGCGAATTGTACTGTTTGGATGCTTTGCATAGATGTTTCTTAGACTATTTAGAAGCAATATATAGAAAGATTTCACCCGTCTACCTGTACTATTCATTGTTCTACTTGTCGAAATTTACAAATAATTTCCGTTAAAGGATTAACAATGGGGCTCGTAGTTCACTTAAACTTGAAGTACAAAAAATTGGCGAATTGTACTGTTTGGATGCTTTGCATATATGTTTCGTAGACTACATAGAAGCAATATATACAATTTTTTCAACCGTCTACATGATCCATTCATTGTTCTACTTGTCGAAAGTTACAAATAATTTCCTTTAAAGGATTAACAATTGGGCTCGTAGTTCACTTAAACTTGAAGTACAAAAAATTGGCGAATTGTACTGTTTGGATGCTTTGCATATATGTTTGGTAGACTATATAGAAGCAATACATACAATTTTTTCAACCGTCTACATGATCCATTCATTGTTCTACTTGTCGAAATTTACAAATAATTTCCTTTAAAGGATTAACAATGGGGCTCGTAGTTCACTTAAACTTGAAGAACAAAAAATTGGCGAATTGTACTGTTTGGATGCTTTGCATATATGTTTCTTAGACTATATAGAAGCAATATATACAATGATTTCAACAGTCTACCTGTTCCATTCATTGTTCTACTTGTCGAAATTTACAAATAATTTCCTTTAAAGGATTAACAATGGGGCTCGCAGTTCACTTAAACTTGAAGAAAAAAAAATTGGCGAATGGTACTGTTTGGATGCTTTGCATATATGTTTCTTAGACTATATAGAAGCAATATATACAAAGTTTTCAACCGTCTACGTTTTCCATTCATTGTTCTACTTGTCGAAAGTTACAAATAATTTCCGATAACGGAGTAACCATTGGGGCTCATTGTTCACTTAAACTTGAAGAACAAAAAATTGGCGAATTGTACTGTTTGGATGCTTTGCATATATGTTTCTTATACTATATAGAAGCAATATATACAAAGATTTCAACCGTCTACCTGTTCCGTTCACTGTTCTACTTGTCGAAAGTTACAAATAATTTCCGTTAAGGGATTAACAATGGGGATCGTAGTTCACTTAAACTTGAAGAACAAAAAATTGGCGAATTGTACTGTTTGGATGCTTTGCGTACATGTTTCTTAGACTATATAGAAGCTATATATACAAAGATTTCAACCGTCTACCTGTTCCATTCATTGTTCTACTTGTCGAAAGTTACAAATAATTTCCGATAAAGGATTAACCATTGGGGCTCATTGTTCACTTAAACTTGAAGAACAAAAAATTGGCGAATGGTACTGTTTGGATGCTTTGCATAGATGTTTCTTAGACTATTTAGAAGCAATATACAGAAAGATTTCACCCGTCTACCTGTACTATTCATTGTTCTACTTGTAGAAAGTTACAAATAATTTCCATTTCATGATTATCAATGGGGCTCGCTGTTCACTTAAACTTGAAGATCAAAAAATTGGCGATTGTTACTGTTTAGATGCTTTGCATATATGTTTCTTAGATTATATAGAAGCAATATATACAAATATTTCAACCGTCTAACTGTTCCATTCATTGTTCTACTTGTCGAAAATTACAAATAATTTCCGATAAAGGATTAACCATTGGGGCTCATTGTTCACTTAAACTTGTAGAACAAAAAATTGGCGAATGGTACTGTTTGGATGCTTTGCATAGATGTTTCTTAGACTATTTAGAAGCAATATATAGAAAGATTTCACCCGTCTACCTGTACTATTCATTGTTCTACTTGTAGAAAGTTAGAATTAATTTCCGTTAAATTATTAACAATGGGGCTCGTAGTTCACTTAAACTTGAAGTACAAAAAATTGGCGAATTGTACTGTTTGGATGCTTTGCATATATGTTTCGTAGACTATATAGAAGCAATACATACAATTTTTTCAACCGTCTACATGATCCATTCATTGTTCTACTTGTCGAAATTTACAAATAATTTCCTTTAAAGGATTAACAATGGGGCTCGTAGTTCACTTAAACTTGAAGAACAAAAAATTGGCGAATTGTACTGTTTGGATGCTTTGCATAGATGTTTCTTAGACTATTTAGAAGCAATATATAGAAAGATTTCACCCGTCTACCTGTACTATTCATTGTTCTACTTGTAGAAAGTTACAAATAATTTCCATTTCATGATTATCAATGGGGCTCGCTGTTCACTTAAACTTGAAGATCAAAAAATTGGCGATTGTTACTGTTTAGATGCTTTGCATATATGTTTCTTAGATTATATAGAAGCAATATATACAATGATTTCAACAGTCTACCTGTTCCATTCATTGTTCTACTTGTCGAAATTTACAAATAATTTCCTTTAAAGGATTAACAATGGGGCTCGCAGTTCACTTAAACTTGAAGAACAAAAAATTGGCGAATGGTACTGTTTGGATGCTTTGCATATATGTTTCTTAGACTATATAGAAGCAATATATACAAACATTTCAACCGTCTACCTTTTCCATTCATTGTTCCACTTGTCGAAAGTTACAAATAATTTCCGATAACGGATTAACCATTGGGGCTCATTGTTCACTTAAACTTGAAGAACAAAAAATTGGCGAATTGTACTGTTTGGATGCTTTGCATATATGTTTCGTAGACTATATAGATGCAAAATATACAATTTTTTCAACCGTCTACATGATCCATTCATTGTTCTACTTGTCGAAAGTTACAAATAATTACCGATAAAGGATTAACCATTGGGGCTCATTGTTCACTTAAACTTGAAGAACAAAAAATTGGCGAATTGTACTGTGTGGATGCTTTGCATATATGTTTCGTAGACTATATAGAAGCAATATATACAATTTTTTCAACCGTCTATATGATCCATTCATTGTTCTACTTGTCGAAATTTACAAATAATTTCCTTTAAAGGATTAACAATGGGGCTCGTAGTTCACTTAAACTTGAAGAACAAAAAATTGGCGAATTGTACTGTTTGGATGCTTTGCATATATATTTCTTAGACTATATAGAAGCAATATATACAATGATTTCAACAGTCTACCTGTTCCATTCATTGTTCTACTTGTCGAAATTTACAAATAATTTACTTTAAAGGATTAACAATGGGGCTCATTGTTCACTTAAACTTGAAGATCAAAAAATTGGCGATTGTTACTGTTTAGATGCTTTGCATATATGTTTCTTAGATTATATAGAAGCAATATATACAATGAATTCAACCGTCTACCTGTTCCATTCATTGTTCTACTTGTCGAAATTTACAAATAATTTCCTTTAAAGGATTAACAATGGGGCTCATTGTTCACTTAAACTTGAAGAACAAAAAATTGGCGAATGGTACTGTTTGGATGCTTTGCATAGATGTTTCTTAGACTATTTAGAAGCAATATATAGAAATATTTCACCCGTCTACCTGTACTATTCATTGTTCTACTTGTAGAAAGTTAGAATTAATTTCCGTTAAATTATTAACAATGGGGCTCGTAGTTCACTTAAACTTGAAGTACAAAAAATTGGCGAATTGTACTGTTTGGATGCTTTGCATATATGTTTCGTAGACTATATAGAAGCAATACATACAATTTTTTCAACCGTCTACATGATCCATTCATTGTTCTACTTGTCGAAATTTACAAATAATTTCCTTTAAAGGATTAACAATGGGGCTCGTAGTTCACTTAAACTTGAAGAACAAAAAATTGGCGAATTGTACTGTTTGGATGCTTTGCATAGATGTTTCTTAGACTATTTAGAAGCAATATATAGAAAGATTTCACCCGTCTACCTGTACTATTCATTGTTCTACTTGTAGAAAGTTACAAATAATTTCCATTTCATGATTATCAATGGGGCTCGCTGTTCACTTAAACTTGAAGAACAAAAAATTGGCGATTGTTACTGTTTAGATGCTTTGCTTATATGTTTCTTAGATTTTATAGAAGCAATATATACAAAGATTTCAACCGTCTACCTGTTCCATTCACTGTTCTACTTGTCGAAAGTTACAAATAATTTCCGTTAAGGGATTAACAATGGGGATCGTAGTTCACTTAAACTTGAAGAACAAAAAATTGGCGAATTGTACTGTTTGGATGCTTTGCGTACATGTTTCTTAGACTATATGGAAGCAATATATACAAAGATTTCAACCGTCTACGTGTTCCAATTATTGCTCTACTTGTAGAAAGTTACAATTAATATCCGTTAAGGGATTAACAATGGGGCTCGTAGTTCACTTAAACTTGAAGAACAAAAAATTGGCGAATGGTACTGTTTGGATGCTTTGCATATATGTTTCTTAGACTATATGGAAGCAATATATACAAGGATTTCAACAGTCTACCTGTTCCATTCATTGTTCTACTTGTCGAAATTTACAAATAATTTCCTTTAAAGGATTAACAATGGGGCTCATTGTTCACTTAAACTTGAAGAACAAAAAATTGGCGAACGGTACTGTTTGGATGCTTTGCATATATGTTTCTTAGACTATATAGAAGCAATATATACAAAGATTTCAACCGTCTACCTTTTCCATTCATTGTTCTACTTGTCGAAATTTACAAATAATTTCCGATAAAGGATTAACCATTGGGGCTCATTGTTCACTTAAACTTGAAGAACAAAAAATTGGCGAATTGTACTGTTTGGATGCTTTGCATATATGTTTCTTAGACTATATAGAAGCAATATATACAAAGATTTCAACCGTCTACCTGTTCCATTCATTGTTCTACTTGTCGAAAGTTGCAAATAATTTCCTTTAAGGGATTAACAATGGGAATCGTAGTTTACTTAAACTTGAAGAACAAAAAATTGGCGAATTGTACTGTTTGGGTGCTTTGCATATATGTTTCTTAGACTATATAGAAGCAATATATACAATGATTTCAACAGTCTACCTGTTCCATTCATTGTTCTACTTGTCGAAATTTACAAATAATTTCCTTTAAAGGATTAACAATGGGGCTCGCAGTTCACTCAAACTTGAAGAACAAAAAATTGGCGAATGGTACTGTTTGGATGCTTTGCATATATGTTTCTTAGACTATATAGAAGCAATATATACAAAGATTTCAACCGTCTACCTTTTCCATTCATTGTTCTACTTGTCGAAAGTTACAAATAATTTCCGATAACGGATTAACCATTGGGGCTCATTGTTCACTTAAACTTGAAGAACAAAAAATTGGCGAATTGTACTGTTTGGATGCTTTGCATATATGTTTCTTATACTATATAGAAGCAATATATACAAAGATTTCAACCGTCTACCTGTTCCATTCACTGTTCTACTTGTCGAAAGTTACAATTAATTTCCGTTAAAGGATTAACAGTGCGGCTCGTTGTTCACTTAAACTTGAAGAACAAAAAATTGGCGAATGGTACTGTTTGGAAGCTTTGTATATATGTTTCTTAGACTATATAGGCGCAATATATACAAGGATTTCAACCGTCTACCTGTTCCATTCATTGTTCTACTTGTCGAAAGTTACAAATAATTACCGATAAAGGATTAACCATTGGGGCTCATTGTTCACTTAAACTTGAAGAACAAAAAATTGGCGAAGAGTACTGTTTGGATGCTTTGCGTACATGTTTCTTAGACTATATGGAAGCAATATATACAAAGATTTCAACCGTCTACGTGTTCCAATCATTGTTCTACTTGTCGAAATTTACAAATAATTTCCTTTAAAGGATTAACAATGGGGCTCGTTGTTCACTTAAACTTGAAGAACAAAAAATTGGCGAATTGTACTGTTTGGATGCTTTGCATAGATGTTTCTTAGACTATTTAGAAGCAATATATAGAAAGATTTAACCCGTCTACCTGTACTATTCATTGTTCTACTTGTCGAAAGTTGCAAATAATTTCCGTTAAGGGATTAACAATGGGAATCGTAGTTTACTTAAACTTGAAGAACAAAAAATTGGCGAATTGTACTGTTTGGGTGCTTTGCATATATGTTTCTTAGACTATATAGAAGCAATATATACAATGATTTCAACAGTCTACCTGTTCCATTCATTGTTCTACTTGTCGAAATTTACAAATAATTTCCTTTAAAGGATTAACAATGGGGCTCGCAGTTCACTCAAACTTGAAGAACAAAAAATTGGCGAATGGTACTGTTTGGATGCTTTGCATATATGTTTCTTAGACTATATAGAAGCAATATATACAAAGATTTCAACCGTCTACCTTTTCCATTCATTGTTCTACTTGTCGAAAGTTACAAATAATTTCCGATAACGGATTAACCATTGGGGCTCATTGTTCACTTAAACTTGAAGAACAAAAAATTGGCGAATTGTACTGTTTGGATGCTTTGCATATATGTTTCTTATACTATATAGAAGCAATATATACAAAGATTTCAACCGTCTACCTGTTCCATTCACTGTTCTACTTGTCGAAAGTTACAATTAATTTCCGTTAAAGGATTAACAATGGGGCTCGTTGTTCACTTAAACTTGAAGAACAAAAAATTGGCGAATGGTACTGTTTGGAAGCTTTGTATATATGTTTCTTAGACTATATAGGCGCAATATATACAAGGATTTCAACCGTCTACCTGTTCCATTCATTGTTCTACTTGTCGAAAGTTACAAATAATTACCGATAAAGGATTAACCATTGGGGCTCATTGTTCACTTAAACTTGAAGAACAAAAAATTGGCGAAGGGTACTGTTTGGATGCTTTGCGTACATGTTTCTTAGACTATATGGAAGCAATATATACAAAGATTTCAACCGTCTACGTGTTCCAATCATTGTTCTACTTGTCGAAAGTTACAAATAATTTCCGATAAAGGATTAACCATTGGGGCTCGTTGTTCACTTAAACTTGAAGAACAAAAAATTGGCGAATTGTACTGTTTGGATGCTTTGCATTTATGTTTCTTAGACTATATAGAAGCAATATATACAAAGATTTCAACCCTCTACCAGTTCCATTCATTGTTCTACTTGTCGAAATTTACAAATAATTTCCGATAAAGGATTAACCATTGGGGCTCATTGTTCACTTAAACTTGAAGAACAAAAAATTGGCGAATTGTACTGTTTGGATGCTTTGCATTTATGTTTCTTAGACTATATAGAAGCAATATATACAAAGATTTCAACCGTCTACCTGTTCCATTCATTGTTCTACTTGTCGAAAGTTACAAATAATTTCCTTTAATGGATTAACAATGGGGCTCGTAGTTCACTTAAACTTGAAGAACAAAAAATTGGCGAATTGTACTGTTTGGATGCTTTGCATAGATGTTTCTTAGACTATTTAGAAGCAATATATAGAAAGATTTCACCCGTCTACCTGTACTATTCATTGTTCTACTTGTCGAAAGTTACAAATAATTTCCGATAAAGGATTAACAATGGGGCTCATTGTTCACTTAAACTTGAAGGACAAAAAATTGGCGAATGGTACTGTTTGGATGCTTTGCGTACATGTTTCTTAGACTATATGGAAGCAATATATACAAGGATTTCAACCGTCTACCTGTTCCATTCATTGTTCTACTTGTCGAAAGTTACAAATAATTACCGATAAAGGATTAACCATTGGGGCTCATTGTTCACTTAAACTTGAAGAACAAAAAATTGGCGAAGGGTACTGTTTGGATGCTTTGCGTACATGTTTCTTAGACTATATGGAAGCAATATATACAAAGATTTCAACCGTCTACGTGTTCCAATCATTGTTCTACTTGTCGAAAGTTACAAATAATTTCCGATAAAGGATTAACCATTGGGGCTCGTTGTTCACTTAAACTTGAAGAACAAAAAATTGGCGAATTGTACTGTTTGGATGCTTTGCATTTATGTTTCTTAGACTATATAGAAGCAATATATACAAAGATTTCAACCCTCTACCAGTTCCATTCATTGTTCTACTTGTCGAAATTTACAAATAATTTCCGATAAAGGATTAACCATTGGGGCTCATTGTTCACTTAAACTTGAAGAACAAAAAATTGGCGAATTGTACTGTTTGGATGCTTTGCATTTATGTTTCTTAGACTATATAGAAGCAATATATACAAAGATTTCAACCGTCTACCTGTTCCATTCATTGTTCTACTTGTCGAAAGTTACAAATAATTTCCTTTAATGGATTAACAATGGGGCTCGTAGTTCACTTAAACTTGAAGAACAAAAAATTGGCGAATTGTACTGTTTGGATGCTTTGCATAGATGTTTCTTAGACTATTTAGAAGCAATATATAGAAAGATTTCACCCGTCTACCTGTACTATTCATTGTTCTACTTGTCGAAAGTTACAAATAATTTCCGATAAAGGATTAACAATGGGGCTCATTGTTCACTTAAACTTGAAGGACAAAAAATTGGCGAATGGTACTGTTTGGATGCTTTGCGTACATGTTTCTTAGACTATATGGAAGCAATATATACAAGGATTTCAACCGTCTACCTGTTCCATTCATTGTTCTACTTGTCGAAAGTTACAAATAATTACCGATAAAGGATTAACCATTGGGGCTCATTGTTCACTTAAACTTGAAGAACAAAAAATTGGCGAATTGTACTGTTTGGATGCTTTGCATATATGTTTCTTATACTATATAGAAGCAATATATACAATGACTTCAACCGTCTACCTGTTCCATTCATTGTTCTACTTGTCGAAAGTTACAAATAATTTCCGTTAAGGGATTAACAATGGGGATCGTAGTTTACTTAAACTTGAAGAACAAAAAATTGGCGAATTGTACTGTTTGGATGCTTTGCATAGATGTTTCTTAGACTATATCGAAGCAATATATACAATGATTTCAACCGTCTACCTGTTCCATTCATTGTTCTACTTGTCGAAAGTTACAAATAATTTCCGATAACGGATTAACCATTGTGGCTCATTGTTCACTTAAACTTGAAGAACAAAAAATTAGCGAATTGTACTGTTTGGATGCTTTGCATATATGTTTCTTATACTATATAGAAGCAATATATACAAAGATTTCAACCGTCTACCTGTTCCATTCACTGTTCTACTTGTCGAAAGTTACAAATAATTTCCGATAAAGGATTAACCATTGGGGCTCATTGTTCACTTAAACTTGAAGAACAAAAAATTGGCGAATTGTACTGTTTGGATGCTTTGCATATATGTTTCTTAGACTATATAGAAGCAATATATACAAAGATTTCAACCGTCTACCTGTTCCATTCATTGTTCTACTTGTCGAAAGTTACAAATAGTTTCCATTTCATGATTATCAATGGGGCTCGCTGTTCACTTAAACTTGAAGATCAAAAAATTGGCGATTGTTACTGTTTAGATGCTTTGCATAGATGTTTCTTACACTATTTAGAAGCAATATATAGAAAGATTTCACCCGTCTACCGGTACTATTCATTGTTCGACTTGTAGAAAGTTACAAATAGTTTCCATTTCATGATTATCAATGGGGCTCGCTGTTCACTTAAACTTGAAGATCAAAAAATTGGCGATTGTTACTGTTTAGATGCTTTGCATATATGTTTCTTAGATTATATAGAAGCAATATATACAAAGATTTCAACCGTCTACCAGTTCCATTCATTGTTCTACTTGTCGAAAGTTATAAATAATTACCGATAAAGGATTAACCATTGGGGCTCATTGTTCACTTAAACTTGAAGAACAAAAAATTGGCGAATTGTACTGTTTGGATGCTTTGCATATATGTTTCATAGACTATATAGAAGCAATATATATAAAGATTTCAACCGTCTACCTGTTCCATTCATTGTTCTACTTGTCGAAAGTTACAAATAATTTCCGATAAAGGATTAACAATGGGGCTCATTGTTTACTTAAACTTGAAGGACAAAAAACTGGCGAATGGTACTGTTTGGATGCTTTGCGTACATGTTTCTTAGACTATATGGAAGCAATATATACAAGGATTTCAACCGTCTACCTGTTCCATTCATTGTTCTACTTGTCGAAAGTTACAAATAATTACCGATAAAGGATTAACCATTGGGGCTCATTGTTCACTTAAACTTGAAGAACAAAAAACTGGCGAATTGTACTGTTTGGATGCTTTGCATATATGTTTCTTAGACTATATAGAAGCAATATATACAATGATTTCAACCGTCTACCTGTTCCATTCATTGTTCTACTTGTCGAAAGTTACAAATAATTTCCGTTAAGGGATTAACAATGGGGATCGTAGTTTACTTAAACTTGAAGAACAAAAAATTGGCGAATTGTACTGTTTGGATGCTTTGCATAGATGTTTCTTAGACTATTTAGAAGCAATATATAGAAAGATTTCACACGTCTACCTGTACTATTCATTGTTCTACTTGTAGAAAGTTACAAATAGTTTCCATTTCATGATTATCAATGTGGCTCGCTGTTCACTTAAACTTGAAGATCAAAAAATTGGCGATTGTTACTGTTTAGTTGCTTTGCATATATGTTTCTTAGATTATATCGAAGCAATATATACAAAGATTTCAACCGTCTACCAGTTCCATTCATTGTTCTACTTGTCGAAAGTTACAAATAATTACCGATAAAGGATTAACCATTGGGGCTCATTGTTCACTTAAACTTGAAGAACAAAAATTGGCGATTTGTACTGTTTGGATGCTTTGCATATATGTTTTTTAGACTATATAGAAGCAATATATACAAAGATTTCAACCGTCTACCTGTTCCATTCATTGTTCTACTTGTCGAAAGTTACAAATAATTTCCGATAAAGGATTAACAATGGGGCTCATTTTTCACTTAAACTTGAAGGACAAAAAATTGGCGAATGGTACTGTTTGGATGCTTTGCGTACATGTTTCTTAGACTATATGGAAGCAATATATACAAGGATTTCAACCGTCTACCTGTTCCATTCATTGTTCTACTTGTCGAAAGTTACAAATAATTACCGATAAAGGATTAACCATTGGGGCTCATTGTTCACTTAAACTTGAAGAACAAAAAATTGGCGAATTGTACTGTTTGGATGCTTTGCATATATGTTTCTTAGACTATATAGAAGCAATATATACAAAGATTTCAACCGTCTACCAGTTCCATTCATTGTTCTACTTGTCGAAATTTACAAATAATTTCCGATAAAGGATTAACCATTGGGGCTCATTGTTCACTTAAACTTGAAGAACAAAAAATTGGCGAATTGTACTGTTTGGATGCTTTGCATTTATGTTTCTTAGACTATATAGAAGCAATATATACAAAGATTTCAACCGTCTACCTGTTCCATTCATTGTTCTACATGTCGAAAGTTACAAATAATTTCCTTTAAAGGATTAACAATGGGGCTCGTTGTTCACTTAAACTTGAAGAACAATAAATTGGCGAATTGTACTGTTTGGATGCTTTGCATATATGTTTCTTAGACTATATAGAAGCAATATATACAAAGATTTCAACCGTCTACCTGTTCCATTCATTGTTCTACTTGTCGAAAGTTACAATTAATTTCCGTTAAAGGATTAACAATGGGGCTCGTAGTTCACTTAAACTTGAAGTACAAAAAAAAGGCGAATTGTACTGTTTGGATGCTTTGCATATATGTTTCGTAGACTATATAGAAGCAATATATACAATTTTTTCAACCGTCTACATGATCCATTCATTGTTCTACTTGTCGAAATTTACAAATAATTTCCTTTAAAGGATTAACAATGGGGCTCGTAGTTCACTTAAACTTGAAGAACAAAAAATTGGCGAATTGTACTGTTTGGATGCTTTGCATAGATGTTTCTTAGACTATTTAGAAGCAATATTTAGAAAGATTTCACCCGTCTACCTGTACTATTCATTGTTGTACTTCTAGAAAGTTACAAATAATTTCCATTTCATGATTATCAATGGGGCTCGCTGTTCACTTAAACTTGAAGATCAAAAAATTGGCGATTGTTACTGTTTAGATGCTTTGCATATATGTTTCTTAGATTATATAGAAGCAATATATACAAATATTTCAACCGTCTAACTGTTCCATTCATTGTTCTACTTGTCGAAAATTACAAATAATTTCCGATAAAGGATTAACCATTGGGGCTCATTGTTCACTTAAACTTGAAGAACAAAAAATTGGCGAATGGTACTGTTTGGATGCTTTGCGTACATGTTTCTTAGACTATATGGAAGCAATATATACAAAGATTTCTACCGTCTACGTGTTCCAATCATTGTTCTACTTGTCGAAAGTTACAAATAATTTCCTTTAAAGAATTAACAATGGGGCTCGTAGTTCACTTAAACTTGAAGAACAATAAATTGGCGAATTGTACTGTTTGGATGCTTTGCATATATGTTTCTTAGACTATATAGAAGCAATATATACAAAGATTTCAACCGTCTACCTGTTCCATTCATTGTTCTACTTGTCGAAAGTTACAATTAATTTCCGTTAAAGGATTAACAATGGGGCTCGTAGTTCACTTAAACTTGAAGTACAAAAAAAAGGCGAATTGTACTGTTTGGATGCTTTGCATATATGTTTCGTAGACTATATAGAAGCAATATATACAATTTTTTCAACCGTCTACATGATCCATTCATTGTTCTACTTGTCGAAATTTACAAATAATTTCCTTTAAAGGATTAACAATGGGGCTCGTAGTTCACTTAAACTTGAAGAACAAAAAATTGGCGAATTGTACTGTTTGGATGCTTTGCATAGATGTTTCTTAGACTATTTAGAAGCAATATTTAGAAAGATTTCACCCGTCTACCTGTACTATTCATTGTTGTACTTCTAGAAAGTTACAAATAATTTCCATTTCATGATTATCAATGGGGCTCGCTGTTCACTTAAACTTGAAGATCAAAAAATTGGCGATTGTTACTGTTTAGATGCTTTGCATATATGTTTCTTAGATTATATAGAAGCAATATATACAAATATTTCAACCGTCTAACGGTTCCATTCATTGTTCTACTTGTCGAAAATTACAAATAATTTCCGATAAAGGATTAACCATTGGGGCTCATTGTTCACTTAAACTTGAAGAACAAAAAATTGGCGAATGGTACTGTTTGGATGCTTTGCGTACATGTTTCTTAGACTATATGGAAGCAATATATACAAAGATTTCTACCGTCTACGTGTTCCAATCATTGTTCTACTTGTCGAAAGTTACAAATAATTTCCTTTAAAGAATTAACAATGGGGCTCGTAGTTCACTTAAACTTGAAGAACAAAAAATTGGCGAATGGTACTGTTTGGATGCCTTGCATATATGTTTCTTAGACTATATAGAAGCAATATATACATTGATTTCAACCGTCTGCCTGTTCCATTCATTGTTCTACTTGTCGAAAGTTACAAATAATTTCCGTTAAGGGATTAACAATGGGGATCGTAGTTTACTTAAACTTGAAGAACAAAAAATTGGCGAATGGTACTGTTTGGATGCTTTGCATATATGTTTCTTAGACTATATGGAAGCAATATATACAAAGATTTCAACCGTCTACGTGTTCCAATCATTGTTCTACTTGTCGAAAGTTACAAATAATTTCCGATAAAGGATTAACCATTGGGGCTCATTGTTCACTTAAGCTTGAAGAACAAAAAATTGGCGAATTGTACTGTTTGGATGCTTTGCATATATGTTTCTTAGACTATATAGACGCAATATATACAAGGATTTCAACCGTCTACCTGTTCCATTCATTGTTCTACTTGTCGAAAATTACAAATAATTACCGATAAAGGATTAACCATTGGGGCTCATTGTTCACTTAAACTTGAAGAACAAAAAATTGGCTAATTGTACTGTTTGGATGCTTTGCATATATGTTTCTTAGACTATATAGACGCAATATATACAAGGATTTCAACCGTCTACCTGTTCCATTCATTGTTCTACTTGTCGAAAGTTACAAATAATTACCGATAAAGGATTAACCATTGGGGCTCATTGTTCACTTAAACTTGAAGAACAAAAAATTGCCGAATGGTACTGTTTGGATGCTTTGCGTACATGTTTCTTAGACTATATGGAAGCAATATATACAAAGATTTCAACCGTCTACGTGTTCCAATCCTTTTTCTACTTGTCGAAATTTACAAATAATTTCCTTTAAAGGATTAACAATGGGGCTCGTTGTTCACTTAAACTTGAAGAACAATAAATTCGCGAATTGTACTGTTTGGATGCTTTGCATATATGTTTCTTAGTCTATATAGAAGCAATATATACAAAGATTTCAACCGTCTACGTGTTCCATTCATTGTTCTACTTGTCGAAAGTTAGAAATAATTTCCGATAAAGGATTAACAATGGGGCTCATTGTTCACTTAAACTTGAAGATCAAAAAATTGGCGAATGTTACTGTTTAGATGCTTTGCATATAGGTTCCTTAGACTATATAGAAGCAACATATACAAAGATTGCAACCGTCTACCTGTTCTATTTATTGTTCTTCTTGTCGAAAGTTACAAATAATTTCCGTTTCATGATTATCAATGGGCCTCGTTGTTCACTTAAACTTGAAGAACAAAAAATTGGCGACTGGTACTGTTTGGATGCTTTGCATATATGTTTCTTAGACTATATAGAAGCAATATATAAAAAGATTTCAACCGTCTACCAGTTCCATTCATTGTTCTACATGTCGAAAGTTAGAAATAATTTCCGATAAAGGATTAACAATCGGGCTCATTGTTCACTTAACCTTGAAGAACAAAAAATTGGCGAATGGTACTGTTTGGATGCTTTGCATATATGTTTCTTAGACTATACGGAAGCAATATATACAAATATTTCAACCGTCTACCTGTTCCATTCATTGTTCTACTTGTCGAAAGTTACAAATAATTTCCGATAAAGGATTAACCATTGGGGCTCATTGTTCACTTAAACTTGAAGAACAAAAAATTGGCGAATTGTACTGTTTGGATGCTTTGCATATATGTTTCATAGACTATATAGAAGCAATATATAAAAAGATTTCAACCGTCTACCTGTTCCATTCATTGTTCTACTTGTCGAAAGTTACAAATAATTACCGATAAAGGAGTAACAATGGGGCTCATTGTTCACTTAAACTTGAAGAACAAAAAATTGGCGAATGGTAGTGTTTGAATGCTTTGCATATATGTTTCTTAGACTATATTGAAGCAATATATAATAATATTTCAACCGTCTACGTGTTCCAATCATTGTTCTACTTGTCGAAATTTACAAATAATTTCCTTTAATGGATTAACAATGGGGCTCGTTGTTCACTTAAACTTGAAGAACAATAAATTGGCGAATTGTACTGTGTGGATGCTATGCATATATGTTTCTTAGACTATATAGAAGCAATATATATAATGATTTCAACCGTCTACCTGTACCATTCATTGTTCTACATGTCGAAAGTTACAAATAATTTCCGTTTCATGATTATCAATGGGGCTCGTTGTTCACTTAAACTTGAAGAACAAAAAATTGGCGAATGGTACTGTTTGGATGCTTTGCATATATGTTTCTTAGTCTATATAGAAGCAATATATACAAAGATTTCAACCGTCTACGTGTTCCAATTATTGATCTACTTGTAGAAAGTTACAAATAGTTTCCGATAAAGGATTAACAATGTGGCTCATTGTTCACTTAACCTTGAAGAACAAAAAATTGGCGAATGGTACTCTTTGGATGCTTTGCATATATGTTTATTAGGTTATATAGAAGCAATATATACAAAGATTTCAACCGTTTACATGTTCCATTCATTGTTCTACTTGTCGAAAATTACAAATAATTTCCGATAAAGGATTAACCATTGGGGCTCATTGTTCACTTAAACTTGAAGAACAAAAAATTGCCGAATGGTACTGTTTGGATGCTTTGCGTACATGTTTCTTAGACTATATGGAAGCAATATATACAAAGATTTCAACCGTCTACTTGTTCCAATCATTTTTCTACTTGTCGAAATTTACAAATAATTTCCTTTAAAGGATTAACAATGGGGCTCGTTGTTCACTTAAACTTGAAGAACAATAAATTGGCGAATTGTACTGTTTGGATGCTTTGCATATATGTTTCTTAGTCTATACAGAAGCAATATATACAAAGATTTCAACCGTCTACGTGTTCCATTCATTGTTCTACTTTTCGAAAGTTAGAAATAATTTCCGATAAAGGATTAACAATGGGGCTCATTGTTCTGTTAAACTTGAAGATCAAAAAATTGGCGAATGTTACTGTTTAGATGCTTTGCATATAGGTTCCTTAGACTATATAGAAGCAACATATACAAAGATTGCAACCGTCTACCTGTTCTATTTATAATTCTTCTTGTCGAAAGTTACAAATAATTTCCGTTTCATGATTATCAATGGGCCTCGTTGTTCACTTAAACTTGAAGAACAAAAAATTGGCGACTGGTACTGTTTGGATGCTTTGCATATATGTTTCTTAGACTATATAGAAGCAATATATAAAAAGATTTCAACCGTCTACCAGTTCCATTCATTGTTCTACATGTCGAAAGTTACAAATAATTTCCGTTTCATGATTATCAATGGGGCTCGTTGTTCACTTAAACTTGAAGAACAAAAAATTGGCGAATGGTACTGTTTGGATGCTTTGCATATATGTTTCTTAGACTATATAGAAGCAATATATACAAATATTTCAACCGTCTACGTGTTCCAATCATTGTTCTACTTGTAGAAAGTTACAAATAATTTCCGATAAAGGATTAACAATGGGGCTCATTGTTCACTTAACCTTGAAGAACAAAAAATTGGCGAATGGTACAGTTTGGATGCTTTGCATATATGTTTCTTAGACTATATGGAAGCAATATATACAAATATTTCAACCGTCTACGTGTGCCAATCATTGTTCTACTTGTCGAAATTTACAAATAATTTCCTTTAAAGGATTAACAATGGGGCTCATTGTTCACTTAAACTTGAAGAACAAAAAATTGGCGAATTGTACTGTTTGGATGCTTTGCATATATGTTTCTCAGACTATATAGAAGCAATATATACAAAGATTTCAACCGTCTACCTGTTCCATTCATTGTTCTACTTGTCGAAAATTACAAATAATTTCCGATAAAGGATTAACAATGGGGCTCGTAGTTCACTTAAACTTGAAGAACAAAAAAATTGGCGAATTGTACTGTTTGGATGCTTTGCATATATGTTTCGTAGACTATATAGAAGCAATATATACAATGATTTCAACCGTCTACATGATCCATTCATTGTTCTACTTGTCGAAATTTACAAATAATTTCCTTTAAAGGATTAACAATGGGGCTCGTAGTTCAATTAAACTTGAAAAACCAAAAATTGGCGAATTGTACTGTTTGGATGCTTTGCATATATGTTTCTTAGACTATATAGAAGCAATATATACAAAGATTTCAAACGTCTACCTGTTCCATTCATTGTTCTACTTGTCGAAAGTTACAAATAATTTCCGATAAAGGATAAACCATTGGGGCTCATTGTTCACTTAAACTTGAAGAACAAAAAATTGGCGAATTGTACTGTTTGGATGCTTTGCATATATGTTTCTTAGACTATATGGAAGCAATATATACAAATATTTCAACCGTCCACGTGTTCCATTCATTGTTCTACTTGTCGAAAGTTACAAATAATTTCCGATAAAGGATTAACCATTGGGGCTCATTGTTCACTTAAACTTGAAGAACAAATAATTGGCGAATTGTACTGTTTGGATGCTTTGCATATATGTTTCTTAGACTATATAGAAGCAATATATAAAAAGATTTCAGCCGTCTACCTGTTCCATTCATTGTTCTACTTGTCGTAAGTTACAAATAATTTCCGATAAAGGATTAACCATTGGGGCTCATTGTTCACTTAAACTTGAAGAACATTAAATTGGCGAATTGTACTGTTTGGATGCTTTGCATATATGTTTCTTAGTCTATATAGAAGCAATATATACAAAGATTTCAACCGTCTACGTGTTCCATTCATTGTTGTACTTGTCGAAAGTTAGAAATAATTTCCGATAAAGGATTAACAATGGGGCTCATTGTTCACTTAAACTTGAAGATCAAAAAATTGGCGAATGTTACTGTTTAGATGCTTTGCATATAGGTTCCTTAGACTATATAGAAGCAACATATACAAAGATTGCAACCGCCTACCTGTTCTATTTATTGTTCTTCTTGTCGAAAGTTACAAATAATTTCCGTTTCATGATTATCAATGGGCCTCGTTGTTCACTTAAACTTGAAGAACAAAAAATTGGCGAATGGTACTGTTTGGATGCTTTGCGTACATGTTTCTTAGACTATATGGAAGCAATATATACAAAGATTTCAACCGTCTACGTGTTCCAATCATTGTTCTACTTGTCGAAAATTACAAATAATTTCCGATAAAGGATTAACCATTGGGGCTCATTGTTCACTTAAACTTGAAGAACAAAAAATTGGCGAATGGTACTGTTTGGATGCTTTGCGTACATGTTTCTTAGACTATATGGAAGCAATATATACAAAGATTTCAACCGTCTACGTGTTCCAATCATTGTTCTACTTGTCGAAATTTACAAATAATTTCCTTTAAAGGATTAACAATGGGGCTCGTTGTTCACTTAAACTTGAAGAACAATAAATTGGCGAATTGTACTGTTTGGATGCTTTGCATATTTGTTTCTTACACTAGATGGAGGCAATATATACAAAGATTTCAACCGTCTACCTGTTCCATTCATTGTTCTACTTGTCGAAAGTTACAAATAATTTCCGATAAAGGATTAACAATGGGGCTCCTTGTTCACTTAAACTTGAAGAACAAAAAATTGGCGAATGGTACTGTTTGGATGCTTTGCGTACATGTTTCTTAGACTATATGGAAGCAATATATACAAAGATTTCAACCGTCTACGTGTTCCAATCATTGTTCTACTTGTCGAAATTTAGAAATAATTTCCTTTAAAGGATTAACAATGGGGCTCGTTGTTCACTTAAACTTGAAGAACAATAAATTGGCGAATTGTACTGTTTGGATGCTTTGCATATTTGTTTCTTACACTAGATGGAAGACATATATACAAAGATTTCAACCGTCTACCTGTTCCATTCATTGTTCTACTTGTCGAAAGTTACAAATAATTTCCGATAAAGGATTAACAATGGGGCTCATTGTTCACTTAACCTTGAAGAACAAAAAATTGGCGAATGGTACTGTTTGGATGCTTTGCATATATGTTTCTTAGACTATATAGAAGCAACATATAGAAAGATTTCACCCGTCTACCAGTTCTATTCATTGTTCTACTTGTAGAAAGTTACAAATAATTTCCGTTTCATGATTATCAATGGGGCTTGTTGTTCACTTAAACTTGATGAACAAAAAATTGGCGAATGGTACTGTTTGGATGCTTTGCATATAAGTTTATTAGACTATATAGAAGCAATATATACAAAGATTTCAACCGTCTACCTGATCCATACATTGTTCTACTTGTCGAAAGTTACAAATAATTTCCGATAAAGGATTAACCATTGGGGCTCATTGTTCACATAAACTTGAAGAACAAAAAAATGGCGAATGGTACTGTTTGGATGCTTTGCGTACAAGTTTCTTAGACTATATGGAAGCAATATATACAAAGATTTCAACCGTCTACGTGTTCCAATCATTGTTCTACTTTTCGAAATTTACAAATAATTTCCTTTAAAGGATTAACGATGGGGCTCGTTGTTCACTTAAACTTGAAGAACAAATAATTGGCGAATTGTACTGTTTGGATGATATGCAGATATGTTTCTTAGACTATATAGAAGCAATATATACAAAGAATTCAACCGTCTACCTGTTCCATTCATTGTTCTATTTGTCGAAAATTACAAATAATTTCCAATAAAGGATTAACAATGGGGCTCGTAGTTCACTTAAACTCGAAGAACAAAAAAATTGGCGAATTGTACTGTTTGGATGCTTTGCATATATGTTTCTTAGACTATATAGAAGCAATATATAGAAGGATTTCACCCGTCTACCTGTTCCAATCATTGTTCTACTTGTCGAAATTTAGAAATAATTTCCTTTAAAGGATTAACAATGGGGCTCGTTGTTCACTTAAACTTGAAGATCAAAAAATTGACGAATGTTACTGTTTACATGCTTTGCATATAGGTTCCTTAGACTATATAGAAGCAATATATATAATGATTTCAACCGTCTACCTGTTCCATTCATTGTTCTACATGTCGAAAGTTACAAATAATTTCCGTTTCATGATTATCAATGGGGCTCGTTGTTCACTTAAACTTGAAGAACAAAAAATTGGCGAATGGTACTGTTTGGATGCTTTGCATATATGTTGCTTAGTCTATATAGAAGCAATATATACAAAGATTTAAACCGTCTACGTGTTCCAATTATTGTTCTACTTGTAGAAAGTTACAAATAGTTTCCGATAAAGGATTAACAATGTGGCTCATTGTTCACTTAACCTTGAAGAACAAAAAATTGGCGAATGGTACTGTTTGGATGCTTTGCATATATGTTTCTTAGACTATACGGAAGCAATATATACAAAGATTTCAACCGTCTACGTGTTCCAATCATTGTTCTACATGTCGAAATTTACAAATAATTTCCTTTAAAGGATTAACAATGGGGCTCGTTGTTCACTTAAACTTGAAGAACAATAAATTGGCGAATGGTACTGTTTGGATGCTTTGCATATATGTTTCTCAGACTATATAGAAGCAATATATACAAAGATTTCAACCGTCTACCTGTTCCATTCATTGTTCTACTTGCCGAAATTTACAAATAATTTCTTTTAAAGGATTAACAATGGGGCTCGTAGTTCACTTAAACTTGAAGAGCAAAAAATTGTCGAATTGTACTGTTTGGATGCTTTGCATATATGTTTCTTAGACTATATAGCAGCAATATATACAATGATTTCAACCGTCTACCTGTTCCATTCATTGTTCTACTTGTCGAAAGTTACAAATAATTTCCGTTAAGGGATTAACAATGGGGCTGATTGTTCACTTAAACTTGAAGGACAAAAAATTGGCTACTGGTACTGTTTGGATGCTTTGCGTACATGTTTCTTAGACTATATGGAAGCAATATATACAAGGATTTCAACCGTCTACCTGTTCCATTCATTGTTCTACTTGTCGAAAGTTACAAATAATTACCGATAAGGGATTAACCATTGGGGCTCATTGTTCACTTAAACTTGAAGAACAAAAAATTGGCGAATGGTACTGTTTGGATGCTTTGCATATATGTTTCTTAGTCTATATAGAAGCAATATATACAAAGATTTCAAACGTCTACGTGTTCCAATTATTGATCTACTTGTAGAAAGTTACAAATAGTTTCCGATAAAGGATTAACAATGTGGCTCATTGTTCACTTAACCTTGAAGAACAAAAAATTGGCGAATGGTACTCTTTGGATGCTTTGCATATATGTTTATTAGGTTATATAGAAGCAATATATACAAAGATTTCAACCGTTTACATGTTCCATTCATTGTTCTACTTGTCGAAAATTACAAATAATTTCCGATAAAGGATTAACCATTGGGGCTCATTGTTCACTTAAACTTGAAGAACAAAAAATTGCCGAATGGTACTGTTTGGATGCTTTGCGTACATGTTTCTTAGACTATATGGAAGCAATATATACAAAGATTTCAACCGTCTACTTGTTCCAATCATTTTTCTACTTGTCGAAATTTACAAATAATTTCCTTTAAAGGATTAACAATGGGGCTCGTTGTTCACTTAAACTTGAAGAACAATAAATTGGCGAATTGTACTGTTTGGATGCTTTGCATATATGTTTCTTAGTCTATATAGAAGCAATATATACAAAGATTTCAACCGTCTACGTGTTCCATTCATTGTTCTACTTTTCGAAAGTTAGAAATAATTTCCGATAAAGGATTAACAATGGGGCTCATTGTTCTGTTAAACTTGAAGATCAAAAAATTGGCGAATGTTACTGTTTAGATGCTTTGCATATAGGTTCCTTAGACTATATAGAAGCAACATATACAAAGATTGCAACCGTCTACCTGTTCTATTTATAATTCTTCTTGTCGAAAGTTACAAATAATTTCCGTTTCATGATTATCAATGGGCCTCGTTGTTCACTTAAACTTGAAGAACAAAAAATTGGCGACTGGTACTGTTTGGATGCTTTGCATATATGTTTCTTAGACTATATAGAAGCAATATATAAAAAGATTTCAACCGTCTACCAGTTCCATTCATTGTTCTACATGTCGAAAGTTACAAATAATTTCCGTTTCATGATTATCAATGGGGCTCGTTGTTCACTTAAACTTGAAGAACAAAAAATTGGCGAATGGTACTGTTTGGATGCTTTGCATATATGTTTCTTAGACTATATAGAAGCAATATATACAAATATTTCAACCGTCTACGTGTTCCAATCATTGTTCTACTTGTAGAAAGTTACAAATAATTTCCGATAAAGGATTAACAATGGGGCTCATTGTTCACTTAACCTTGAAGAACAAAAAATTGGCGAATGGTACAGTTTGGATGCTTTGCATATATGTTTCTTAGACTATATGGAAGCAATATATACAAATATTTCAACCGTCTACGTGTGCCAATCATTGTTCTACTTGTCGAAATTTACAAATAATTTCCTTTAAAGGATTAACAATGGGGCTCATTGTTCACTTAAACTTGAAGAACAAAAAATTGGCGAATTGTACTGTTTGGATGCTTTGCATATATGTTTCTCAGACTATATAGAAGCAATATATACAAAGATTTCAACCGTCTACCTGTTCCATTCATTGTTCTACTTGTCGAAAATTACAAATAATTTCCGATAAAGGATTAACAATGGGGCTCGTAGTTCACTTAAACTTGAAGAACAAAAAAATTGGCGAATTGTACTGTTTGGATGCTTTGCATATATGTTTCGTAGACTATATAGAAGCAATATATACAATGATTTCAACCGTCTACATGATCCATTCATTGTTCTACTTGTCGAAATTTACAAATAATTTCCTTTAAAGGATTAACAATGGGGCTCGTAGTTCAATTAAACTTGAAAAACCAAAAATTGGCGAATTGTACTGTTTGGATGCTTTGCATATATGTTTCTTAGACTATATAGAAGCAATATATACAAAGATTTCAAACGTCTACCTGTTCCATTCATTGTTCTACTTGTCGAAAGTTACAAATAATTTCCGATAAAGGATAAACCATTGGGGCTCATTGTTCACTTAAACTTGAAGAACAAAAAATTGGCGAATTGTACTGTTTGGATGCTTTGCATATATGTTTCTTAGACTATATGGAAGCAATATATACAAATATTTCAACCGTCCACGTGTTCCATTCATTGTTCTACTTGTCGAAAGTTACAAATAATTTCCGATAAAGGATTAACCATTGGGGCTCATTGTTCACTTAAACTTGAAGAACAAATAATTGGCGAATTGTACTGTTTGGATGCTTTGCATATATGTTTCTTAGACTATATAGAAGCAATATATAAAAAGATTTCAGCCGTCTACCTGTTCCATTTATTGTTCTACTTGTCGTAAGTTACAAATAATTTCCGATAAAGGATTAACCATTGGGGCTCATTGTTCACTTAAACTTGAAGAACATTAAATTGGCGAATTGTACTGTTTGGATGCTTTGCATATATGTTTCTTAGTCTATATAGAAGCAATATATACAAAGATTTCAACCGTCTACGTGTTCCATTCATTGTTGTACTTGTCGAAAGTTAGAAATAATTTCCGATAAAGGATTAACAATGGGGCTCATTGTTCACTTAAACTTGAAGATCAAAAAATTGGCGAATGTTACTGTTTAGATGCTTTGCATATAGGTTCCTTAGACTATATAGAAGCAACATATACAAAGATTGCAACCGCCTACCTGTTCTATTTATTGTTCTTCTTGTCGAAAGTTACAAATAATTTCCGTTTCATGATTATCAATGGGCCTCGTTGTTCACTTAAACTTGAAGAACAAAAAATTGGCGAATGGTACTGTTTGGATGCTTTGCGTACATGTTTCTTAGACTATATGGAAGCAATATATACAAAGATTTCAACCGTCTACGTGTTCCAATCATTGTTCTACTTGTCGAAAATTACAAATAATTTCCGATAAAGGATTAACCATTGGGGCTCATTGTTCACTTAAACTTGAAGAACAAAAAATTGGCGAATGGTACTGTTTGGATGCTTTGCGTACATGTTTCTTAGACTATATGGAAGCAATATATACAAAGATTTCAACCGTCTACGTGTTCCAATCATTGTTCTACTTGTCGAAATTTACAAATAATTTCCTTTAAAGGATTAACAATGGGGCTCGTTGTTCACTTAAACTTGAAGAACAATAAATTGGCGAATTGTACTGTTTGGATGCTTTGAATATTTGTTTCTTACACTAGATGGAGGCAATATATACAAAGATTTCAACCGTCTACCTGTTCCATTCATTGTTCTACTTGTCGAAAGTTACAAATAATTTCCGATAAAGGATTAACAATGGGGCTCCTTGTTCACTTAAACTTGAAGAACAAAAAATTGGCGAATGGTACTGTTTGGATGCTTTGCGTACATGTTTCTTAGACTATATGGAAGCAATATATACAAAGATTTCAACCGTCTACGTGTTCCAATCATTGTTCTACTTGTCGAAATTTAGAAATAATTTCCTTTAAAGGATTAACAATGGGGCTCGTTGTTCACTTAAACTTGAAGAACAATAAATTGGCGAATTGTACTGTTTGGATGCTTTGCATATTTGTTTCTTACACTAGATGGAAGACATATATACAAAGATTTCAACCGTCTACCTGTTCCATTCATTGTTCTACTTGTCGAAAGTTACAAATAATTTCCGATAAAGGATTAACAATGGGGCTCATTGTTCACTTAACCTTGAAGAACAAAAAATTGGCGAATGGTACTGTTTGGATGCTTTGCATATATGTTTCTTAGACTATATAGAAGCAACATATAGAAAGATTTCACCCGTCTACCAGTTCTATTCATTGTTCTACTTGTAGAAAGTTACAAATAATTTCCGTTTCATGATTATCAATGGGGCTTGTTGTTCACTTAAACTTGATGAACAAAAAATTGGCGAATGGTACTGTTTGGATGCTTTGCATATAAGTTTATTAGACTATATAGAAGCAATATATACAAAGATTTCAACCGTCTACCTGATCCATACATTGTTCTACTTGTCGAAAGTTACAAATAATTTCCGATAAAGGATTAACCATTGGGGCTCATTGTTCACATAAACTTGAAGAACAAAAAAATGGCGAATGGTACTGTTTGGATGCTTTGCGTACAAGTTTCTTAGACTATATGGAAGCAATATATACAAAGATTTCAACCGTCTACGTGTTCCAATCATTGTTCTACTTTTCGAAATTTACAAATAATTTCCTTTAAAGGATTAACGATGGGGCTCGTTGTTCACTTAAACTTGAAGAACAAATAATTGGCGAATTGTACTGTTTGGATGATATGCAGATATGTTTCTTAGACTATATAGAAGCAATATATACAAAGAATTCAACCGTCTACCTGTTCCATTCATTGTTCTATTTGTCGAAAATTACAAATAATTTCCAATAAAGGATTAACAATGGGGCTCGTAGTTCACTTAAACTCGAAGAACAAAAAAATTGGCGAATTGTACTGTTTGGATGCTTTGCATATATGTTTCTTAGACTATATAGAAGCAATATATAGAAGGATTTCACCCGTCTACCTGTTCCAATCATTGTTCTACTTGTCGAAATTTAGAAATAATTTCCTTTAAAGGATTAACAATGGGGCTCGTTGTTCACTTAAACTTGAAGATCAAAAAATTGACGAATGTTACTGTTTACATGCTTTGCATATAGGTTCCTTAGACTATATAGAAGCAATATATATAATGATTTCAACCGTCTACCTGTTCCATTCATTGTTCTACATGTCGAAAGTTACAAATAATTTCCGTTTCATGATTATCAATGGGGCTCGTTGTTCACTTAAACTTGAAGAACAAAAAATTGGCGAATGGTACTGTTTGGATGCTTTGCATATATGTTGCTTAGTCTATATAGAAGCAATATATACAAAGATTTCAACCGTCTACGTGTTCCAATTATTGTTCTACTTGTAGAAAGTTACAAATAGGTTCCGATAAAGGATTAACAATGTGGCTCATTGTTCACTTAACCTTGAAGAACAAAAAATTGGCGAATGGTACTGTTTGGATGCTTTGCATATATGTTTCTTAGACTATACGGAAGCAATATATACAAAGATTTCAACCGTCTACGTGTTCCAATCATTGTTCTACATGTCGAAATTTACAAATAATTTCCTTTAAAGGATTAACAATGGGGCTCGTTGTTCACTTAAACTTGAAGAACAATAAATTGGCGAATGGTACTGTTTGGATGCTTTGCATATATGTTTCTCAGACTATATAGAAGCAATATATACAAAGATTTCAACCGTCTACCTGTTCCATTCATTGTTCTACTTGCCGAAATTTACAAATAATTTCTTTTAAAGGATTAACAATGGGGCTCGTAGTTCACTTAAACTTGAAGAGCAAAAAATTGTCGAATTGTACTGTTTGGATGCTTTGCATATATGTTTCTTAGACTATATAGCAGCAATATATACAATGATTTCAACCGTCTACCTGTTCCATTCATTGTTCTACTTGTCGAAAGTTACAAATAATTTCCGTTAAGGGATTAACAATGGGGCTGATTGTTCACTTAAACTTGAAGGACAAAAAATTGGCTAATGGTACTGTTTGGATGCTTTGCGTACATGTTTCTTAGACTATATGGAAGCAATATATACAAGGATTTCAACCGTCTACCTGTTCCATTCATTGTTCTACTTGTCGAAAGTTACAAATAATTACCGATAAGGGATTAACCATTGGGGCTCATTGTTCACTTAAACTCGAAGAACAAAAAATTGGCGAATTGTACTGTTTGGATGCTTTGCATATATGTTTCTTAGACTATATAGAAGCAATATATAGAAGGATTTCACCCGTCTACCTGTTCCAATCATTGTTCTACTTGTCGAAATTTAGAAATAATTTCCTTTAAAGGATTAACAATGGGGCTCGTTGTTCACTTAAACTTGAAGATCAAAAAATTGACGAATGTTACTGTTTACATGCTTTGCATATAGGTTCCTTAGACTATATAGAAGCAATATATATAATGATTTCAACCGTCTACCTGTTCCATTCATTGTTCTACATGTCGAAAGTTACAAATAATTTCCGTTTCATGATTATCAATGGGGCTCGTTGTTCACTTAAACTTGAAGAACAAAAAATTGGCGAATGGTACTGTTTGGATGCTTTGCATATATGTTGCTTAGTCTATATAGAAGCAACATATAGAAAGATTTCACCCGTCTACCAGTTCTATTCATTGTTCTACTTGTAGAAAGTTACAAATAATTTCCGTTTCATGATTATCAATGGGGCTTGTTGTTCACTTAAACTTGATGAACAAAAAATTGGCGAATGGTACTGTTTGGATGCTTTGCATATAAGTTTATTAGACTATATAGAAGCAATATATACAAAGATTTCAACCGTCTACCTGATCCATACATTGTTCTACTTGTCGAAAGTTACAAATAATTTCCGATAAAGGATTAACCATTGGGGCTCATTGTTCACATAAACTTGAAGAACAAAAAAATGGCGAATGGTACTGTTTGGATGCTTTGCGTACAAGTTTCTTAGACTATATGGAAGCAATATATACAAAGATTTCAACCGTCTACGTGTTCCAATCATTGTTCTACTTTTCGAAATTTACAAATAATTTCCTTTAAAGGATTAACGATGGGGCTCGTTGTTCACTTAAACTTGAAGAACAAATAATTAGCGAATTGTACTGTTTGGATGATATGCAGATATGTTTCTTAGACTATATAGAAGCAATATATACAAAGAATTCAACCGTCTACCTGTTCCATTCATTGTTCTATTTGTCGAAAATTACAAATAATTTCCAATAAAGGATTAACAATGGGGCTCGTAGTTCACTTAAACTCGAAGAACAAAAAAATTGGCGAATTGTACTGTTTGGATGCTTTGCATATATGTTTCTTAGACTATATAGAAGCAATATATAGAAGGATTTCACCCGTCTACCTGTTCCAATCATTGTTCTACTTGTCGAAATTTAGAAATAATTTCCTTTAAAGGATTAACAATGGGGCTCGTTGTTCACTTAAACTTGAAGATCAAAAAATTGACGAATGTTACTGTTTACATGCTTTGCATATAGGTTCCTTAGACTATATAGAAGCAATATATATAATGATTTCAACCGTCTACCTGTTCCATTCATTGTTCTACATGTCGAAAGTTACAAATAATTTCCGTTTCATGATTATCAATGGGGCTCGTTGTTCACTTAAACTTGAAGAACAAAAAATTGGCGAATGGTACTGTTTGGATGCTTTGCATATATGTTGCTTAGTCTATATAGAAGCAATATATACAAACATTTCAACCGTCTACGTGTTCCAATTATTGTTCTACTTGTAGAAAGTTACAAATAGTTTCCGATAAAGGATTAACAATGTGGCTCATTGTTCACTTAACCTTGAAGAACAAAAAATTGGCGAATGGTACTGTTTGGATGCTTTGCATATATGTTTCTTAGACTATACGGAAGCAATATATACAAAGATTTCAACCGTCTACGTGTTCCAATCATTGTTCTACATGTCGAAATTTACAAATAATTTCCTTTAAAGGATTAACAATGGGGCTCGTTGTTCACTTAAACTTGAAGAACAATAAATTGGCGAATGGTACTGTTTGGATGCTTTGCATATATGTTTCTCAGACTATATAGAAGCAATATATACAAAGATTTCAACCGTCTACCTGTTCCATTCATTGTTCTACTTGCCGAAATTTACAAATAATTTCTTTTAAAGGATTAACAATGGGGCTCGTAGTTCACTTAAACTTGAAGAGCAAAAAATTGTCGAATTGTACTGTTTGGATGCTTTGCATATATGTTTCTTAGACTATATAGCAGCAATATATACAATGATTTCAACCGTCTACCTGTTCCATTCATTGTTCTACTTGTCGAAAGTTACAAATAATTTCCGTTAAGGGATTAACAATGGGGCTGATTGTTCACTTAAACTTGAAGGACAAAAAATTGGCTAATGGTACTGTTTGGATGCTTTGCGTACATGTTTCTTAGACTATATGGAAGCAATATATACAAGGATTTCAACCGTCTACCTGTTCCATTCATTGTTCTACTTGTCGAAAGTTACAAATAATTACCGATAAGGGATTAACCATTGGGGCTCATTGTTCACTTAAACTTGAAGAACAAAAAATTGGCGAATGGTACTGTTTGGATGCTTTGCATATATGTTTCTTAGTCTATATAGAAGCAATATATACAAAGATTTCAACCGTCTACGTGTTCCAATTATTGATCTACTTGTAGAAAGTTACAAATAGTTTCCGATAAAGGATTAACAATGTGGCTCATTGTTCACTTAACCTTGAAGAACAAAAAATTGGCGAATGGTACTCTTTGGATGCTTTGCATATATGTTTATTAGGTTATATAGAAGCAATATATACAAAGATTTCAACCGTTTACATGTTCCATTCATTGTTCTACTTGTCGATAATTACAAATAATTTCCGATAAAGGATTAACCATTGGGGCTCATTGTTCACTTAAACTTGAAGAACAAAAAATTGCCGAATGGTACTGTTTGGATGCTTTGCGTACATGTTTCTTAGACTATATGGAAGCAATATATACAAAGATTTCAACCGTCTACTTGTTCCAATCATTTTTCTACTTGTCGAAATTTACAAATAATTTCCTTTAAAGGATTAACAATGGGGCTCGTTGTTCACTTAAACTTGAAGAACAATAAATTGGCGAATTGTACTGTTTGGATGCTTTGCATATATGTTTCTTAGTCTATATAGAAGCAATATATACAAAGATTTCAACCGTCTACGTGTTCCATTCATTGTTCTACTTTTCGAAAGTTAGAAATAATTTCCGATAAAGGATTAACAATGGGGCTCATTGTTCTGTTAAACTTGAAGATCAAAAAATTGGCGAATGTTACTGTTTAGATGCTTTGCATATAGGTTCCTTAGACTATATAGAAGCAACATATACAAAGATTGCAACCGTCTACCTGTTCTATTTATAATTCTTCTTGTCGAAAGTTACAAATAATTTCCGTTTCATGATTATCAATGGGCCTCGTTGTTCACTTAAACTTGAAGAACAAAAAATTGGCGACTGGTACTGTTTGGATGCTTTGCATATATGTTTCTTAGACTATATAGAAGCAATATATAAAAAGATTTCAACCGTCTACCAGTTCCATTCATTGTTCTACATGTCGAAAGTTACAAATAATTTCCGTTTCATGATTATCAATGGGGCTCGTTGTTCACTTAAACTTGAAGAACAAAAAATTGGCGAATGGTACTGTTTGGATGCTTTGCATATATGTTTCTTAGACTATATAGAAGCAATATATACAAATATTTCAACCGTCTACGTGTTCCAATCATTGTTCTACTTGTAGAAAGTTACAAATAATTTCCGATAAAGGATTAACAATGGGGCTCATTGTTCACTTAACCTTGAAGAACAAAAAATTGGCGAATGGTACAGTTTGGATGCTTTGCATATATGTTTCTTAGACTATATGGAAGCAATATATACAAATATTTCAACCGTCTACGTGTGCCAATCATTGTTCTACTTGTCGAAATTTACAAATAATTTCCTTTAAAGGATTAACAATGGGGCTCATTGTTCACTTAAACTTGAAGAACAAAAAATTGGCGAATTGTACTGTTTGGATGCTTTGCATATATGTTTCTCAGACTATATAGAAGCAATATATACAAAGATTTCAACCGTCTACCTGTTCCATTCATTGTTCTACTTGTCGAAAATTACAAATAATTTCCGATAAAGGATTAACAATGGGGCTCGTAGTTCACTTAAACTTGAAGAACAAAAAAATTGGCGAATTGTACTGTTTGGATGCTTTGCATATATGTTTCGTAGACTATATAGAAGCAATATATACAATGATTTCAACCGTCTACATGATCCATTCATTGTTCTACTTGTCGAAATTTACAAATAATTTCCTTTAAAGGATTAACAATGGGGCTCGTAGTTCAATTAAACTTGAAAAACCAAAAATTGGCGAATTGTACTGTTTGGATGCTTTGCATATATGTTTCTTAGACTATATAGAAGCAATATATACAAAGATTTCAAACGTCTACCTGTTCCATTCATTGTTCTACTTGTCGAAAGTTACAAATAATTTCCGATAAAGGATAAACCATTGGGGCTCATTGTTCACTTAAACTTGAAGAACAAAAAATTGGCGAATTGTACTGTTTGGATGCTTTGCATATATGTTTCTTAGACTATATGGA
Organism: Cerceris ruficornis; assembly: GCA_963989415.1. Classification (NCBI taxonomy): domain Eukaryota; kingdom Metazoa; phylum Arthropoda; class Insecta; order Hymenoptera; family Crabronidae; genus Cerceris; species Cerceris ruficornis. The sequence continues at coordinate 414,745 of CAXDIW010000210.1, forward strand.
AGCAATATATACAAATATTTCAACCGTCCACGTGTTCCATTCATTGTTCTACTTGTCGAAAGTTACAAATAATTTCCGATAAAGGATTAACCATTGGGGCTCATTGTTCACTTAAACTTGAAGAACAAATAATTGGCGAATTGTACTGTTTGGATGCTTTGCATATATGTTTCTTAGACTATATAGAAGCAATATATAAAAAGATTTCAGCCGTCTACCTGTTCCATTTATTGTTCTACTTGTCGTAAGTTACAAATAATTTCCGATAAAGGATTAACCATTGGGGCTCATTGTTCACTTAAACTTGAAGAACATTAAATTGGCGAATTGTACTGTTTGGATGCTTTGCATATATGTTTCTTAGTCTATATAGAAGCAATATATACAAAGATTTCAACCGTCTACGTGTTCCATTCATTGTTGTACTTGTCGAAAGTTAGAAATAATTTCCGATAAAGGATTAACAATGGGGCTCATTGTTCACTTAAACTTGAAGATCAAAAAATTGGCGAATGTTACTGTTTAGATGCTTTGCATATAGGTTCCTTAGACTATATAGAAGCAACATATACAAAGATTGCAACCGCCTACCTGTTCTATTTATTGTTCTTCTTGTCGAAAGTTACAAATAATTTCCGTTTCATGATTATCAATGGGCCTCGTTGTTCACTTAAACTTGAAGAACAAAAAATTGGCGAATGGTACTGTTTGGATGCTTTGCGTACATGTTTCTTAGACTATATGGAAGCAATATATACAAAGATTTCAACCGTCTACGTGTTCCAATCATTGTTCTACTTGTCGAAAATTACAAATAATTTCCGATAAAGGATTAACCATTGGGGCTCATTGTTCACTTAAACTTGAAGAACAAAAAATTGGCGAATGGTACTGTTTGGATGCTTTGCGTACATGTTTCTTAGACTATATGGAAGCAATATATACAAAGATTTCAACCGTCTACGTGTTCCAATCATTGTTCTACTTGTCGAAATTTACAAATAATTTCCTTTAAAGGATTAACAATGGGGCTCGTTGTTCACTTAAACTTGAAGAACAATAAATTGGCGAATTGTACTGTTTGGATGCTTTGCATATTTGTTTCTTACACTAGATGGAGGCAATATATACAAAGATTTCAACCGTCTACCTGTTCCATTCATTGTTCTACTTGTCGAAAGTTACAAATAATTTCCGATAAAGGATTAACAATGGGGCTCCTTGTTCACTTAAACTTGAAGAACAAAAAATTGGCGAATGGTACTGTTTGGATGCTTTGCGTACATGTTTCTTAGACTATATGGAAGCAATATATACAAAGATTTCAACCGTCTACGTGTTCCAATCATTGTTCTACTTGTCGAAATTTAGAAATAATTTCCTTTAAAGGATTAACAATGGGGCTCGTTGTTCACTTAAACTTGAAGAACAATAAATTGGCGAATTGTACTGTTTGGATGCTTTGCATATTTGTTTCTTACACTAGATGGAAGACATATATACAAAGATTTCAACCGTCTACCTGTTCCATTCATTGTTCTACTTGTCGAAAGTTACAAATAATTTCCGATAAAGGATTAACAATGGGGCTCATTGTTCACTTAACCTTGAAGAACAAAAAATTGGCGAATGGTACTGTTTGGATGCTTTGCATATATGTTTCTTAGACTATATAGAAGCAACATATAGAAAGATTTCACCCGTCTACCAGTTCTATTCATTGTTCTACTTGTAGAAAGTTACAAATAATTTCCGTTTCATGATTATCAATGGGGCTTGTTGTTCACTTAAACTTGATGAACAAAAAATTGGCGAATGGTACTGTTTGGATGCTTTGCATATAAGTTTATTAGACTATATAGAAGCAATATATACAAAGATTTCAACCGTCTACCTGATCCATACATTGTTCTACTTGTCGAAAGTTACAAATAATTTCCGATAAAGGATTAACCATTGGGGCTCATTGTTCACATAAACTTGAAGAACAAAAAAATGGCGAATGGTACTGTTTGGATGCTTTGCGTACAAGTTTCTTAGACTATATGGAAGCAATATATACAAAGATTTCAACCGTCTACGTGTTCCAATCATTGTTCTACTTTTCGAAATTTACAAATAATTTCCTTTAAAGGATTAACGATGGGGCTCGTTGTTCACTTAAACTTGAAGAACAAATAATTGGCGAATTGTACTGTTTGGATGATATGCAGATATGTTTCTTAGACTATATAGAAGCAATATATACAAAGAATTCAACCGTCTACCTGTTCCATTCATTGTTCTATTTGTCGAAAATTACAAATAATTTCCAATAAAGGATTAACAATGGGGCTCGTAGTTCACTTAAACTCGAAGAACAAAAAAATTGGCGAATTGTACTGTTTGGATGCTTTGCATATATGTTTCTTAGACTATATAGAAGCAATATATAGAAGGATTTCACCCGTCTACCTGTTCCAATCATTGTTCTACTTGTCGAAATTTAGAAATAATTTCCTTTAAAGGATTAACAATGGGGCTCGTTGTTCACTTAAACTTGAAGATCAAAAAATTGACGAATGTTACTGTTTACATGCTTTGCATATAGGTTCCTTAGACTATATAGAAGCAATATATATAATGATTTCAACCGTCTACCTGTTCCATTCATTGTTCTACATGTCGAAAGTTACAAATAATTTCCGTTTCATGATTATCAATGGGGCTCGTTGTTCACTTAAACTTGAAGAACAAAAAATTGGCGAATGGTACTGTTTGGATGCTTTGCATATATGTTGCTTAGTCTATATAGAAGCAATATATACAAAGATTTCAACCGTCTACGTGTTCCAATTATTGTTCTACTTGTAGAAAGTTACAAATAGTTTCCGATAAAGGATTAACAATGTGGCTCATTGTTCACTTAACCTTGAAGAACAAAAAATTGGCGAATGGTACTGTTTGGATGCTTTGCATATATGTTTCTTAGACTATACGGAAGCAATATATACAAAGATTTCAACCGTCTACGTGTTCCAATCATTGTTCTACATGTCGAAATTTACAAATAATTTCCTTTAAAGGATTAACAATGGGGCTCGTTGTTCACTTAAACTTGAAGAACAATAAATTGGCGAATGGTACTGTTTGGATGCTTTGCATATATGTTTCTCAGACTATATAGAAGCAATATATACAAAGATTTCAACCGTCTACCTGTTCCATTCATTGTTCTACTTGCCGAAATTTACAAATAATTTCTTTTAAAGGATTAACAATGGGGCTCGTAGTTCACTTAAACTTGAAGAGCAAAAAATTGTCGAATTGTACTGTTTGGATGCTTTGCATATATGTTTCTTAGACTATAGAGCAGCAATATATACAATGATTTCAACCGTCTACCTGTTCCATTCATTGTTCTACTTGTCGAAAGTTACAAATAATTTCCGTTAAGGGATTAACAATGGGGCTGATTGTTCACTTAAACTTGAAGGACAAAAAATTGGCTAATGGTACTGTTTGGATGCTTTGCGTACATGTTTCTTAGACTATATGGAAGCAATATATACAAGGATTTCAACCGTCTACCTGTTCCATTCATTGTTCTACTTGTCGAAAGTTACAAATAATTACCGATAAGGGATTAACCATTGGGGCTCATTGTTCACTTAAACTCGAAGAACAAAAAATTGGCGAATTGTACTGTTTGGATGCTTTGCATATATGTTTCTTAGACTATATAGAAGCAATATATAGAAGGATTTCACCCGTCTACCTGTTCCAATCATTGTTCTACTTGTCGAAATTTAGAAATAATTTCCTTTAAAGGATTAACAATGGGGCTCGTTGTTCACTTAAACTTGAAGATCAAAAAATTGACGAATGTTACTGTTTACATGCTTTGCATATAGGTTCCTTAGACTATATAGAAGCAATATATATAATGATTTCAACCGTCTACCTGTTCCATTCATTGTTCTACATGTCGAAAGTTACAAATAATTTCCGTTTCATGATTATCAATGGGGCTCGTTGTTCACTTAAACTTGAAGAACAAAAAATTGGCGAATGGTACTGTTTGGATGCTTTGCATATATGTTGCTTAGTCTATATAGAAGCAATATATACAAAGATTTCAACCGTCTACGTGTTCCAATTATTGTTCTACTTGTAGAAAGTTACAAATAGTTTCCGATAAAGGATTAACAATGTGGCTCATTGTTCACTTAACCTTGAAGAACAAAAAATTGGCGAATGGTACTGTTTGGATGCTTTGCATATATGTTTCTTAGACTATACGGAAGCAATATATACAAAGATTTCAACCGTCTACGTGTTCCAATCATTGTTCTACATGTCGAAATTTACAAATAATTTCCTTTAAAGGATTAACAATGGGGCTCATTGTTCACTTAAACTTGAAGAACAAAAAATTGGCGAATGGTACTCTTTGGATGCTTTGCATATATATTTCTTAGACTATATAGAAGCAATATATACATTGATTTCAACCGTCTACCTGTTCCATTCATTGTTCTACTTGTCGCAAGTTACAAATAATTTCCGATAAAGTATTAACAATGGGGCTCGTAGTTCACTTAAACTTGAAGATCAAATAATTGGCGAATTGTACTGTTTGGATGATATGCAGATATGTTTCTTAGACTATATAGAAGCAATATATACAAAGAATTCAACCGTCTACCTGTTCCATTCATTGTTCTATTTGTCGAAAATTACAAATAATTTCCAATAAAGGATTAACAATGGGGCTCGTAGTTCACTTAAACTCGAAGAACAAAAAAATTGGCGAATTGTACTGTTTGGATGCTTTGCATATATGTTTCTTAGACTATATAGAAGCAATATATAGAAGGATTTCACCCGTCTACCTGTTCCAATCATTGTTCTACTTGTCGAAATTTAGAAATAATTTCCTTTAAAGGATTAACAATGGGGCTCGTTGTTCACTTAAACTTGAAGATCAAAAAATTGACGAATGTTACTGTTTACATGCTTTGCATATAGGTTCCTTAGACTATATAGAAGCAATATATATAATGATTTCAACCGTCTACCTGTTCCATTCATTGTTCTACATGTCGAAAGTTACAAATAATTTCCGTTTCATGATTATCAATGGGGCTCGTTGTTCACTTAAACTTGAAGAACAAAAAATTGGCGAATGGTACTGTTTGGATGCTTTGCATATATGTTGCTTAGTCTATATAGAAGCAATATATACAAAGATTTCAACCGTCTACGTGTTCCAATTATTGTTCTACTTGTAGAAAGTTACAAATAGTTTCCGATAAAGGATTAACAATGTGGCTCATTGTTCACTTAACCTTGAAGAACAAAAAATTGGCGAATGGTACTGTTTGGATGCTTTGCATATATGTTTCTTAGACTATATAGAAGCAATATATACATTGATTTCAACCGGCTACCAGTTCCATTCATTGTTCTACTTCTCGCAAGTTACAAATAATTTCCGTTAAAGTATTAACAATGGGGCTCGTAGTTCACTCAAACTTGAAGAACAAAAAATTGGCGAATGGTACTGTTTGGATGCTTTGCATATATGTTTCTTAGATTATATAGAAGCAATATATACAAAGATTTCAACCGTCTACCTGTTCCATTCATTGTTCTACTTGTCGAAAATTACAAATAATTTCCGATAAAGGATTAACCATTGGGGCTCATTGTTCACTAAACTTGAAGAACAAAAAATTGTCGAATTGTACTGTTTGGATGCTTTGCATATATGTTTCTTAGACTATATAGCAGCAACATATACAATGATTTCAACCGTCTACCTGTTCCATTCATTGTTCTACTTGTCGAAAGTTACAAATAATTTCCGTTAAGGGATTAACAATGGGGCTGATTGTTCACTTAAACTTGAAGAACAAAAAAATGGCGAATGGTACTGTTTGGATGCTTTGCGTACAAGTTTCTTAGACTATATGGAAGCAATATATACAAAGATTTCAACCGTCTACGTGTTCCAATCATTGTTCTACTTTTCGAAATTTACAAATAATTTCCTTTAAAGGATTAACGATGGGGCTCGTTGTTCACTTAAACTTGAAGAACAAATAATTGGCGAATTGTACTGTTTGGATGATATGCAGATATGTTTCTTAGACTATATAGAAGCAATATATACAAAGAATTCAACCGTCTACCTGTTCCATTCATTGTTCTATTTGTCGAAAATTACAAATAATTTCCAATAAAGGATTAACAATGGGGCTCGTAGTTCACTTAAACTCGAAGAACAAAAAAATTGGCGAATTGTACTGTTTGGATGCTTTGCATATATGTTTCTTAGACTATATAGAAGCAATATATAGAAGGATTTCACCCGTCTACCTGTTCCAATCATTGTTCTACTTGTCGAAATTTAGAAATAATTTCCTTTAAAGGATTAACAATGGGGCTCGTTGTTCACTTAAACTTGAAGATCAAAAAATTGACGAATGTTACTGTTTACATGCTTTGCATATAGGTTCCTTAGACTATATAGAAGCAATATATATAATGATTTCAACCGTCTACCTGTTCCATTCATTGTTCTACATGTCGAAAGTTACAAATAATTTCCGTTTCATGATTATCAATGGGGCTCGTTGTTCACTTAAACTTGAAGAACAAAAAATTGGCGAATGGTACTGTTTGGATGCTTTGCATATATGTTGCTTAGTCTATATAGAAGCAATATATACAAAGATTTCAACCGTCTACGTGTTCCAATTATTGTTCTACTTGTAGAAAGTTACAAATAGTTTCCGATAAAGGATTAACAATGTGGCTCATTGTTCACTTAACCTTGAAGAACAAAAAATTGGCGAATGGTACTGTTTGGATGCTTTGCATATATGTTTCTTAGACTATACGGAAGCAATATATACAAAGATTTCAACCGTCTACGTGTTCCAATCATTGTTCTACATGTCGAAATTTACAAATAATTTCCTTTAAAGGATTAACAATGGGGCTCGTTGTTCACTTAAACTTGAAGAACAATAAATTGGCGAATGGTACTGTTTGGATGCTTTGCATATATGTTTCTCAGACTATATAGAAGCAATATATACAAAGATTTCAACCGTCTACCTGTTCCATTCATTGTTCTACTTGCCGAAATTTACAAATAATTTCTTTTAAAGGATTAACAATGGGGCTCGTAGTTCACTTAAACTTGAAGAGCAAAAAATTGTCGAATTGTACTGTTTGGATGCTTTGCATATATGTTTCTTAGACTATAGAGCAGCAATATATACAATGATTTCAACCGTCTACCTGTTCCATTCATTGTTCTACTTGTCGAAAGTTACAAATAATTTCCGTTAAGGGATTAACAATGGGGCTGATTGTTCACTTAAACTTGAAGGACAAAAAATTGGCTAATGGTACTGTTTGGATGCTTTGCGTACATGTTTCTTAGACTATATGGAAGCAATATATACAAGGATTTCAACCGTCTACCTGTTCCATTCATTGTTCTACTTGTCGAAAGTTACAAATAATTACCGATAAGGGATTAACCATTGGGGCTCATTGTTCACTTAAACTCGAAGAACAAAAAATTGGCGAATTCTACTGTTTGGATGCTTTGCATATATGTTTCTTAGACTATATAGAAGCAATATATAGAAGGATTTCACCCGTCTACCTGTTCCAATCATTGTTCTACTTGTCGAAATTTAGAAATAATTTCCTTTAAAGGATTAACAATGGGGCTCGTTGTTCACTTAAACTTGAAGATCAAAAAATTGACGAATGTTACTGTTTACATGCTTTGCATATAGGTTCCTTAGACTATATAGAAGCAATATATATAATGATTTCAACCGTCTACCTGTTCCATTCATTGTTCTACATGTCGAAAGTTACAAATAATTTCCGTTTCATGATTATCAATGGGGCTCGTTGTTCACTTAAACTTGAAGAACAAAAAATTGGCGAACGGTACTGTTTGGATGCTTTGCATATATGTTGCTTAGTCTATATAGAAGCAATATATACAAAGATTTCAACCGTCTACGTGTTCCAATTATTGTTCTACTTGTAGAAAGTTACAAATAGTTTCCGATAAAGGATTAACAATGTGGCTCATTGTTCACTTAACCTTGAAGAACAAAAAATTGGCGAATGGTACTGTTTGGATGCTTTGCATATATGTTTCTTAGACTATACGGAAGCAATATATACAAAGATTTCAACCGTCTACGTGTTCCAATCATTGTTCTACATGTCGAAATTTACAAATAATTTCCTTTAAAGGATTAACAATGGGGCTCGTTGTTCACTTAAACTTGAAGAACAATAAATTGGCGAATGGTACTGTTTGGATGCTTTGCATATATGTTTCTCAGACTATATAGAAGCAATATATACAAAGATTTCAACCGTCTACCTGTTCCATTCATTGTTCTACTTGCCGAAATTTACAAATAATTTCTTTTAAAGGATTAACAATGGGGCTCATTGTTCACTTAAACTTGAAGAACAAAAAATTGGCGAATGGTACTCTTTGGATGCTTTGCATATATATTTCTTAGACTATATAGAAGCAATATATACATTGATTTCAACCGTCTACCTGTTCCATTCATTGTTCTACTTGTCGCAAGTTACAAATAATTTCCGATAAAGTATTAACAATGGGGCTCGTAGTTCACTTAAACTTGAAGATCAAATAATTGGCGAATTGTACTGTTTGGATGATATGCAGATATGTTTCTTAGACTATATAGAAGCAATATATACAAAGAATTCAACCGTCTACCTGTTCCATTCATTGTTCTATTTGTCGAAAATTACAAATAATTTCCAATAAAGGATTAACAATGGGGCTCGTAGTTCACTTAAACTCGAAGAACAAAAAAATTGGCGAATTGTACTGTTTGGATGCTTTGCATATATGTTTCTTAGACTATATAGAAGCAATATATAGAAGGATTTCACCCGTCTACCTGTTCCAATCATTGTTCTACTTGTCGAAATTTAGAAATAATTTCCTTTAAAGGATTAACAATGGGGCTCGTTGTTCACTTAAACTTGAAGATCAAAAAATTGACGAATGTTACTGTTTACATGCTTTGCATATTGGTTCCTTAGACTATATAGAAGCAATATATATAATGATTTCAACCGTCTACCTGTTCCATTCATTGTTCTACATGTCGAAAGTTACAAATAATTTCCGTTTCATGATTATCAATGGGGCTCGTTGTTCACTTAAACTTGAAGAACAAAAAATTGGCGAATGGTACTGTTTGGATGCTTTGCATATATGTTGCTTAGTCTATATAGAAGCAATATATACAAAGATTTCAACCGTCTACGTGTTCCAATTATTGTTCTACTTGTAGAAAGTTACAAATAGTTTCCGATAAAGGATTAACAATGTGGCTCATTGTTCACTTAACCTTGAAGAACAAAAAATTGGCGAATGGTACTGTTTGGATGCTTTGCATATATGTTTCTTAGACTATATAGAAGCAATATATACATTGATTTCAACCGGCTACCAGTTCCATTCATTGTTCTACTTCTCGCAAGTTACAAATAATTTCCGTTAAAGTATTAACAATGGGGCTCGTAGTTCACTCAAACTTGAAGAACAAAAAATTGGCGAATGGTACTGTTTGGATGCTTTGCATATATGTTTCCTAGATTATATAGAAGCAATATATACAAAGATTTCAACCGTCTACCTGTTCCATTCATTGTTCTACTTGTCGAAAATTACAAATAATTTCCGATAAAGGATTAACCATTGGGGCTCATTGTTCACTAAACTTGAAGAACAAAAAATTGTCGAATTGTACTGTTTGGATGCTTTGCATATATGTTTCTTAGACTATATAGCAGCAACATATACAATGATTTCAACCGTCTACCTGTTCCATTCATTGTTCTACTTGTCGAAAGTTACAAATAATTTCCGTTAAGGGATTAACAATGGGGCTGATTGTTCACTTAAACTTGAAGGACAAAAAATTGGCTAATGGTACTGTTTGGATGCTTTGCGTACATGTTTCTTAGACTCTATGGAAGCAATATATACAAGGATTTCAACCGTCTACCTGTTCCATTCATTGTTCTACTTGTCGAAAGTTACGAATAATTACCGATAAGGGATTAACCATTGGGGCTCATTGTTCACTTAAACTTGAAGAACAAAAAATTGGCGAATTGTACTGTTTGGATGCTTTGCATATATGTTTCTTAGACTATATAGAAGCAATATATACAAAGATTTCAACCGTCTACCTGTTCCATTCACTGTTCTACTTGTCGAAAGTTACAAATAATTTCCTTTAAGGGATTAACAATGGGGATCGTAGTTTACTTAAACTTGAAGAACAAAAAATTGGCGAATTGTACTGTTTGGATGCTTTGCATAAATGTTTCTTAGACTATATAGAAGCAATATATACAATGATTTCAACAGTCTACCAGTTCCATTCATTGTTCTACTTGTCGAAAGTTACAAATAATTTCCGTTAAGGGATGAACAATGGGTCTCGTCGTTCACTTAAACTTGAAGAACAAAAAATTGGCGAATTGTACTGTTTGGATGCTTTGCATAAGTGTTTCTTAGACTATATAGAAGCAATATATACAATGATTTCAACAGTCTACCAGTTCCATTCATTGTTCTACTTTTCGAAAGTTACAAATAATTTCCGATAAAGGATTAACAATGGGGCTCATTGTTCACTTAAACGTGAAGAACAAAAAATTGGCGAATGGTACTGTTTGGATGCTTTGCATATATGTTTCTTAGACTATATGGAAGCAATATATACAAAGATTTCAACCGTCTACCTGTTCCACTCATTGTATCTACTTGTAGAAAGTTACAATTAATTTCCGTTAAATGATTAACAATGGGGCTCGTAGTTCACTTAAACTTGAAGAACAAAAAATTGGCGAATTGTACTGTTTGGATGCTTTGCGTACATGTTTCTTAGACTATATGGAAGCAATATATACAAAGATTTCAACCGTCTACCTGTTCCATTCACTGTTCTACTTATCGAAAGTTACAAATAATTTCCGTTAAGGGATTAACAATGGGGATCGTAGTTTACTTAAACTTGAAGAACAAAAAATTGGCGAATTGTACTGTTTGGATGCTTTGCATAAATGTTTCTTAGGCTATATAGAAGCAATATATACAATGATTTCAGAAGTCTACCTGTTCCATTCATTGTTCTACTTGTCGAAAGTTACAAATAATTTCCTTTAAAT
>CAXDIW010000211.1:0-95000 GCA_963989415.1 Cerceris ruficornis
AAGTATTAACAATGGGGCTCGTAGTTCACTTAAACTTGAAGATCAAATAATTGGCGAATTGTACTGTTTGGATGATTTGCATATATGTTTCTTAGACTATATAGAAGCAATATATACAAAGATTTCAACCGCCTACCTGTTCCATTCATTGTTCTACTTGTCGAAAGTTACAAATAATTTCCGTTAAGGGATTAACAATGGGGATTGTAGTTTACTTAAACTTGAAGAACAAGAAATTGGCGAATTGTACTGTTTGGATGATTTGCATATATGTTTCTTAGACTATATAGAAGCAATATATACAATGATTTCAACCGTCTACCTATTCCATTCATTGTTCTACTTGCCGAAATTTACAAATAATTTCCTTTAAAGGATTAACAATGGGGCTCGTAGTTCACTTAAACTTGAAGAACAAAAAATTGGCGAATGGTACTGTTTGGATGCTTTGCGTACATGTTTCTTAGACTATATGGAAGCAATATATACAAAGATTTCAACCGTCTACGTGTTCCAATCATTGTTCTACTTGTCGAAATTTACAAATAATTTCCGTTAAAGTATTAACAATGGGGCTCGTAGTTCACTTAAACTTGAAGATCAAATAATTGGCGAATTGTACTGTTTGGATGATTTGCATATATGTTTCTTAGACTACATAGAAGCAATATATACAAAGATTTCATCCGCCTACCTGTTCCATTCATTGTTCTACTTGTCGAAAGTTACAAATAATTTCCGTTAAGGGATTAACAATGGGGATTGTAGTTTACTTAAACTTGAAGAACAAGAAATTGGCGAATTGTACTGTTTGGATGCTTTGCATATATGTTTCTTAGACTATATAGAAGCAATATATACAATGATTTCAACCGTCTACCTGTTCCAATCATTGTTCTACTTGTCGAAATTATAAATAATTTCCTTTAAAGGATTAACAATGGGGCTCGATGTTCACTTAAACTTGAAGAACAAAAAAGTGGCGAATGGTACTGTTTGGATGCTTTGCATATATGTTTCTTAGACTATAAAGAAGCAATATATAAAAAGATTTCAACCGTCTACCTGTTCCATTCACTGTTCTACTTGTCGAAAGTTACAAATAATTTCCGTTAAAGTATTAACAATTGGGCTGGTAGTTCACTTAAACTTGAAGATCATATAATTGGCGAATTGTACTGTTTGGATGATTTGCATATATGTTTCTTAGACTATATAGAAGCAATATATACAAAGATTTCAACCGTCTACCTGTTCCATTCATTGTTCTACTTGTCGAAAGTTACAAATAATTTCCGTTAAGGGATTAACAATGGGGATTGTAATTTACTTAAACTTGAAGAACAAGAAATTGGCGAATTGTACTGTTTGGATGATTTGCATATATGTTTCTTAGACTATATAGAAGCAATATATACATTGATTTCAACCGTCTACCTATTCCATTCATTGTTCTACTTGCCGAAATTTACAAATAATTTCCTTTAAAGGATTAACAATGGGGCTCGTAGTTCACTTAAACTTGAAGATCAAATAATTGGCGAATTGTACTGTTTGGACGATTTGCATATATGTTTCTTAGACTATATAGAAGCAATATATACAAAGATTTCAACTGTCTACCTGTTCCATTCATTGATCTACTTGTCGAAAGTTACAAATAATTTCCGATAAAGGATTAACAATGGGTCTCATTGTTCACTTAAACTTGAAGAACAAAAAATTGGCGAATGGTACTGTTTGGATGCTTTGCATATATGTTTCTTAGACTATATAGAAGCAATATATACAAAGATTTCAACCGTCTACCTGTTCCATTCATTGTTCTACTTGTCGAAAGTTACAAATAATTTCCTTTAAAGGATTAACAATGGGGCTCATTGTTCACTTAAACTTGAAGAACAAAAAATTGGCGAATTGTACTGTTTGGATGCTTTGCATATATGTTTCTTAGACTATATAGAAGCAATATATACAATGATTTCAACCGTCTACCTGTTCCAATCATTGTTCTACTTGCCGAAATTTACAAATAATTTCCTTTAAAGGATTAACAATGGGGCTCGTAGTTCACTTAAACTTGAAGATCAAATAATTGGCGAATTGTACTGTTTGGATGATTTGCATATATGTTTCTGGGACTGTATAGAAGCAATATATACAAAGATTTCAACCGTCTACCTGTTCCATTCATTGATCTACTTGTCGAAAGTTACAAATAATTTCCGATAAAGGATTAACAATGGGTCTCATTGTTCACTTAAACTTGAAGTACAAAAAATTGGCGAATGGTACTGTTTGGATGCTTTGCATATATGTTTCTTAGACTATATGGAAGCAATATATACAAATATTTCAACCGTCTACGTGTTCCAATCATTGTTCTACTTGTCGAAATTTACAAATAATTTCCTTTAAAGGATTAACAATGGGGCTCGTTGTTCACTTAAACTTGAAGAACAAAAAAGTGGCGAATGGTGCTGTTTGGATGCTTTGCATATATGTCTCTTAGACTATATAGAAGCAATATATACAAAGATTTCAACCGGCTACCTGTTCCATTCATTGTTCTACTTGTCGAAATTTACAAATAATTTCCTTTAAAGGATTAACATTGGGGCTCATTGTTCACTTAAACTTGAAGAACAAAAAATTGGCGAATTGTACTGTTTGGATGCTTTGCATATATGTTTCTTAGACTATATAGAAGCAATATATACAATGATTTCAACCGTCTACCTGTTCCAATCATTGTTCTACTTGTCGAAATTTACAAATAATTTCCTTTAAAGTATTAACAATGGCGCTCGATGTTCACTTAAACTTGAAGAACAAAAAAGTGGCGAATGGTACTGTTTGGATGCTTTGCATACATGTTTCTTAGACTATAAAGAAGCAATAAATAAAAAGATTTCAACCGTCTACCTGTTCCATTCATTGTTCTACTTGTCGAAAGTTACAAATAAGTTCCGTTAAAGTATTAACAATGGGGCTCGTAGTTCACTTAAACTTGAAGAACAAAAAATTGGCGAATGGTACTGTTTGGAAGCTTTGCATATATGTTTCTTAGACTATATAGAAGCAATATATACAATGATTTCAACGGTCTACCTGTTCCATTCATTGTTCTACTTGTCGAATATTACAAATAATTTCCGTTAAGGGATTAACAATGGGGATCGTAGTTTACTTAAACTTGAAGAACTAAAAATTGGCGAATTGTACTGTTTGGATGCTTTGCATATATGTTTCTTAGACTATATAGAAGCAATATATACAATGATTTCAACCGTCTACCTGTTCCAATCATTGTTCTACTTGTCGAAATTTACAAATAATTTCCTTTAAAGGATGAACAATGGGGCTCGATGTTCACTTAAACTTGAAGAACAAAAAAGTGGCGAATGGTACTGTTTGGATGCTTTGCATATATGTTTCTTAGACTATATAGAAGCAATATATACATTAATTTCAACCGTCTACCTGTTCCATTCATTGTTCTACTTTTCGCAAGTTACAAATAATTTCCGTTAAAGTATTAACAATGGGGCTCGTAGTTCACTTAAACTTGAAGATCAAATAATTGGCGAATTGTACTGTTTGGATGATTTGCATATATGTTTCTTAGACTTTATAGAAGCAATATATACAAAGATTTCAACCGTCTACCTGTTCCATTCATTGTTCTACTTGTCGAAAGTTACAAATAATTTCCGTTAAGGCATTAACAATGGGGATCGCAGTTTACTTAAACTTGAAGAACAAGAAATTGGCGAATTGTACTGTTCGGATGCTTTGCATATATGTTTCTTAGACTATATAGAAGCAATATATACATTGATTTCAACAGTCTACCTGTTCCATTCATTGTTCTACTTGTCGAAAGTTACAAATAAGTTCCGTTAAAGTATTAACAATGGGGCTCGTAGTTCACTTAAACTTGAAGATCAAATAATTGGCGAATTGTACAGTTTGGATGCTTTGCATATATGTTTCTTAGACTATATGGAAGCAATAAATACAAAGATTTCAACCGTCTACGTGTTCCAATCATTGTTCTACTTGTCGAAATTTACAAATAATTTCCTTTAAAGGATTAACAATGGGGCTCGTTGTTCACTTAAACTTGAAGATCAAATAATTGGCGAATGGTACTGATTGGATGCTTTGCATATATGTTTCTTAGACTATATAGAAGCAATGTATACATTGATTTCAACCGGCTACCTGTTCCATTCATTGTTCTACTTGTCGAAATTTACAAATAATTTCCGTTAAAGTATTAACAATGGGGCTCGTAGTTCACTTAAACTTGAAGATCAAATAATTGGCGAATTGTACTGTTTGGATGATTTGCATATATGTTTCTTAGACTTTATAGAAGCAATATATACAAAGATTTCAACCGTCTACCTGTTCCATTCATTGTTCTACTTGTCGAAAGTTACAAATAATTTCCGTTAAGGGATTAACAATGGGGATTGTAGTTTACTTAAACTTTAAGAACAAGAAATTGGCGAATTGTACTGTTTGGATGATTTGCATATATGTTTCTTAGACTTTGTAGAAGCAATATATACAAAGATTTCAACCGTCTACCTGTTCCATTCATTGATCTACTTGTCGAAAGTTACAAATAATTTCCGATAAAGGATTAACAATGGGTCTCATTGTTCACTTAAACTTGAAGAACAAAAAATGGGCGAATGGTACTGTTTGGATGCTTTGCATATATGTTTCTTAGACTATATGGAAGCAATATATACAATTTTTTCAACCGTCTACATGATCCATTCATTGTTCTACTTGTCGATATTTACAAATAATTTCCTTTAAAGGATTAACAATGGGGCTCGTAGTTCACTTAAACTTGAAGAACAAAAAATTGGCAAATTGTACTGTTTGGATGCCTTGCATAGATGTTTCTTAGACTATTTAGAAGCAATATATAGAAAGATTTCACTCGTCTACCTGTACTATTCATTGTTCTACTTGTAGAAAGTTATAAATAATTTCCATTTCATGATTATCAATGGGGCTCGCTGTTCACTTAAACTTGAAGATCAAAAAATTGGCGATTGTTACTGTTTAGATGCTTTGCATATATGTTTCTTAGATTATATAGAAGCAATATATACAAATATTTCAACCGTCTAACTGTTCCATTCATTGTTCTACTTGTCGAAAGTTACAAATAATTTCCGTTAAGGGATTAACAATGGGGATCGTAGTTTACTTAAACTTGAAGAACAAAAAATTGGCGAATTGTACTGTTTGGATGCTTTGCATATATGTTTCTTAGACTATATAGAAGCAATATATACAAGGATTTCAACCGTCTACCTGTTCCATTCACTGTTCTACTTGTCGAAAGTTACAAATAATTTCCGATAAAGGATTAATAACGGGGCTCATTGTTCACTTAAACTTGAAGAACAAAAAATTGCCGAATGGTACTGTTTGGATGCTTTGCATATATGTTTCTTAGACTATATGGAAGCAATATATACAAAGATTTCAACCGTCTGCGTGTTCCAATCATTGTTCTAGTTGTAGAAAGTTACAATTAATTTCCGTTAAAGGATTAACAATGGGGCTCGTAGTTCACTTAAACTTGAAGAACAGGAAATTGGCGAATTGTACTGTTTGGATGCTTTGCATATATGTTTCGTAGATTATATAGAAGCAATATATACAAAGATTTCAACCGTCTACCTGTTCCATTCATTGTTCTACTTAACGAAAAATACAAATAATTTCCTATAACGGATTAACCATTGGGGCTCATTGTTCACTAAACTTGAAGAACAAAAAATTGTCGAATTGTACTGTTTGGATGCTTTGCATATATGTTACTTAGACTATATAGAAGCAATACATACAATTATTTCAACCGTCTACCTGTTCCATTCATTGTTCTACTTGTCGAAAGTAACAAATAATTTCCGTTAAGGGATTAACAATGGGGATCGTAGTTTACTTAAACTTGAAGAACAAAAAATTGGCGAATTGTACTGTTTGGATGCTTTGCATATATGTTTCTTAGACTATATAGAAGCAATATATACAAGGATTTCAACCGTCTACCTGTTCCATTCATTGTTCTACTTGTCGAAAGTTACAAATAATTTCCTTTAAAGGATTAACAATGGGGCTCGTAGTTCACTTAAACTTGAAGAACAAAAAATTGGCGAATGGTACTGTTTGGATACTTTGCATATATGTTTCTTAGACTATATAGAAGCAATATATACATTGATTTCAACCGGCTACCTGTTCCATTCATTGATCTACTTGTCGAAAGTTACAAATAATTTCCGTTAAGGGATTAACAATGGGGATTGTAGTTTACTTAAACTTGAAGAACAAAAAATTGGCGAATGGTACTGTTTGGATGCTTTGCATATATGTTTCTTAGACTATATAGAAGCAATATATACAAAGATTTCAACCGTCTACCTGTTCCATTCATTGATCTACTTGTCGAAAGTTACAATTAATTTCCGTTAAAGGATTAACAATGGGGCTCGTTGTTCACTTAAACTTGAAGAACAAAAAAGTGGCGAATGGTACTGTTTGGATGCTTTGCATATATGTTTCTTATACTATATAGAAGCAATATATACAAAGATTTCAACCGTCTACCTGTTCCATTCATTGTTCTACTTGTCGAAAGTTACAAATAATTTCCTTTAAAGGATTAACAATGGGGCTCATTGTTCACTTAAACTTGAAGAACAAAAAATTGGCGAATTGTACTGTTTGGATGCTTTGCATATATGTTTCTTAGACTATATAGAAGCAATATATACAATGATTTCAACCGTCTACCTGTTCCAATCATTGATCTACTTGTCGAAATTTACAAATAATTTCCTTTAAAGGATTAACAATGGGGCTCGATGTTCACTTAAACTTGAAGAACAAAAAAGTGGCGAATGGTACTGTTTGGATGCTTTGCATATATGTTTCTTAGACTATATAGAAGCAATATATACATTAATTTCAACCGTCTACCTGTTCCATTCATTGTTCTACTTGTCGAAATTTACAAATAATTTCCGATAAAGGATTAACCATTGGGGCTCATTGTTCACTTAAACTTGAAGAACAAAAAATTGGCGAATTGAACTGTTTGGATGCTTTGCATATATGTTTCTTAGACTATATAGAAGCAATATATACAAAGATTTCAACCGGCTACCTGTTCCATTCATTGTTCTACTTGTCGAAATTTACAAATAATTTCCTTTAATGGATTAACATTGGGGCTCATTGTTCACTTAAACTTGAAGAACAAAAAATTGGCGAATTGTACTGTTTGGATGCTTTGCATATATGTTTCTTACACTATATAGAAGCAATATATACAAAGATTTCAACCGGCTACCTGTTCCATTCATTGTTCTACTTGTCGAAATTTACAAATAATTTCCTTTAAAGGATTAACAATGGGGCTCATTGTTCACTTAAACTTGAAGAACAAAAAATTGGCGAATTGTACTGTTTGGATGCTTTGCATATATGTTTCTTAGACTATATAGAGGCAATATATACAAAGATTTCAACCGTCTACCTGTTCCATTCATTGTTCTACTTGTCGCAAGTTACAAATAATTTCCTTTAAAGGATTAACAATGGGGCTCGTAGTTCACTTAAACTTGAAGAACAAAAAATTGGCGAATTGTACTGTTTGGATGCCTTGAATAGATGTTTCTTAGACTATTTAGAAGCAATATATAGAAAGATTTCACCCGTGTACCTGTACTATTCATTGTTCTACTTGTAGAAAGTTATAAATAATTTCCATTTCATGATTATCAATGGGGCTCGCTGTTCACTTAAACTTGAAGATCAAAAAATTGGCGATTGTTACTTTTTAGATGCTTTGCATATATGTCTCTTAGATTATATAGAAGCAATATATACAAATATTTCAACCGTCTAACTGTTCCAATCATTGTTCTACTTGTCGAAATTTACAAATAATTTTCTTTAAAGGATTAACAATGGGGCTCGTTGTTCACTTAAACTTGAAGAACAAAAAAGTGGCGAATGGTACTGTTTGGATGCTTTGCATATATGTTTCTTAGACTATATAGAGGCAATATATACAAAGATTTCAACCGTCTACCTGTTCCATTCATTGTTCTACTTGTCGCAAGTTACAAATAATTTCCTTTAAAGGATTAACAATGGGGCTCGTAGTTCACTTAAACTTGAAGATCAAATAATTGGCGAATTGTACTGTTTGGATGATTTGCATATATGTTTCTTAGACTATATAGAAGCAATATATACAAAGATTTCAACCGTCTACCTGTTCCATTCATTGATCTACTTGTCGAAAGTTACAAATAATTTCCGATAAAGGATTAACAATGGGCCTCATTGTTCACTTAAACTTGAAGAACAAAAAATTGGCGAATGGTACTGTTTGGATGCTTTGCATATATGTTTCTTAGACTATATGGAAGCAATATATACAAAGATTTCAACCGTCTACGTGTTCCAATCATTGTTCTACTTGTCGAAATTTACAAATAATTTCCTTTAAAGGATTAACAATGGGGCTCGTTGTTCACTTAAACTTGAAGAACAAAAAAGTGGCGAATGGTACTGTTTGGATGCTTTGCATATATGTTTCTTAGACTATATAGAAGCAATATATACATTGATTTCAACCGTCTACCTATTCCATTCATTGTTCTACTTGCCGAAATTTACAAATAATTTCCTTTAAAGGATTAACAATGGGGCGCGTAGTTCACTTAAACTTGAAGATCAAATAATTGGCGAATTGTACTGTTTGGATGATTTGCATATATGTTTCTTAGACTATATAGAAGCAATATATACAAAGATTTCAACCGTCTACCTGTTCCATTCATTGATCTACTTGTCGAAAGTTACAAATAATTTCCGATAAAGGATTAACAATGGGTCTCATTGTTCACTTAAACTTGAAGAACAAAAAATTGGCGAATGGTACTGTTTGGATGCATTGCATATATGTTTCTTAGACTATATGGAAGCAATATATACAAAGATTTCAAACGTCTACGTGTTCCAATCATTGTTCTACTTGTCGAAATTTACAAATAATTTCCTTTAAAGGATTAACAATGGGGCTCGTTGTTCACTTAAACTTGAAGAACAAAAAAGTGGCGAATGGTACTGTTTGGATGCTTTGCATATATGTTTCTTAGACTATATAGAAGCAATATATACAATGATTTCAACCGTCTACCTGTTCCAATCATTGTTCTACTTGTCGAAATTTACAAATAATTTCCTTTAAAGGATTAACAATGGGGCTCATTGTTCACTTAAACTTGAAGAACAAAAAATTGGCGAATGGTACTGTTTGGATGCTTTGCATATATGTTTCTTAGACTATATAGAAGCAATATATACAAAGATTTCAACCGTCTACCTGTTCCATTCATTGTTCTACTTGTCGAAAGTTACAAATAATTTCCTTTAAAGGATTAACATTGGGGCTCATTGTTCACTTAAACTTGAAGAACAAAAAATTGGCGAATTGTACTGTTTGGATGCTTTGCATATATGTTTCTTAGACTATATAGAAGCAATATATACAAAGATTTCAACCGGCTACCTGTTCCATTCATTGTTCTACTTGTCGAAATTTACAAATAATTTCCGATAAAGGATTAACCATTGGGGCTCATTGTTCACTTAAACCTGAAGAACAAAAAATTGGCGAATTGTACTGTTTGGATGCTTTGCATATATGTTTCTTAGACTATATAGAAGCAATATATACAAAGATTTCAACCGTCTACCTTTTCCATTCATTGTTCTACTTGTCGAAAGTTACAATTAATTTCCGTTAAAGGATTAACAATGGGGCTCGTTGTTCACTTAAACTTGAAGAACAAAAAAGTGGCGAATGGTACTGTTTGGATGCTTTGCATATATGTTTCTTAGACTATATAGAAGCAATATATACATTGATTTCAACCGTCTACCTATTCCATTCATTGTTCTACTTGCCGAAATTTACAAATAATTTCCTTTAAAGGATTAACAATGGGGCTCGTAGTTCACTTAAACTTGAAGATCAAATAATTGGCGAATTGTACTGTTTGGATGATTTGCATATATGTTTCTTAGACAGTATAGAAGCAATATATACAAAGATTTCAACCGTCTACCTGTTCCATTCATTGATCTACTTGTCGAAATTTACAAATAATTTCCTTTAAAGGATTAACAATGGGGCTCGTTGTTCACTTAAACTTGAAGAACAAAAAAGTGGCGAATGGTGCTGTTTGGATGCTTTGCATATATGTTTCTTAGACTATATAGAAGCAATATATACATTGATTTCAACCGTCTACCTGTTCCATTCATTGTTCTACTTGTCGAAAGTTACAAATAAGTTCCGTTAAAGTATTAACAATGGGGCTCGTAGTTCACTTAAACTTGAAGATCAAATAATTGGCGAATTGTACTGTTTGGATGATTTGCATATATGTTTCTTAGACTTTATAGTAGCAATATATACAAAGATTTCAACCGTCTACCTGTTCCATTCATTGATCTACTTGTCGAAAGTTACAAATAATTACCGATAAAGGATTAAACATTGGGGCTCATTGTTCACTTAAACTTGAAGAACAAAAAATTGGCGAATTTGACTGTTTGGATGCTTTGCGTACATGTTTCTTAGACTATATGGAAGCAATATATACATTGATTTCAACCGTCTACCTATTCCATTCATTGTTCTACTTGCCGAAATTTACAAATAATTTCCTTTAAAGGATTAACAATGGGGCTCGTAGTTCACTTAAACTTGAAGATCAAATAATTGGCGAATTGTACTGTTTGGATGATTTGCATATATGTTTCTTAGACTGTATAGAAGCAATATATAGAAAGATTTCACCCGTGTACCTGTACTATTCATTGTTCTACTTGTAGAAAGTTATAAATAATTTCCATTTCATGATTATCAATGGGGCTCGCTGTTCACTTAAACTTGAAGATCAAAAAATTGGCGATTGTTACTTTTTAGATGCTTTGCATATATGTTTCTTAGACTATATAGAACCAATATATACAATGATTTCAACAGTCTACCTGTTCCATTCATTGTTCTACTTGTCGAAATTTACAAATAATTTCCTTTGAAGGATTAACAATGGGGCTCGTAGTTCACTTAAACTTGAAGAACAAAAAATTGGCGAATGGTACTGTTTGGATGCTTTGCATATATGTTTCTTAGATTATATAGAAGCAATATATACAAAGATTTCAACCGTCTACCTGTTCCATTCATTGATCTACTTGTCGAAATTTACAAATAATTTCCGATAAAGGATTAACAATGGGTCTCATTGTTCACTTAAACTTGAAGATCAAAAAATTGGCGAATGGTACTGTTTGGATGCTTTGCATATATGTTTCTTAGACTATATGGAAGCAATATATACAAATATTTCAACCGTCTACGTGTTCCAATCATTGTTCTACTTGTCGAAATTTACAAATAATTTCCTTTAAAGGATTAACAATGGGGCTCGTTGTTCACTTAAACTTGAAGAACAAAAAAGTGGCGAATGGTACTGTTTGGATGCTTTGCATATATGTTTCTTAGACTATATAGAAGCAATATATACATTGATTTCAACCGTCTACCTGTTCCATTCATTGTTCTACTTGTCGAAAGTTACAAATAAGTTCCGTTAAAGTATTAACAATGGGGCTCGTAGTTCACTTAAACTTGAAGATCAAATAATTGGCGAATTGTACTGTTTGGATGATTTGCATATATGTTTCTTAGACTTTATAGAAGCAATATATACAAAGATTTCAACCATCTACCTGTTCCATTCATTGATCTACTTGTCGAAAGTTACAAATAATTTCCGATAAAGGATTAACAATGGGTCTCATTGTTCACTTAAACTTGAAGAACAAAAAATTGGCGAATGGTACTGTTTGGAAGCTTTGCATATATGTTTCTTAGACTATATGGAAGCAATATATACAAAGATTTCAACCGTCTACGTGTTCCAATCATTGTTCTACTTGTCGAAATTTACAAATAATTTCCTTTAAAGGATTAACAATGGGGCTCGTTGTTCACTTAAACTTGAAGAACAAAAAAGTGGCGAATGGTACTGTTTGGATTCTTTGCATATATGTTTCTTAGACTATATAGAAGCAATATATACATTGATTTCAACCGTCTACCTGTTCCATTCATTGTTCTACTTGTCGCAAGTTACAAATAATTTCCGTTAAAGTATTAACAATGGGGCTTTTAGTTCACTTAAACTTGAAGATCAAATAATTGGCGAATTGTACTGTTTGGATGATTTGCATATATGTTTCTTAGACTTTATAGAAGCAATATATACAAAGATTTCAACCGTCTACGTGTTCCAATCATTGTTCTACTTGTCGAAATTTACAAATAATTTCCTTTAAAGGATTAACAATGAGGCTCGTTGTTCACTTAAACTTGAAGAACAAAAAATTGGCGAATGGTACTGTTTGGATACTTTGCATATATGTTTCTTAGACTACATAGAAGCAATATATACATTGATTTCAACCGTCTACCTGTTCCATTCATTGTTCTACTTGTCGAAAGTTACAAATAATTTCCGATAAAGGATTAACAATGGGGCTCGTTGTTCACTTAAACTTGAAGAACAAAAAAGTGGCGAATGGTACTGTTTGGATGCTTTGCATATATGTTTCTTATATTATATAGAAGCAATATATACAAAGATTTCAACCGTCTACCTGTTCCATTCACTGTTCTACTTGTCGAAAGTTACAAATAATTTCCGTTAAGGGATTAACAATGGGGATCGTAGTTCACTTAAACTTGAAGAACAAAAAATTGGCGAATTGTACTGTTTGGATGCTTTGCGTACATGTTTCTTAGACTATATGGAAGCAATATATACAAAGATTTCAACCGTATACGTGTTCCAATCATTGTTCTACTTGTCGAAATTTACAAATAATTTCCTTTAAAGGATTAACAATGGGGCTCGTTGTTCACTTAAACTTGAAGAACAAAAAAGTGGCGAATGGTACTGTTTGGATGCTTTGCATATATGTTTCTTAGACTATATAGAAGCAATATATACATTGATTTCAACCGTCTACCTGTTCCATTCATTGTTCTACTTGTCGAAAGTTACAAATAAGTTCCGTTAAAGTATTAACAATGGGGCTCGTAGTTCACTTAAACTTGAAGATCAAATAATTGGCGAATTGTACTGTTTGGATGATTTGCATATATGTTTCATAGACTTTATAGAAGCAATACATACAAAGATTTCAACCGCATACCTGTTCCATTCATTGATCTACTTGTCGAAAGTTACAAATAATTACCGATAAAGGATTAAACATTGGGGCTCATTGTTCACTTAAACTTGAAGAACAAAAAATTGGCGAATTGTACTGTTTGGATGCTTTGCGTACATGTTTCTTAGACTATATGGAAGCAATATATACAAAGATTTCAACCGTCTACGTGTTCCAATCATTGTTCTACTTGTAGAAAGTTACAATTAATTTCCGTTAAGGGATTAACAATGGGGCTCGTAGTTCACTTAAACTTGAAGAACAAAAAATTGGCGAATGGTACTGTTTGGATGCTTTGCATATATGTTTCTTAGACTATATAGAAGCAATGTATACATTGATTTCAACCGGCTACCTGTTCCAATCATTGTTCTACTTGTCGAAATTTACAAATAATTTCCTTTAAAGGATTAACAATGAGGCTCGTTGTTCACTTAAACTTGAAGAACAAAAAATTGGCGAATGGTACTGTTTGGATACTTTGCATATATGTTTCTTAGACTACATAGAAGCAATATATACATTGATTTCAACCGTCTACCTGTTCCATTCATTGTTCTACTTGTCGAAAGTTACAAATAATTTCCGATAAAGGATTAACAATGGGGCTCGTTGTTCACTTAAACTTGAAGAACAAAAAAGTGGCGAATGGTACTGTTTGGATGCTTTGCATATATGTTTCTTATATTATATAGAAGCAATATAAACAAATATTTCAACCGTCTACGTGTTCCAATCATTGTTCTACTTGTCGAAATTTACAAATAATTTCCTTTAAAGGATTAACAATGGGGCTCGTTGTTCACTTAAACTTGAAGAACAAAAAAGTGGCGAATGGTACTGTTTGGATGCTTTGCATATATGTTTCTTAGACTATAAAGAAGCAATATATAAAAAGATTTCAACCGTCTACCTGTTCCATTCATTGTTCTACTTGTCGAAAGTTACAAATAAGTTCCGTTAAAGTATTAACAATGGGGCTCGTAGTTCACTTAAACTTGAAGGTCAAATAATTGGCGAATTGTACTGTTTGGATGATTTGCATATATGTTTCATAGACTTTATAGAAGCAATATATACAAAGATTTCAACCGTCTACCTGTTCCATTCATTGATCTACTTGTCGAAAGTTACAAATAATTTCCGATAAAGGATTAACAATGGGTCTCATTGTTCACTTAAACTTGAAGAACAAAAAATTGGCGAATGGTACTGTTTGGATGCTTTGCATATATCTTTCTTAGACTATATGGAAGCAATTTATACAATGATTTCAACCGTCTACCTGTTCCATTCATTGTTCTACTTGTCGAAAGTTACAAATAATTTCCGATAAAGGATTAACAATGGGTCTCATTGTTCACTTAAACTTGAAGAACAAAAAATTGGCGAATGGTACTGTTTGGATGCATTGCATATATGTTTCTTAGACTATATGGAAGCAATATATACAAAGATTTCAACCGTCTACGTGTTCCAATCATTGTTCTACTTGTCGAAATTGACAAATAATTTCCTTTAAAGGATTAACAATGGGGCTCGTTGTTCACTTAAACTTGAAGAACAAAAAAGTGGCGAATGGTACTGTTTGGATGCTTTGCATATATGTTTCTTAGACTATATAGAAGCAATATATACATTGATTTCAACCGTCTACCTGTTCCATTCATTGTTCTACTTGTCGAAAGTTACAAATAAGTTCCGTTAAAGTATTAACAATGGGGCTCGTAGTTCACTTAAACTTGAAGATCAAATAATTGGCGAATTGTACTGTTTGGATGATTTGCATATATGTTTCTTAGACTATATAGAAGCAATATATACAAAGATTTCAACCGCCTACCTGTTCCATTCATTGATCTACTTGTCGAAAGTTACAAATAATTTCCGTTAAGGGATTAACAATGGGGATTGTAGTTTACTTAAACTTGAAGAACAAGAAATTGGCGAATTGTACTGTTTGGATGATTTGCATATATGTTTCTTAGACTATATAGAAGCAATATATACAATGATTTCAACCGTCTACCTATTCCATTCATTGTTCTACTTGCCGAAATTTACAAATAATTTCCTTTAAAGGATTAACAATGGGGCTCGTAGTTCACTTAAACTTGAAGAACAAAAAATTGGCGATTGGTACTGTTTGGATACTTTGCATAAATGTTTCTTAGACTATATAGAAGCAATATATACATTGATTTCAACCGGTTACCTGTTCCATTCATTGTTCTACTTGTCGAAATTTACAAATAATTTCCGTTAAAGTATTAACAATGGGGCTCGTAGTTCACTTAAACTTGAAGATCAAATAATTGGCGAATTGTACTGTTTGGATGATTTGCATATATGTTTCTTAGACTATATAGAAGCAATATATACAAAGATTTCAACCGTCTACCTGTTCCATTCATCGATCTACTTGTCGAAAGTTACAAATAATTTCCGTTAAAGTATTAACAATGGGGCTCGTAGTTCACTTAAACTTGAAGATCAAATAATTGGCGAATTGTACTGTTTGGATGATTTGCATATATGTTTCTTAGACTATATAGAAGCAATATATACAAAGATTTCAACCGCCTACCTGTTCCATTCATTGTTCTACTTGTCGAAAGTTACAAATAATTTCCGTTAAGGGATTAACAATGGGGATTGTAGTTTACTTAAACTTGAAGAACAAGAAATTGGCGAATTGTACTGTTTGGATGATTTGCATATATGTTTCTTAGACTATATAGAAGCAATATATACAATGATTTCAACCGTCTACCTATTCCATTCATTGTTCTACTTGCCGAAATTTACAAATAATTTCCTTTAAAGGATTAACAATGGGGCTCGTAGTTCACTTAAACTTGAAGAACAAAAAATTGGCGAATGGTACTGTTTGGATGCTTTGCGTACATGTTTCTTAGACTATATGGAAGCAATATATACAAAGATTTCAACCTTCTACGCGTTCCAATCATTGTTCTACTTGTCGAAATTTACAAATAATTTCCTTTAAAGGATTAACAATGGGGCTCGTTGTTCACTTAAACTTGAAGAACAAAAAAGTGGCGAATTGTACTGTTTGGATGCTTTGCATATATGTTTCTTAGACTATAAAGAAGCAATATATAAAAAGATTTCAACCGTCTACCTGTTCCATTCACTGTTCTACTTGTCGAAAGTTACAAATAATTTCCGTTAAAGTATTAACAATGGGGCTCGTAGTTCACTTAAACTTGAAGATCAAATAATTGGCGAATTGTACTGTTTGGATGATTTGCATATATGTTTCTTAGACTATATAGAAGCAATATATACAAAGATTTCAACCGCCTACCTGTTCCATTCATTGTTCTACTTGTCGAAAGTTACAAATAATTTCCGTTAAGGGATTAACAATGGGGATTGTAGTTTACTTAAACTTGAAGAACAAGAAATTGGCGAATTGTACTGTTTGGATGATTTGCATATATGTTTCTTAGACTATATAGAAGCAATATATACAATGATTTCAACCGTCTACCTATTCCATTCATTGTTCTACTTGCCGAAATTTACAAATAATTTCCTTTAAAGGATTAACAATGGGGCTCGTAGTTCACTTAAACTTGAAGAACAAAAAATTGGCGAATGGTACTGTTTGGATGCTTTGCGTACATGTTTCTTAGACTATATGGAAGCAATATATACAAAGATTTCAACCTTCTACGCGTTCCAATCATTGTTCTACTTGTCGAAATTTACAAATAATTTCCTTTAAAGGATTAACAATGGGGCTCGTTGTTCACTTAAACTTGAAGAACAAAAAAGTGGCGAATGGTACTGTTTGGATGCTTTGCATATATGTTTCTTTTACTATATGGAAGCAATATATACAAAGATTTCAACCGTCTACCTGTTCCATTCATTGTTCTACTTGTCGAAAGTTACAAATAATTTCCTTTAAGGGATTAACAATGGGGCTCATTGTTCACTTAAACTTGAAGAACAAAAAATTGGCGAATTGTACTGTTTGGATGCTTTGCATATATGTTTCTTAGACTATATAGAAGCAATATATACAATGATTTCAACCGTCTACCTGTTCCAATCATTGTTCTACTTGTCGAAATTTACAAATAATTTCCTTTAAAGGATTAACAATGGGGCTCATTGTTCACTTAAACTTGAAGAACAAAAAATTGGCGAATGGTACTGTTTGGATGCTTTGCATATATGTTTCTTAGACTATATAGAAGCAATATATACAAAGATTTCAACCGTCTACCTGTTCCATTCATTGTTCTACTTGTCGAAAGTTACAAATAATTTCCTTTAAAGGATTAACAATGGGGCTCATTGTTCACTTAAACTTGAAGAACAAAAAATTGGCGAATTGTACTGTTTGGATGCTTTGCATATATGTTTCTTAGACTATATAGAAGCAATATATACAATGATTTCAACCGTCTACCTGTTCCAATCATTGTTCTACTTGCCGAAATTTACAAATAATTTCCTTTAAAGGATTAACAATGGGGCTCGTAGTTCACTTAAACTTGAAGATCAAATAATTGGCGAATTGTACTGTTTGGATGATTTGCATATATGTTTCTGGGACTGTATAGAAGCAATATATACAAAGATTTCAACCGTCTACCTGTTCCATTCATTGATCTACTTGTCGAAAGTTACAAATAATTTCCGATAAAGGATTAACAATGGGTCTCATTGTTCACTTAAACTTGAAGTACAAAAAATTGGCGAATGGTACTGTTTGGATGCTTTGCATATATGTTTCTTAGACTATATGGAAGCAATATAAACAAATATTTCAACCGTCTACGTGTTCCAATCATTGTTCTACTTGTCGAAATTTACAAATAATTTCCTTTAAAGGATTAACAATGGGGCTCGTTGTTCACTTAAACTTGAAGAACAAAAAAGTGGCGAATGGTGCTGTTTGGATGCTTTGCATATATGTCTCTTAGACTATATAGAAGCAATATATACATTGATTTCAACCGTCTACCTGTTCCATTCATTGTTCTACTTGTCGAAAGTTACAAATAAGTTCCGTTAAAGTATTAACAATGGGGCTCGTAGTTCACTTAAACTTGAAGATCAAATAATTGGCGAATTGTACTGTTTGGATGATTTGCATATATGTTTCTTAGACTTTATAGTAGCAATATATACAAAGATTTCAACCGTCTACCTGTTCCATTCATTGATCTACTTGTCGAAAGTTACAAATAATTACCGATAAAGGATTAAACATTGGGGCTCATTGTTCACTTAAACTTGAAGAACAAAAAATTGGCGAATTTGACTGTTTGGATGATTTGCGTACATGTTTCTTAGACTATATGGAAGCAATATATACAAAGATTTCAACCGTCTACGTGTTCCAATCATTGTTCTACTTGTAGAAAGTTACAATTAATTTCCGTTAAGGGATTAACAATGGGGCTCGTAGTTCACTTAAACTTGAAGAACAAAAAATTGGCGAATGGTACTGTTTGGATGCTTTGCATATATGTTTCTTAGACTATATAGAAGCAATGTATACATTGATTTCAACCGGCTACCTGTTCCATTCATTGTTCTACTTGTCGAAATTTACAAATAATTTCCTTTAAAGGATTAACAATGGGGCTCGTTGTTCACTTAAACTTGAAGAACAAAAAAGTGGCGAATGGTACTGTTTGGATGCTTTGCATATATGTTTCTTTTACTATATAGAAGCAATATATACAAAGATTTCAACCGTCTACCTGTTCCATTCATTGTTCTACTTGTCGAAAGTTACAAATAATTTCCTTTAAGGGATTAACAATGGGGCTCATTGTTCACTTAAACTTGAAGAACAAAAAATTGGCGAATTGTACTGTTTGGATGCTTTGCATATATGTTTCTTAGACTATATAGAAGCAATATATACAATGATTTCAACCGTCTACCTGTTCCAATCATTGTTCTACTTGTCGAAATTTACAAATAATTTCCTTTAAAGGATTAACAATGGGGCTCGATGTTCACTTAAACTTGAAGAACAAAAAAGTGGCGAATGGTACTGTTTGGATGCTTTGCATATATGTTTCTTAGACTATAAAGAAGCAATATATAAAAAGATTTCAACCGTCTACCTGTTCCATTCACTGTTCTACTTGTCGAAAGTTACAAATAATTTCCGTTAAAGTATTAACAATGGGGCTCGTAGTTCACTTAAACTTGAAGAACAAAAAATTGGCGATTGGTACTGTTTGGATACTTTGCATAAATGTTTCTTAGACTATATAGAAGCAATATATACATTGATTTCAACCGGCTACCTGTTCCATTCATTGTTCTACTTGTCGAAATTTACAAATAATTTCCGTTAAAGTATTAACAATTGGGCTGGTAGTTCACTTAAACTTGAAGATCAAATAATTGGCGAATTGTACTGTTTGGATGATTTGCATATATGTTTCTTAGACTATATAGAAGCAATATATACAAAGATTTCAACCGTCTACCTGTTCCATTCATTGTTCTACTTGTCGAAAGTTACAAATAATTTCCGTTAAGGGATTAACAATGGGGATTGTAATTTACTTAAACTTGAAGAACAAGAAATTGGCGAATTGTACTGTTTGGATGATTTGCATATATGTTTCTTAGACTATATAGAAGCAATATATACATTGATTTCAACCGTCTACCTATTCCGTTCATTGTTCTACTTGCCGAAATTTACAAATAATTTCCTTTAAAGGATTAACAATGGGGCTCGTAGTTCACTTAAACTTGAAGATCAAATAATTGGCGAATTGTACTGTTTGGATGATTTGCATATATGTTTCTTAGACTATATAGAA
Source organism: Cerceris ruficornis (assembly GCA_963989415.1). Classification (NCBI taxonomy): domain Eukaryota; kingdom Metazoa; phylum Arthropoda; class Insecta; order Hymenoptera; family Crabronidae; genus Cerceris; species Cerceris ruficornis. The sequence continues at coordinate 20,199 of CAXDIW010000211.1, forward strand.
GCAATATATACAAAGATTTCAACTGTCTACCTGTTCCATTCATTGATCTACTTGTCGAAAGTTACAAATAATTTCCGATAAAGGATTAACAATGGGTCTCATTGTTCACTTAAACTTGAAGAACAAAAAATTGGCGAATGGTACTGTTTGGATGCTTTGCATATATGTTTCTTAGACTATATAGAAGCAATATATACAAAGATTTCAACCGTCTACCTGTTCCATTCATTGTTCTACTTGTCGAAAGTTACAAATAATTTCCTTTAAAGGATTAACAATGGGGCTCATTGTTCACTTAAACTTGAAGAACAAAAAATTGGCGAATTGTACTGTTTGGATGCTTTGCATATATGTCTCTTAGACTATATAGAAGCAATATATACAATGATTTCAACCGTCTACCTGTTCCATTCATTGTTCTACTTGTCGAAAGTTACAAATAAGTTCCGTTAAAGTATTAACAATGGGGCTCGTAGTTCACTTAAACTTGAAGATCAAATGATTGGCGAATTGTACTGTTTGGATGATTTGCATATATGTTTCTTAGGCTTTATAGTAGCAATATATACAAAGATTTCAACCGTCTACCTGTTCCATTCATTGATCTACTTGTCGAAAGTTACAAATAATTACCGATAAAGGATTAAACATTGGGGCTCATTGTTCACTTAAACTTGAAGAACAAAAAATTGGCGAATTTGACTGTTTGGATGCTTTGCGTACATGTTTCTTAGACTATATGGAAGCAATATATACAAAGATTTCAACCGTCTACGTGTTCCAATCATTGTTCTACTTGTAGAAAGTTACAATTAATTTCCGTTAAGGGATTAACAATGGGGCTCGTAGTTCACTTAAACTTGAAGAACAAAAAATTGGCGAATGGTACTGTTTGGATGCTTTGCATATATGTTTCTTAGACTATATAGAAGCAATGTATACATTGATTTCAACCGGCTACCTGTTCCATTCATTGTTCTACTTGTCGAAATTTACAAATAATTTCCTTTAAAGGATTAACAATGGGGCTCGTTGTTCACTTAAACTTGAAGAACAAAAAATCGGCGAATTGTACTGTTTGGATGCTTTGCATATATATTTCTTAGACTATATAGAAGCAATATATACAATAATTTCAACAGTCTACCTGTTCCATTCATTGTTCTACTTGTCGAAATTCACAAATAATTTCCTTTAAAGGATTAACAATGGGACTCGTAGTTCACTTAAACTTGAAGAACAAAAAATTGGCGAATTGTACTGTTTGGATGATTTGCATATATGTTTCTTAGACTATATAGAAGCAATATATACATTGATTTCAACCGTCTACCTATTCCATTCATTGTTCTACTTGCCGAAATTTACAAATAATTTCTTTTAAAAGATTAACAATGGGGCTCGTAGTTCACTTAAACTTGAAGATCAAATAATTGGCGAATTGTACTTTTTGGATGATTTGCATATATGTTTCTTAGACTTTATAGAAGCAATATATACAAAGATTTCAACCGTCTACCTGTTCCATTCATTGATCTACTTGTCGAAAGTTACAAATAATTTCCGATAAAGGATTAACAATGGGTCTCATTGTTCACTTAAACTTGAAGAACAAAAAATTGGCGAATGGTACTGTTTGGATGCTTTGCATATATGTTTCTTAGACTATATGGAAGCAATATATACAAATATTTCAACCGTCTACGTGTTCCAATCATTGTTCTACTTGTCGAAATTTACAAATAATTTCCTTTAAAGGATTAACAATGGGGCTCGTTGTTCACTTAAACTTGAAGAACAAAAAAGTGGCGAATGGTACTGTTTGGATGCTTTGCATATATGTTTCTTAGACTATAAAGAAGCAATATATAAAAAGATTTCAACCGTCTACCTGTTCCATTCATTGTTCTACTTGTCGAAAGTTACAAATAAGTTCCGTTAAAGTATTAACAATGGGGCTCGTAGTTCACTTAAACTTGAAGGTCAAATAATTGGCGAATTGTACTGTTTGGATGATTTGCATATATGTTTCATAGACTTTATAGAAGCAATATATACAAAGATTTCAACCGTCTACCTGTTCCATTCATTGATCTACTTGTCGAAAGTTACAAATAATTTCCGATAAAGGATTAACAATGGGTCTCATTGTTCACTTAAACTTGAAGAACAAAAAATTGGCGAATGGTACTGTTTGGATGCTTTGCATATATCTTTCTTAGACTATATGGAAGCAATTTATACAATGATTTCAACCGTCTACCTGTTCCATTCATTGTTCTACTTGTCGAAAGTTACAAATAATTTCCGATAAAGGATTAACAATGGGTCTCATTGTTCACTTAAACTTGAAGAACAAAAAATTGGCGAATGGTACTGTTTGGATGCATTGCATATATGTTTCTTAGACTATATGGAAGCAATATATACAAAGATTTCAACCGTCTACGTGTTCCAATCATTGTTCTACTTGTCGAAATTGACAAATAATTTCCTTTAAAGGATTAACAATGGGGCTCGTTGTTCACTTAAACTTGAAGAACAAAAAAGTGGCGAATGGTACTGTTTGGATGCTTTGCATATATGTTTCTTAGACTATATAGAAGCAATATATACATTGATTTCAACCGTCTACCTGTTCCATTAATTGTTCTACTTGTCGAAATTTACAAATAAGTTCCGTTAAAGTATTAACAATGGGGCTCGTAGTTCACTTAAACTTGAAGATCAAATAATTGGCGAATTGTACTGTTTGGATGATTTGCATATATGTTTCTTAGACTATATAGAAGCAATATATACAAAGATTTCAACCGCCTACCTGTTCCATTCATTGATCTACTTGTCGAAAGTTACAAATAATTTCCGTTAAGGGATTAACAATGGGGATTGTAGTTTACTTAAACTTGAAGAACAAGAAATTGGCGAATTGTACTGTTTGGATGATTTGCATATATGTTTCTTAGACTATATAGAAGCAATATATACAATGATTTCAACCGTCTACCTATTCCATTCATTGTTCTACTTGCCGAAATTTACAAATAATTTCCTTTAAAGGATTAACAATGGGGCTCGTAGTTCACTTAAACTTGAAGAACAAAAAATTGGCGATTGGTACTGTTTGAATACTTTGCATAAATGTTTCTTAGACTATATAGAAGCAATATATACATTGATTTCAACCGGTTACCTGTTCCATTCATTGTTCTACTTGTCGAAATTTACAAATAATTTCCGTTAAAGTATTAACAATGGGGCTCGTAGTTCACTTAAACTTGAAGATCAAATAATTGGCGAATTGTACTGTTTGGATGATTTGCATATATGTTTCTTAGACTATATAGAAGCAATATATACAAAGATTTCAACCGTCTACCTGTTCCATTCATTGATCTACTTGTCGAAAGTTACAAATAATTTCCGTTAAAGGATTAACAATGGGTCTCATTGTTCACTTAAACTTGAAGAACAAAAAATTGGCGAATGGTACTGTTTGGATGCTTTGCATATATGTTTCTTAGACTATATGGAAGCAATATATACAAATATTTCAACCGTCTACGTGTTCCAATCATTGTTCTACTTGTCGAAATTTACAAATAATTTCCTTTAAAGGATTAACAATGGGGCTCGTTGTTCACTTAAACTTGAAGAACAAAAAAGTGGCGAATTGTACTGTTTGGATGCTTTGCATATATGTTTCTTAGACTATAAAGAAGCAATATATAAAAAGATTTCAACCGTCTACCTGTTCCATTCACTGTTCTACTTGTCGAAAGTTACAAATAATTTCCGTTAAAGTATTAACAATGGGGCTCGTAGTTCACTTAAACTTGAAGATCAAATAATTGGCGAATTGTACTGTTTGGATGATTTGCATATATGTTTCTTAGACTATATAGAAGCAATATATACAAAGATTTCAACCGCCTACCTTTTCCATTCATTGTTCTACTTGTCGAAAGTTACAAATAATTTCCGTTAAGGGATTAACAATGGGGATTGTAGTTTACTTAAACTTGAAGAACAAGAAATTGGCGAATTGTACTGTTTGGATGATTTGCATATATGTTTCTTAGACTATATAGAAGCAATATATACAATGATTTCAACCGTCTACCTATTCCATTCATTGTTCTACTTGCCGAAATTTACAAATAATTTCCTTTAAAGGATTAACAATGGGGCTCGTAGTTCACTTAAACTTGAAGAACAAAAAATTGGCGAATGGTACTGTTTGGATGCTTTGCGTACATGTTTCTTAGACTATATGGAAGCAATATATACAAAGATTTCAACCGTCTACGTGTTCCAATCATTGTTCTACTTGTCGAAATTTACAAATAATTTCCGTTAAAGTATTAACAATGGGGCTCGTAGTTCACTTAAACTTGAAGATCAAATAATTGGCGAATTGTACTGTTTGGATGATTTGCATATATGTTTCTTAGACTATATAGAAGCAATATATACAAAGATTTCATCCGCCTACCTGTTCCATTCATTGTTCTACTTGTCGAAAGTTACAAATAATTTCCGTTAAGGGATTAACAATGGGGATTGTAGTTTACTTAAACTTGAAGAACAAGAAATTGGCGAATTGTACTGTTTGGATGCTTTGCATATATGTTTCTTAGACTATATAGAAGCAATATATACAATGATTTCAACCGTCTACCTGTTCCAATCATTGTTCTACTTGTCGAAATTTACAAATAATTTCCTTTAAAGGATTAACAATGGGGCTCGATGTTCACTTAAACTTGAAGAACAAAAAAGTGGCGAATGGTACTGTTTGGATGCTTTGCATATATGTTTCTTAGACTATAAAGAAGCAATATATAAAAAGATTTCAACCGTCTACCTGTTCCATTCACTGTTCTACTTGTCGAAAGTTACAAATAATTTCCGTTAAAGTATTAACAATTGGGCTGGTAGTTCACTTAAACTTGAAGATCATATAATTGGCGAATTGTACTGTTTGGATGATTTGCATATATGTTTCTTAGACTATATAGAAGCAATATATACAAAGATTTCAACCGTCTACCTGTTCCATTCATTGTTCTACTTGTCGAAAGTTACAAATAATTTCCGTTAAGGGATTAACAATGGGGATTGTAATTTACTTAAACTTGAAGAACAAGAAATTGGCGAATTGTACTGTTTGGATGATTTGCATATATGTTTCTTAGACTATATAGAAGCAATATATACATTGATTTCAACCGTCTACCTATTCCATTCATTGTTCTACTTGCCGAAATTTACAAATAATTTCCTTTAAAGGATTAACAATGGGGCTCGTAGTTCACTTAAACTTGAAGAGCAAAAAATTGGCGAATTGTACTGTTTGGACGCTATGCATATATGTTTCTTAGACTATATAGAAGCAATATATACAATGATTTCAACCGTCTACCTATTCCATTCATTGATCTACTTGTCGAAAGTTACAAATAATTTCCGATAAAGGATTAACAATGGGTCTCATTGTTCACTTAAACTTGAAGTACAAAAAATTGGCGAATGGTACTGTTTGGATGCTTTGCATATATGTTTCTTAGACTATATGGAAGCAATATATACAAATATTTCAACCGTCTACGTGTTCCAATCATTGTTCTACTTGTCGAAATTTACAAATAATTTCCTTTAAAGGATTAACAATGGGGCTCGTTGTTCACTTAAACTTGAAGAACAAAAAAGTGGCGAATGGTGCTGTTTGGATGCTTTGCATATATGTCTCTTAGACTATATAGAAGCAATATATACATTGATTTCAACCGTCTACCTGTTCCATTCATTGTTCTACTTGTCGAAAGTTACAAATAAGTTCCGTTAAAGTATTAACAATGGGGCTCGTAGTTCACTTAAACTTGAAGATCAAATAATTGGCGAATTGTACTGTTTGGATGATTTGCATATATGTTTCTTAGACTTTATAGTAGCAATATATACAAAGATTTCAACCGTCTACCTGTTCCATTCATTGATCTACTTGTCGAAAGTTACAAATAATTACCGATAAAGGATTAAACATTGGGGCTCATTGTTCACTTAAACTTGAAGAACAAAAAATTGGCGAATTTGACTGTTTGGATGCTTTGCGTACATGTTTCTTAGACTATATGGAAGCAATATATACAAAGATTTCAACCGTCTACGTGTTCCAATCATTGTTCTACTTGTAGAAAGTTACAATTAATTTCCGTTAAGGGATTAACAATGGGGCTCGTAGTTCACTTAAACTTGAAGAACAAAAAATTGGCGAATGGTACTGTTTGGATGCTTTGCATATATGTTTCTTAGACTATATAGAAGCAATATATACATTGATTTCAACCGGCTACCTGTTCCATTCATTGTTCTACTTGTCGAAATTTACAAATAATTTCCGATAAAGGATTAACCATTGGGGCTCATTGGTCACTTAAACTTGAAGAACAAAAAATTGGCGAATTGTACTGTTTGGATGCTTTGCATATATGTTTCTTAGACTATATAGAAGCAATATATACAAAGATTTCAACCGGCTACCTGTTCCATTCATTGTTCTACTTGTCGAAATTTACAAATAATTTCCTTTAAAGGATTAACATTGGGGCTCATTGTTCACTTAAACTTGAAGAACAAGAAATTGGCGAATTGTACTGTTTGGATGCTTTGCATATATGTTTCTTAGACTATATAGAAGCAATATATACAATGATTTCAACCGTCTACCTGTTCCAATCATTGTTCTACTTGTCGAAATTTACAAATAATTTCCTTTAAAGGATTAACAATGGCGCTCGATGTTCACTTAAACTTGAAGAACAAAAAAGTGGCGAATGGTACTGTTTGGATGCTTTGCATATATGTTTCTTAGACTATAAAGAAGCAATATATAAAAAGATTTCAACCGTCTACCTGTTCCATTCACTGTTCTACTTGTCGAAAGTTACAAATAATTTCCGTTAAAGTATTAACAATGGGGCTCGTAGTTCACTTAAACTTGAAGATCAAATAATTGGCGAATTGTACTGTTTGGATGATTTGCATATATGTTTCTTAGACTATATAGAAGCAATATATACAAAGATTTCAACCGCCTACCTGTTCCATTCATTGTTCTACTTGTCGAAAGTTACAAATAATTTCCGTTAAGGGATTAACAATGGGGCTCGTAGTTCACTTAAACTTGAAGATCAAATAATTGGCTAATTGTACTGTTTGGATGATTTGCATATATGTTTCTTAGACTATATAGAAGCAATATATACAAAGATTTCAACCGTCTACCTGTTCCATTCATTGATCTACTTGTCGAAAGTTACAAATAATTTCCGATAAAGGATTAACAATGGGTCTCATTGTTCACTTAAACTTGAAGAACAAAAAATTGGCGAATGGTACTGTTTGGATGCTTTGCATATATGTTTCTTAGACTATATGGAAGCAATATATACAAATATTTCAACCGTCTACGTGTTCCAATCATTGTTCTACTTGTCGAAATTTACAAATAATTTCCTTTAAAGGATTAACAATGGGGCTCGTTGTTCACTTAAACTTGAAGAACAAAAAAGTGGCGAATGGTACTGTTTGGATGCTTTGCATATATGTTTCTTAGACTATATAGAAGCAATATATACATTGATTTCAACCGTCTACCTGTTCCATTCATTGTTCTACTTGTCGAAAGTTACAAATAAGTTCCGTTAAAGTATTAACAATGGGGCTCGTAGTTCACTTAAACTTGAAGATCAAATAATTGGCGAATTGTACTGTTTGGATGATTTGCATATATGTTTCTTAGACTATATAGAAGCAATATATACAAAGATTTCAACCGCCTACCTGTTCCATTCATTGTTCTACTTGTCGAAAGTTACAAATAATTTCCGTTAAGGGATTAACAATGGGGCTCGTATTTCACTTAAACTTGAAGATCAAATAATTGGCTAATTGTACTGTTTGGATGATTTGCATATATGTTTCTTAGACTATATAGAAGCAATATATACAAAGATTTCAACCGTCTACCTGTTCCATTCATTGATCTACTTGTCGAAAGTTACAAATAATTTCCGATAAAGGATTAACAATGGGTCTCATTGTTCACTTAAACTTGAAGAACAAAAAATTGGCGAATGGTACTGTTTGGATGCTTTGCATATATGTTTCTTAGACTATATGGAAGCAATATATACAAATATTTCAACCGTCTACGTGTTCCAATCATTGTTCTACTTGTCGAAATTTACAAATAATTTCCTTTAAAGGATTAACAATGGGGCTCGTTGTTCACTTAAACTTGAAGAACAAAAAAGTGGCGAATGGTACTGTTTGGATGCTTTGCATATATGTTTCTTAGACTATATAGAAGCAATATATACATTGATTTCAACCGTCTACCTGTTCCATTCATTGTTCTACTTGTCGAAAGTTACAAATAAGTTCCGTTAAAGTATTAACAATGGGGCTCGTAGTTCACTTAAACTTGAAGATCAAATAATTGGCGAATTGTACTGTTTGGATGATTTGCATATATGTTTCTTAGACTTTATAGAAGCAATATATACAAAGATTTCAACCATCTACCTGTTCCATTCATTGATCTACTTGTCGAAAGTTACAAATAATTTCCGATAAAGGATTAACAATGGGTCTCATTGTTCACTTAAACTTGAAGAACAAAAAAATGGCGAATGGTACTGTTTGGAAGCTTTGCATATATGTTTCTTAGACTATATAGAAGCAATATATACAATGATTTCAACGGTCTACCTGTTCCATTCATTGTTCTACTTGTCGAATGTTACAAATAATTTCCGTTAAGGCATTAACAATGGGGATCGCAGTTTACTTAAACTTGAAGAACAAGAAATTGGCGAATTGTACTGTTCGGATGCTTTGCATATATGTTTCTTAGACTATATAGAAGCAATATATACATTGATTTCAACAGTCTACCTGTTCCATTCATTGTTCTACTTGTCGAAAGTTACAAATAAGTTCCGTTAAAGTATTAACAATGGGGCTCGTAGTTCACTTAAACTTGAAGATCAAATAATTGGCGAATTGTACAGTTTGGATGCTTTGCATATATGTTTCTTAGACTATATGGAAGCAATATATACAAAGATTTCAACCGTCTACGTGTTCCAATCATTGTTCTACTTGTCGAAATTTACAAATAATTTCCTTTAAAGGATTAACAATGGGGCTCGTTGTTCACTTAAACTTGAAGAACAAAAAATTGGCAAATTGTACTGTTTGGATGCCTTGCATAGATGTTTCTTAGACTATTTAGAAGCAATATATAGAAAGATTTCACCCGTCTACCTGTACTATTCATTGTTCTACTTGTAGAAAGTTATAAATAATTTCCATTTCATGATTATCAATGGGGCTCGCTGTTCACTTAAACTTGAAGATCAAAAAATTGGCGATTGTTACTGTTTAGATGCTTTGCATATATGTTTCTTAGATTATATAGAAGCAATATATACAAATATTTCAACCGTCTAACTGTTCCATTCATTGTTCTACTTGTCGAAAGTTACAAATAATTTCCGTTAAGGGATTAACAATGGGGATCGTAGTTTACTTAAACTTGAAGAACAAAAAATTGGCGAATTGTACTGTTTGGATGCTTTGCATATATGTTTCTTAGACTATATAGAAGCAATATATACAAGGATTTCAACCGTCTACCTGTTCCATTCACTGTTCTACTTGTCGAAAGTTACAAATAATTTCCGATAAAGGATTAATAACGGGGCTCATTGTTCACTTAAACTTGAAGAACAAAAAATTGCCGAATGGTACTGTTTGGATGCTTTGCATATATGTTTCTTAGACTATATGGAAGCAATATATACAAAGATTTCAACCGTCTGCGTGTTCCAATCATTGTTCTAGTTGTAGAAAGTTACAATTAATTTCCGTTAAAGGATTAACAATGGGGCTCGTAGTTCACTTAAACTTGAAGAACAGGAAATTGGCGAATTGTACTGTTTGGATGCTTTGCATATATGTTTCGTAGATTATATAGAAGCAATATATACAAAGATTTCAACCGTCTACCTGTTCCATTCATTGTTCTACTTAACGAAAAATACAAATAATTTCCTATAACGGATTAACCATTGGGGCTCATTGTTCACTAAACTTGAAGAACAAAAAATTGTCGAATTGTACTGTTTGGATGCTTTGCATATATGTTACTTAGACTATATAGAAGCAATACATACAATTATTTCAACCGTCTACCTGTTCCATTCATTGTTCTACTTGTCGAAAGTAACAAATAATTTCCGTTAAGGGATTAACAATGGGGATCGTAGTTTACTTAAACTTGAAGAACAAAAAATTGGCGAATTGTACTGTTTGGATGCTTTGCATATATGTTTCTTAGACTATATAGAAGCAATATATACAAGGATTTCAACCGTCTACCTGTTCCATTCATTGTTCTACTTGTCGAAAGTTACAAATAATTTCCTTTAAAGGATTAACAATGGGGCTCGTAGTTCACTTAAACTTGAAGAACAAAAAATTGGCGAATGGTACTGTTTGGATACTTTGCATATATGTTTCTTAGACTATATAGAAGCAATATATACATTGATTTCAACCGGCTACCTGTTCCATTCATTGTTCTACTTGTCGAAATTTACAAATAATTTCCGTTAAAGTATTAACAATGGGGCTCGTAGTTCACTTAAACTTGAAGATCAAATAATTGGCGAATTGTACTGCTTGGATGATTTGCATATATGTTTCTTAGACTATATAGAAGCAATATATACAAAGATTTCAACCGTCTACCTGTTCCATTCATTGTTCTACTTGTCGAAATTTACAAATAATTTCCGATAAAGGATTAACCATTGGGGCTCATTGTTCACTTAAACTTGAAGAACAAAAAATTGGCGAATTGTACTGTTTGGATGCTTTGCATATATGTTTCTTAGACTATATAGAAGCAATATATACAAAGATTTCAACCGGCTACCTGTTCCATTCATTGTTCTACTTGTCGAAATTTACAAATAATTTCCTTTAAAGGATTAACATTGGGGCTCATTGTTCACTTAAACTTGAAGAACAAAAAATTGGCGAATTGTACTGTTTGGATGCTTTGCATATATGTTTCTTAGACTATATAGAAGCAATATATACAATGATTTCAACCGTCTACCTGTTCCAATCATTGTTCTACTTGTCGAAATTTACAAATAATTTCCTTTAAAGGATTAACAATGGCGCTCGATGTTCACTTAAACTTGAAGAACAAAAAAGTGGCGAATGGTACTGTTTGGATGCTTTGCATATATGTTTCTTAGACTATAAAGAAGCAATATATAAAAAGATTTCAACCGTCTACCTGTTCCATTCACTGTTCTACTTGTCGAAAGTTACAAATAATTTCCGTTAAAGTATTAACAATGGGGCTCGTAGTTCACTTAAACTTGAAGATCAAATAATTGGCGAATTGTACTGTTTGGATGATTTGCATATATGTTTCTTAGACTATATAGAAGCAATATATACAAAGATTTCAACCGCCTACCTGTTCCATTCATTGTTCTACTTGTCGAAAGTTACAAATAATTTCCGTTAAGGGATTAACAATGGGGCTCGTAGTTCACTTAAACTTGAAGATCAAATAATTGGCTAATTGTACTGTTTGGATGATTTGCATATATGTTTCTTAGACTATATAGAAGCAATATATACAAAGATTTCAACCGTCTACCTGTTCCATTCATTGATCTACTTGTCGAAAGTTACAAATAATTTCCGATAAAGGATTAACAATGGGTCTCATTGTTCACTTAAACTTGAAGAACAAAAAATTGGCGAATGGTACTGTTTGGATGCTTTGCATATATGTTTCTTAGACTATATGGAAGCAATATATACAAATATTTCAACCGTCTACGTGTTCCAATCATTGTTCTACTTGTCGAAATTTACAAATAATTTCCTTTAAAGGATTAACAATGGGGCTCGTTGTTCACTTAAACTTGAAGAACAAAAAAGTGGCGAATGGTACTGTTTGGATGCTTTGCATATATGTTTCTTAGACTATATAGAAGCAATATATACATTGATTTCAACCGTCTACCTGTTCCATTCATTGTTCTACTTGTCGAAAGTTACAAATAAGTTCCGTTAAAGTATTAACAATGGGGCTCGTAGTTCACTTAAACTTGAAGATCAAATAATTGGCGAATTGTACTGTTTGGATGATTTGCATATATGTTTCTTAGACTTTATAGAAGCAATATATACAAAGATTTCAACCATCTACCTGTTCCATTCATTGATCTACTTGTCGAAAGTTACAAATAATTTCCGATAAAGGATTAACAATGGGTCTCATTGTTCACTTAAACTTGAAGAACAAAAAAATGGCGAATGGTACTGTTTGGAAGCTTTGCATATATGTTTCTTAGACTATATAGAAGCAATATATACAATGATTTCAACGGTCTACCTGTTCCATTCATTGTTCTACTTGTCGAATGTTACAAATAATTTCCGTTAAGGCATTAACAATGGGGATCGCAGTTTACTTAAACTTGAAGAACAAGAAATTGGCGAATTGTACTGTTCGGATGCTTTGCATATATGTTTCTTAGACTATATAGAAGCAATATATACATTGATTTCAACAGTCTACCTGTTCCATTCATTGTTCTACTTGTCGAAAGTTACAAATAAGTTCCGTTAAAGTATTAACAATGGGGCTCGTAGTTCACTTAAACTTGAAGATCAAATAATTGGCGAATTGTACAGTTTGGATGCTTTGCATATATGTTTCTTAGACTATATGGAAGCAATATATACAAAGATTTCAACCGTCTACGTGTTCCAATCATTGTTCTACTTGTCGAAATTTACAAATAATTTCCTTTAAAGGATTAACAATGGGGCTCGTTGTTCACTTAAACTTGAAGAACAAAAAATTGGCAAATTGTACTGTTTGGATGCCTTGCATAGATGTTTCTTAGACTATTTAGAAGCAATATATAGAAAGATTTCACCCGTCTACCTGTACTATTCATTGTTCTACTTGTAGAAAGTTATAAATAATTTCCATTTCATGATTATCAATGGGGCTCGCTGTTCACTTAAACTTGAAGATCAAAAAATTGGCGATTGTTACTGTTTAGATGCTTTGCATATATGTTTCTTAGATTATATAGAAGCAATATATACAAATATTTCAACCGTCTAACTGTTCCATTCATTGTTCTACTTGTCGAAAGTTACAAATAATTTCCGTTAAGGGATTAACAATGGGGATCGTAGTTTACTTAAACTTGAAGAACAAAAAATTGGCGAATTGTACTGTTTGGATGCTTTGCATATATGTTTCTTAGACTATATAGAAGCAATATATACAAGGATTTCAACCGTCTACCTGTTCCATTCACTGTTCTACTTGTCGAAAGTTACAAATAATTTCCGATAAAGGATTAATAACGGGGCTCATTGTTCACTTAAACTTGAAGAACAAAAAATTGCCGAATGGTACTGTTTGGATGCTTTGCATATATGTTTCTTAGACTATATGGAAGCAATATATACAAAGATTTCAACCGTCTGCGTGTTCCAATCATTGTTCTAGTTGTAGAAAGTTACAATTAATTTCCGTTAAAGGATTAACAATGGGGCTCGTAGTTCACTTAAACTTGAAGAACAGGAAATTGGCGAATTGTACTGTTTGGATGCTTTGCATATATGTTTCGTAGATTATATAGAAGCAATATATACAAAGATTTCAACCGTCTACCTGTTCCATTCATTGTTCTACTTAACGAAAAATACAAATAATTTCCTATAACGGATTAACCATTGGGGCTCATTGTTCACTAAACTTGAAGAACAAAAAATTGTCGAATTGTACTGTTTGGATGCTTTGCATATATGTTACTTAGACTATATAGAAGCAATACATACAATTATTTCAACCGTCTACCTGTTCCATTCATTGTTCTACTTGTCGAAAGTAACAAATAATTTCCGTTAAGGGATTAACAATGGGGATCGTAGTTTACTTAAACTTGAAGAACAAAAAATTGGCGAATTGTACTGTTTGGATGCTTTGCATATATGTTTCTTAGACTATATAGAAGCAATATATACAAGGATTTCAACCGTCTACCTGTTCCATTCATTGTTCTACTTGTCGAAAGTTACAAATAATTTCCTTTAAAGGATTAACAATGGGGCTCGTAGTTCACTTAAACTTGAAGAACAAAAAATTGGCGAATGGTACTGTTTGGATACTTTGCATATATGTTTCTTAGACTATATAGAAGCAATATATACATTGATTTCAACCGGCTACCTGTTCCATTCATTGTTCTACTTGTCGAAATTTACAAATAATTTCCGTTAAAGTATTAACAATGGGGCTCGTAGTTCACTTAAACTTGAAGATCAAATAATTGGCGAATTGTACTGCTTGGATGATTTGCATATATGTTTCTTAGACTATATAGAAGCAATATATACAAAGATTTCAACCGTCTACCTGTTCCATTCATTGTTCTACTTGTCGAAAGTTACAAATAATTTCCTTTAAAGGATTAACAATGGGGCTCGTTGTTCACTTAAACTTGAAGAACAATAAATTGGCGAATTGTACTGTTTGGATGCTTTGCATATATGTTTCTTAGACTATATAGAAGCAATATATACAAAGATTTCAACCGTCTACCTGTTCCATTCATTGATCTACTTGTCGAAAGTTACAATTAATTTCCGTTAAAGGATTAACAATGGGGCTCGTTGTTCACTTAAACTTGAAGAACAAAAAAGTGGCGAATGGTACTGTTTGGATGCTTTGCATATATGTTTCTTAGACTATATAGAAGCAATATATACATTGATTTCAACCGTCTACCTGTTCCATTCATTGTTCTACTTGTCGCAAGTTACAAATAATTTCCTTTAAAGGATTAACAATGGGGCTCGTAGTTCACTTAAACTTGAAGATCAAATAATTGGCGAATTGTACTGTTTGGATGATTTGCATATATGTTTCTTAGACTATATAGAAGCAATATATACAAAGATTTCAACCGTCTACCTGTTCCATTCATTGTTCTACTTGTCGAAAGTTACAAATAATTTCCTTTAAAGGATTAACAATGGGGCTCGTTGTTCACTTAAACTTGAAGAACAATAAATTGGCGAATTGTACTGTTTGGATGCTTTGCATATATGTTTCTTAGACTATATAGAAGCAATATATACAAAGATTTCAACCGTCTACCTGTTCCATTCATTGATCTACTTGTCGAAAGTTACAATTAATTTTCGTTAAAGGATTAACAATGGGGCTCGTTGTTCACTTAAACTTGAAGAACAAAAAAGTGGCGAATGGTACTGTTTGGATGCTTTGCATATATGTTTCTTAGACTATATAGAAGCAATATATACATTGATTTCAACCGTCTACCTGTTCCATTCATTGTTCTACTTGTCGCAAGTTACAAATAATTTCCTTTAAAGGATTAACAATGGGGCTCGTAGTTCACTTAAACTTGAAGATCAAATAATTGGCGAATGGTACTGTTTGGATGCTTTGCATATATGTTTCTTAGACTATAAAGAAGCAATATATAAAAAGATTTCAACCGTCTACCTGTTCCATTCATTGTTCTACTTGTCGAAAGTTACAAATAAGTTCCGTTAAAGTATTAACAATGGGGCTCGTAGTTCACTTAAACTTGAAGGTCAAATAATTGGCGAATTGTACTATTTGGATGATTTGCATATATGTTTCATAGACTTTATAGAAGCAATATATACAAAGATTTCAACCGTCTACCTGTTCCATTCATTGATCTACTTGTCGAAAGTTACAAATAATTTCCGATAAAGGATTAACAATGGGTCTCATTGTTCACTTAAACTTGAAGAACAAAAAATTGGCGAATGGTACTGTTTGGATGCTTTGCATATATCTTTCTTAGACTATATGGAAGCAATTTATACAATGATTTCAACCGTCTACCTGTTCCATTCATTGTTCTACTTGTCGAAAGTTACAAATAATTTCCGATAAAGGATTAACAATGGGTCTCATTGTTCACTTAAACTTGAAGAACAAAAAATTGGCGAATGGTACTGTTTGGATGCATTGCATATATGTTTCTTAGACTATATGGAAGCAATATATACAAAGATTTCAACCGTCTACGTGTTCCAATCATTGTTCTACTTGTCGAAATTGACAAATAATTTCCTTTAAAGGATTAACAATGGGGCTCGTTGTTCACTTAAACTTGAAGAACAAAAAAGTGGCGAATGGTACTGTTTGGATGCTTTGCATATATGTTTCTTAGACTATATAGAAGCAATATATACATTGATTTCAACCGTCTACCTGTTCCATTCATTGTTCTACTTGTCGAAAGTTACAAATAAGTTCCGTTAAAGTATTAACAATGGGGCTCGTAGTTCACTTAAACTTGAAGATCAAATAATTGGCGAATTGTACTGTTTGGATGATTTGCATATATGTTTCTTAGACTATATAGAAGCAATATATACAAAGATTTCAACCGCCTACCTGTTCCATTCATTGATCTACTTGTCGAAAGTTACAAATAATTTCCGTTAAGGGATTAACAATGGGGATTGTAGTTTACTTAAACTTGAAGAACAAGAAATTGGCGAATTGTACTGTTTGGATGATTTGCATATATGTTTCTTAGACTATATAGAAGCAATATATACAATGATTTCAACCGTCTACCTATTCCATTCATTGTTCTACTTGCCGAAATTTACAAATAATTTCCTTTAAAGGATTAACAATGGGGCTCGTAGTTCACTTAAACTTGAAGAACAAAAAATTGGCGATTGGTACTGTTTGGATACTTTGCATAAATGTTTCTTAGACTATATAGAAGCAATATATACATTGATTTCAACCGGTTACCTGTTCCATTCATTGTTCTACTTGTCGAAATTTACAAATAATTTCCGTTAAAGTATTAACAATGGGGCTCGTAGTTCACTTAAACTTGAAGATCAAATAATTGGCGAATTGTACTGTTTGGATGATTTGCATATATGTTTCTTAGACTATATAGAAGCAATATATACAAAGATTTCAACCGTCTACCTGTTCCATTCATCGATCTACTTGTCGAAAGTTACAAATAATTTCCGTTAAAGTATTAACAATGGGGCTCGTAGTTCACTTAAACTTGAAGATCAAATAATTGGCGAATTGTACTGTTTGGATGATTTGCATATATGTTTCTTAGACTATATAGAAGCAATATATACAAAGATTTCAACCGCCTACCTGTTCCATTCATTGTTCTACTTGTCGAAAGTTACAAATAATTTCCGTTAAGGGATTAACAATGGGGATTGTAGTTTACTTAAACTTGAAGAACAAGAAATTGGCGAATTGTACTGTTTGGATGATTTGCATATATGTTTCTTAGACTATATAGAAGCAATATATACAATGATTTCAACCGTCTACCTATTCCATTCATTGTTCTACTTGCCGAAATTTACAAATAATTTCCTTTAAAGGATTAACAATGGGGCTCGTAGTTCACTTAAACTTGAAGAACAAAAAATTGGCGAATGGTACTGTTTGGATGCTTTGCGTACATGTTTCTTAGACTATATGGAAGCAATATATACAAAGATTTCAACCTTCTACGCGTTCCAATCATTGTTCTACTTGTCGAAATTTACAAATAATTTCCTTTAAAGGATTAACAATGGGGCTCGTTGTTCACTTAAACTTGAAGAACAAAAAAGTGGCGAATTGTACTGTTTGGATGCTTTGCATATATGTTTCTTAGACTATAAAGAAGCAATATATAAAAAGATTTCAACCGTCTACCTGTTCCATTCACTGTTCTACTTGTCGAAAGTTACAAATAATTTCCGTTAAAGTATTAACAATGGGGCTCGTAGTTCACTTAAACTTGAAGATCAAATAATTGGCGAATTGTACTGTTTGGATGATTTGCATATATGTTTCTTAGACTATATAGAAGCAATATATACAAAGATTTCAACCGCCTACCTGTTCCATTCATTGTTCTACTTGTCGAAAGTTACAAATAATTTCCGTTAAGGGATTAACAATGGGGATTGTAGTTTACTTAAACTTGAAGAACAAGAAATTGGCGAATTGTACTGTTTGGATGATTTGCATATATGTTTCTTAGACTATATAGAAGCAATATATACAATGATTTCAACCGTCTACCTATTCCATTCATTGTTCTACTTGCCGAAATTTACAAATAATTTCCTTTAAAGGATTAACAATGGGGCTCGTAGTTCACTTAAACTTGAAGAACAAAAAATTGGCGAATGGTACTGTTTGGATGCTTTGCGTACATGTTTCTTAGACTATATGGAAGCAATATATACAAAGATTTCAACCTTCTACGCGTTCCAATCATTGTTCTACTTGTCGAAATTTACAAATAATTTCCTTTAAAGGATTAACAATGGGGCTCGTTGTTCACTTAAACTTGAAGAACAAAAAAGTGGCGAATGGTACTGTTTGGATGCTTTGCATATATGTTTCTTTTACTATATGGAAGCAATATATACAAAGATTTCAACCGTCTACCTGTTCCATTCATTGTTCTACTTGTCGAAAGTTACAAATAATTTCCTTTACGGGATTAACAATGGGGCTCATTGTTCACTTAAACTTGAAGAACAAAAAATTGGCGAATTGTACTGTTTGGATGCTTTGCATATATGTTTCTTAGACTATATAGAAGCAATATATACAATGATTTCAACCGTCTACCTGTTCCAATCATTGTTCTACTTGTCGAAATTTACAAATAATTTCCTTTAAAGGATTAACAATGGGGCTCATTGTTCACTTAAACTTGAAGAACAAAAAATTGGCGAATGGTACTGTTTGGATGCTTTGCATATATGTTTCTTAGACTATATAGAAGCAATATATACAAAGATTTCAACCGTCTACCTGTTCCATTCATTGTTCTACTTGTCGAAAGTTACAAATAATTTCCTTTAAAGGATTAACAATGGGGCTCATTGTTCACTTAAACTTGAAGAACAAAAAATTGGCGAATTGTACTGTTTGGATGCTTTGCATATATGTTTCTTAGACTATATAGAAGCAATATATACAATGATTTCAACCGTCTACCTGTTCCAATCATTGTTCTACTTGCCGAAATTTACAAATAATTTCCTTTAAAGGATTAACAATGGGGCTCGTAGTTCACTTAAACTTGAAGATCAAATAATTGGCGAATTGTACTGTTTGGATGATTTGCATATATGTTTCTGGGACTGTATAGAAGCAATATATACAAAGATTTCAACCGTCTACCTGTTCCATTCATTGATCTACTTGTCGAAAGTTACAAATAATTTCCGATAAAGGATTAACAATGGGTCTCATTGTTCACTTAAACTTGAAGTACAAAAAATTGGCGAATGGTACTGTTTGGATGCTTTGCATATATGTTTCTTAGACTATATGGAAGCAATATAAACAAATATTTCAACCGTCTACGTGTTCCAATCATTGTTCTACTTGTCGAAATTTACAAATAATTTCCTTTAAAGGATTAACAATGGGGCTCGTTGTTCACTTAAACTTGAAGAACAAAAAAGTGGCGAATGGTGCTGTTTGGATGCTTTGCATATATGTCTCTTAGACTATATAGAAGCAATATATACATTGATTTCAACCGTCTACCTGTTCCATTCATTGTTCTACTTGTCGAAAGTTACAAATAAGTTCCGTTAAAGTATTAACAATGGGGCTCGTAGTTCACTTAAACTTGAAGATCAAATAATTGGCGAATTGTACTGTTTGGATGATTTGCATATATGTTTCTTAGACTTTATAGTAGCAATATATACAAAGATTTCAACCGTCTACCTGTTCCATTCATTGATCTACTTGTCGAAAGTTACAAATAATTACCGATAAAGGATTAAACATTGGGGCTCATTGTTCACTTAAACTTGAAGAACAAAAAATTGGCGAATTTGACTGTTTGGATGCTTTGCGTACATGTTTCTTAGACTATATGGAAGCAATATATACAAAGATTTCAACCGTCTACGTGTTCCAATCATTGTTCTACTTGTAGAAAGTTACAATTAATTTCCGTTAAGGGATTAACAATGGGGCTCGTAGTTCACTTAAACTTGAAGAACAAAAAATTGGCGAATGGTACTGTTTGGATGCTTTGCATATATGTTTCTTAGACTATATAGAAGCAATGTATACATTGATTTCAACCGGCTACCTGTTCCATTCATTGTTCTACTTGTCGAAATTTACAAATAATTTCCTTTAAAGGATTAACAATGGGGCTCGTTGTTCACTTAAACTTGAAGAACAAAAAAGTGGCGAATGGTACTGTTTGGATGCTTTGCATATATGTTTCTTAGACTATATAGAAGCAATATATACATTGATTTCAACCGTCTACCTGTTCCATTCATTGTTCTACTTGTCGAAAGTTACAAATAAGTTCCGTTAAAGTATTAACAATGGGGCTCGTAGTTCACTTAAACTTGAAGATCAAATAATTGGCGAATTGTACTGTTTGGATGATTTGCATATATGTTTCTTAGACTATATAGAAGCAATATATACAAAGATTTCAACCGCCTACCTGTTCCATTCATTGATCTACTTGTCGAAAGTTACAAATAATTTCCGTTAAGGGATTAACAATGGGGATTGTAGTTTACTTAAACTTGAAGAACAAGAAATTGGCGAATTGTACTGTTTGGATGATTTGCATATATGTTTCTTAGACTATATAGAAGCAATATATACAATGATTTCAACCGTCTACCTATTCCATTCATTGTTCTACTTGCCGAAATTTACAAATAATTTCCTTTAAAGGATTAACAATGGGGCTCGTAGTTCACTTAAACTTGAAGAACAAAAAATTGGCGATTGGTACTGTTTGGATACTTTGCATAAATGTTTCTTAGACTATATAGAAGCAATATATACATTGATTTCAACCGGTTACCTGTTCCATTCATTGTTCTACTTGTCGAAATTTACAAATAATTTCCGTTAAAGTATTAACAATGGGGCTCGTAGTTCACTTAAACTTGAAGATCAAATAATTGGCGAATTGTACTGTTTGGATGATTTGCATATATGTTTCTTAGACTATATAGAAGCAATATATACAAAGATTTCAACCGTCTACCTGTTCCATTCATCGATCTACTTGTCGAAAGTTACAAATAATTTCCGTTAAAGTATTAACAATGGGGCTCGTAGTTCACTTAAACTTGAAGATCAAATAATTGGCGAATTGTACTGTTTGGATGATTTGCATATATGTTTCTTAGACTATATAGAAGCAATATATACAAAGATTTCAACCGCCTACCTGTTCCATTCATTGTTCTACTTGTCGAAAGTTACAAATAATTTCCGTTAAGGGATTAACAATGGGGATTGTAGTTTACTTAAACTTGAAGAACAAGAAATTGGCGAATTGTACTGTTTGGATGATTTGCATATATGTTTCTTAGACTATATAGAAGCAATATATACAATGATTTCAACCGTCTACCTATTCCATTCATTGTTCTACTTGCCGAAATTTACAAATAATTTCCTTTAAAGGATTAACAATGGGGCTCGTAGTTCACTTAAACTTGAAGAACAAAAAATTGGCGAATGGTACTGTTTGGATGCTTTGCGTACATGTTTCTTAGACTATATGGAAGCAATATATACAAAGATTTCAACCTTCTACGCGTTCCAATCATTGTTCTACTTGTCGAAATTTACAAATAATTTCCTTTAAAGGATTAACAATGGGGCTCGTTGTTCACTTAAACTTGAAGAACAAAAAAGTGGCGAATTGTACTGTTTGGATGCTTTGCATATATGTTTCTTAGACTATAAAGAAGCAATATATAAAAAGATTTCAACCGTCTACCTGTTCCATTCACTGTTCTACTTGTCGAAAGTTACAAATAATTTCCGTTAAAGTATTAACAATGGGGCTCGTAGTTCACTTAAACTTGAAGATCAAATAATTGGCGAATTGTACTGTTTGGATGATTTGCATATATGTTTCTTAGACTATATAGAAGCAATATATACAAAGATTTCAACCGCCTACCTGTTCCATTCATTGTTCTACTTGTCGAAAGTTACAAATAATTTCCGTTAAGGGATTAACAATGGGGATTGTAGTTTACTTAAACTTGAAGAACAAGAAATTGGCGAATTGTACTGTTTGGATGATTTGCATATATGTTTCTTAGACTATATAGAAGCAATATATACAATGATTTCAACCGTCTACCTATTCCATTCATTGTTCTACTTGCCGAAATTTACAAATAATTTCCTTTAAAGGATTAACAATGGGGCTCGTAGTTCACTTAAACTTGAAGAACAAAAAATTGGCGAATGGTACTGTTTGGATGCTTTGCGTACATGTTTCTTAGACTATATGGAAGCAATATATACAAAGATTTCAACCTTCTACGCGTTCCAATCATTGTTCTACTTGTCGAAATTTACAAATAATTTCCTTTAAAGGATTAACAATGGGGCTCGTTGTTCACTTAAACTTGAAGAACAAAAAAGTGGCGAATGGTACTGTTTGGATGCTTTGCATATATGTTTCTTTTACTATATGGAAGCAATATATACAAAGATTTCAACCGTCTACCTGTTCCATTCATTGTTCTACTTGTCGAAAGTTACAAATAATTTCCTTTACGGGATTAACAATGGGGCTCATTGTTCACTTAAACTTGAAGAACAAAAAATTGGCGAATTGTACTGTTTGGATGCTTTGCATATATGTTTCTTAGACTATATAGAAGCAATATATACAATGATTTCAACCGTCTACCTGTTCCAATCATTGTTCTACTTGTCGAAATTTACAAATAATTTCCTTTAAAGGATTAACAATGGGGCTCATTGTTCACTTAAACTTGAAGAACAAAAAATTGGCGAATGGTACTGTTTGGATGCTTTGCATATATGTTTCTTAGACTATATAGAAGCAATATATACAAAGATTTCAACCGTCTACCTGTTCCATTCATTGTTCTACTTGTCGAAAGTTACAAATAATTTCCTTTAAAGGATTAACAATGGGGCTCATTGTTCACTTAAACTTGAAGAACAAAAAATTGGCGAATTGTACTGTTTGGATGCTTTGCATATATGTTTCTTAGACTATATAGAAGCAATATATACAATGATTTCAACCGTCTACCTGTTCCAATCATTGTTCTACTTGCCGAAATTTACAAATAATTTCCTTTAAAGGATTAACAATGGGGCTCGTAGTTCACTTAAACTTGAAGATCAAATAATTGGCGAATTGTACTGTTTGGATGATTTGCATATATGTTTCTGGGACTGTATAGAAGCAATATATACAAAGATTTCAACCGTCTACCTGTTCCATTCATTGATCTACTTGTCGAAAGTTACAAATAATTTCCGATAAAGGATTAACAATGGGTCTCATTGTTCACTTAAACTTGAAGTACAAAAAATTGGCGAATGGTACTGTTTGGATGCTTTGCATATATGTTTCTTAGACTATATGGAAGCAATATAAACAAATATTTCAACCGTCTACGTGTTCCAATCATTGTTCTACTTGTCGAAATTTACAAATAATTTCCTTTAAAGGATTAACAATGGGGCTCGTTGTTCACTTAAACTTGAAGAACAAAAAAGTGGCGAATGGTGCTGTTTGGATGCTTTGCATATATGTCTCTTAGACTATATAGAAGCAATATATACATTGATTTCAACCGTCTACCTGTTCCATTCATTGTTCTACTTGTCGAAAGTTACAAATAAGTTCCGTTAAAGTATTAACAATGGGGCTCGTAGTTCACTTAAACTTGAAGATCAAATAATTGGCGAATTGTACTGTTTGGATGATTTGCATATATGTTTCTTAGACTTTATAGTAGCAATATATACAAAGATTTCAACCGTCTACCTGTTCCATTCATTGATCTACTTGTCGAAAGTTACAAATAATTACCGATAAAGGATTAAACATTGGGGCTCATTGTTCACTTAAACTTGAAGAACAAAAAATTGGCGAATTTGACTGTTTGGATGCTTTGCGTACATGTTTCTTAGACTATATGGAAGCAATATATACAAAGATTTCAACCGTCTACGTGTTCCAATCATTGTTCTACTTGTAGAAAGTTACAATTAATTTCCGTTAAGGGATTAACAATGGGGCTCGTAGTTCACTTAAACTTGAAGAACAAAAAATTGGCGAATGGTACTGTTTGGATGCTTTGCATATATGTTTCTTAGACTATATAGAAGCAATGTATACATTGATTTCAACCGGCTACCTGTTCCATTCATTGTTCTACTTGTCGAAATTTACAAATAATTTCCTTTAAAGGATTAACAATGGGGCTCGTTGTTCACTTAAACTTGAAGAACAAAAAAGTGGCGAATGGTACTGTTTGGATGCTTTGCATATATGTTTCTTTTACTATATAGAAGCAATATATACAAAGATTTCAACCGTCTACCTGTTCCATTCATTGTTCTACTTGTCGAAAGTTACAAATAATTTCCTTTAAGGGATTAACAATGGGGCTCATTGTTCACTTAAACTTGAAGAACAAAAAATTGGCGAATTGTACTGTTTGGATGCTTTGCATATATGTTTCTTAGACTATATAGAAGCAATATATACAATGATTTCAACCGTCTACCTGTTCCAATCATTGTTCTACTTGTCGAAATTTACAAATAATTTCCTTTAAAGGATTAACAATGGGGCTCGATGTTCACTTAAACTTGAAGAACAAAAAAGTGGCGAATGGTACTGTTTGGATGCTTTGCATATATGTTTCTTAGACTATAAAGAAGCAATATATAAAAAGATTTCAACCGTCTACCTGTTCCATTCACTGTTCTACTTGTCGAAAGTTACAAATAATTTCCGTTAAAGTATTAACAATGGGGCTCGTAGTTCACTTAAACTTGAAGAACAAAAAATTGGCGATTGGTACTGTTTGGATACTTTGCATAAATGTTTCTTAGACTATATAGAAGCAATATATACATTGATTTCAACCGGCCACCTGTTCCATTCATTGTTCTACTTGTCGAAATTTACAAATAATTTCCGTTAAAGTATTAACAATTGGGCTGGTAGTTCACTTAAACTTGAAGATCAAATAATTGGCGAATTGTACTGTTTGGATGATTTGCATATATGTTTCTTAGACTATATAGAAGCAATATATACAAAGATTTCAACCGTCTACCTGTTCCATTCATTGTTCTACTTGTCGAAAGTTACAAATAATTTCCGTTAAGGGATTAACAATGGGGATTGTAATTTACTTAAACTTGAAGAACAAGAAATTGGCGAATTGTACTGTTTGGATGATTTGCATATATGTTTCTTAGACTATATAGAAGCAATATATACATTGATTTCAACCGTCTACCTATTCCGTTCATTGTTCTACTTGCCGAAATTTACAAATAATTTCCTTTAAAGGATTAACAATGGGGCTCGTAGTTCACTTAAACTTGAAGATCAAATAATTGGCGAATTGTACTGTTTGGATGATTTGCATATATGTTTCTTAGACTATATAGAAGCAATATATACAAAGATTTCAACTGTCTACCTGTTCCATTCATTGATCTACTTGTCGAAAGTTACAAATAATTTCCGATAAAGGATTAACAATGGGTCTCATTGTTCACTTAAACTTGAAGAACAAAAAATTGGCGAATGGTACTGTTTGGATGCTTTGCATATATGTTTCTTAGACTATATAGAAGCAATATATACAAAGATTTCAACCGTCTACCTGTTCCATTCATTGTTCTACTTGTCGAAAGTTACAAATAATTTCCTTTAAAGGATTAACAATGGGGCTCATTGTTCACTTAAACTTGAAGAACAAAAAATTGGCGAATTGTACTGTTTGGATGCTTTGCATATATGTCTCTTAGACTATATAGAAGCAATATATACAATGATTTCAACCGTCTACCTGTTCCATTCATTGTTCTACTTGTCGAAAGTTACAAATAAGTTCCGTTAAAGTATTAACAATGGGGCTCGTAGTTCACTTAAACTTGAAGATCAAATGATTGGCGAATTGTACTGTTTGGATGATTTGCATATATGTTTCTTAGGCTTTATAGTAGCAATATATACAAAGATTTCAACCGTCTACCTGTTCCATTCATTGATCTACTTGTCGAAAGTTACAAATAATTACCGATAAAGGATTAAACATTGGGGCTCATTGTTCACTTAAACTTGAAGAACAAAAAATTGGCGAATTTGACTGTTTGGATGCTTTGCGTACATGTTTCTTAGACTATATGGAAGCAATATATACAAAGATTTCAACCGTCTACGTGTTCCAATCATTGTTCTACTTGTAGAAAGTTACAATTAATTTCCGTTAAGGGATTAACAATGGGGCTCGTAGTTCACTTAAACTTGAAGAACAAAAAATTGGCGAATGGTACTGTTTGGATGCTTTGCATATATGTTTCTTAGACTATATAGAAGCAATGTATACATTGATTTCAACCGGCTACCTGTTCCATTCATTGTTCTACTTGTCGAAATTTACAAATAATTTCCTTTAAAGGATTAACAATGGGGCTCGTTGTTCACTTAAACTTGAAGAACAAAAAATCGGCGAATTGTACTGTTTGGATGCTTTGCATATATATTTCTTAGACTATATAGAAGCAATATATACAATAATTTCAACAGTCTACCTGTTCCATTCATTGTTCTACTTGTCGAAATTCACAAATAATTTCCTTTAAGGGATTAACAATGGGACTCGTAGTTCACTTAAACTTGAAGAACAAAAAATTGGCGAATTGTACTGTTTGGATGATTTGCATATATGTTTCTTAGACTATATAGAAGCAATATATACATTGATTTCAACCGTCTACCTATTCCATTCATTGTTCTACTTGCCGAAATTTACAAATAATTTCCTTTAAAAGATTAACAATGGGGCTCGTAGTTCACTTAAACTTGAAGATCAAATAATTGGCGAATTGTACTTTTTGGATGATTTGCATATATGTTTCTTAGACTTTATAGAAGCAATATATACAAAGATTTCAACCGTCTACCTGTTCCATTCATTGATCTACTTGTCGAAAGTTACAAATAATTTCCGATAAAGGATTAACAATGGGTCTCATTGTTCACTTAAACTTGAAGAACAAAAAATTGGCGAATGGTACTGTTTGGATGCTTTGCATATATGTTTCTTAGACTATATGGAAGCAATATATACAAATATATCAACCGTCTACGTGTTCCAATCATTGTTCTACTTGTCGAAATTTACAAATAATTTCCTTTAAAGGATTAACAATGGGGCTCGTTGTTCACTTAAACTTGAAGAACAAAAAAGTGGCGAATGGTACTGTTTGGATGCTTTGCATATATGTTTCTTAGACTATAAAGAAGCAATATATAAAAAGATTTCAACCGTCTACCTGTTCCATTCATTGTTCTACTTGTCGAAAGTTACAAATAAGTTCCGTTAAAGTATTAACAATGGGGCTCGTAGTTCACTTAAACTTGAAGGTCAAATAATTGGCGAATTGTACTGTTTGGATGATTTGCATATATGTTTCATAGACTTTATAGAAGCAATATATACAAAGATTTCAACCGTCTACCTGTTCCATTCATTGATCTACTTGTCGAAAGTTACAAATAATTTCCGATAAAGGATTAACAATGGGTCTCATTGTTCACTTAAACTTGAAGAACAAAAAATTGGCGAATGGTACTGTTTGGATGCTTTGCATATATGTTTCTTAGACTATATAGAAGCAATATATACAAAGATTTCAACCGTCTACCTGTTCCATTCATTGTTCTACTTGTCGAAAGTTACAAATAATTTCCTTTAAAGGATTAACAATGGGGCTCATTGTTCACTTAAACTTGAAGAACAAAAAATTGGCGAATTGTACTGTTTGGATGCTTTGCATATATGTTTCTTAGACTATATAGAAGCAATATATACAATGATTTCAACCGTCTACCTGTTCCAATCATTGTTCTACTTGCCGAAATTTACAAATAATTTCCTTTAAAGGATTAACAATGGGGCTCGTAGTTCACTTAAACTTGAAGATCAAATAATTGGCGAATTGTACTGTTTGGATGATTTGCATATATGTTTCTGGGACTGTATAGAAGCAATATATACAAAGATTTCAACCGTCTACCTGTTCCATTCATTGATCTACTTGTCGAAAGTTACAAATAATTTCCGATAAAGGATTAACAATGGGTCTCATTGTTCACTTAAACTTGAAGTACAAAAAATTGGCGAATGGTACTGTTTGGATGCTTTGCATATATGTTTCTTAGACTATATGGAAGCAATATATACAAATATTTCAACCGTCTACGTGTTCCAATCATTGTTCTACTTGTCGAAATTTACAAATAATTTCCTTTAAAGGATTAACAATGGGGCTCGTTGTTCACTTAAACTTGAAGAACAAAAAAGTGGCGAATGGTACTGTTTGGATGCTTTGCATATATGTTTCTTAGACTATATAGAAGCAATATATACATTGATTTCAACCGTCTACCTGTTCCATTAATTGTTCTACTTGTCGAAATTTACAAATAAGTTCCGTTAAAGTATTAACAATGGGGCTCGTAGTTCACTTAAACTTGAAGATCAAATAATTGGCGAATTGTACTGTTTGGATG
The DNA here is from genome assembly GCA_963989415.1 of Cerceris ruficornis. Taxonomy (NCBI): domain Eukaryota; kingdom Metazoa; phylum Arthropoda; class Insecta; order Hymenoptera; family Crabronidae; genus Cerceris; species Cerceris ruficornis. Next base: position 49,004 of record CAXDIW010000211.1, read on the forward strand.
ATTTGCATATATGTTTCTTAGACTATATAGAAGCAATATATACAAAGATTTCAACCGCCTACCTGTTCCATTCATTGATCTACTTGTCGAAAGTTACAAATAATTTCCGTTAAGGGATTAACAATGGGGATTGTAGTTTACTTAAACTTGAAGAACAAGAAATTGGCGAATTGTACTGTTTGGATGATTTGCATATATGTTTCTTAGACTATATAGAAGCAATATATACAATGATTTCAACCGTCTACCTATTCCATTCATTGTTCTACTTGCCGAAATTTACAAATAATTTCCTTTAAAGGATTAACAATGGGGCTCGTAGTTCACTTAAACTTGAAGAACAAAAAATTGGCGATTGGTACTGTTTGAATACTTTGCATAAATGTTTCTTAGACTATATAGAAGCAATATATACATTGATTTCAACCGGTTACCTGTTCCATTCATTGTTCTACTTGTCGAAATTTACAAATAATTTCCGTTAAAGTATTAACAATGGGGCTCGTAGTTCACTTAAACTTGAAGATCAAATAATTGGCGAATTGTACTGTTTGGATGATTTGCATATATGTTTCTTAGACTATATAGAAGCAATATATACAAAGATTTCAACCGTCTACCTGTTCCATTCATTGATCTACTTGTCGAAAGTTACAAATAATTTCCGTTAAAGGATTAACAATGGGTCTCATTGTTCACTTAAACTTGAAGAACAAAAAATTGGCGAATGGTACTGTTTGGATGCTTTGCATATATGTTTCTTAGACTATATGGAAGCAATATATACAAATATTTCAACCGTCTACGTGTTCCAATCATTGTTCTACTTGTCGAAATTTACAAATAATTTCCTTTAAAGGATTAACAATGGGGCTCGTTGTTCACTTAAACTTGAAGAACAAAAAAGTGGCGAATTGTACTGTTTGGATGCTTTGCATATATGTTTCTTAGACTATAAAGAAGCAATATATAAAAAGATTTCAACCGTCTACCTGTTCCATTCACTGTTCTACTTGTCGAAAGTTACAAATAATTTCCGTTAAAGTATTAACAATGGGGCTCGTAGTTCACTTAAACTTGAAGATCAAATAATTGGCGAATTGTACTGTTTGGATGATTTGCATATATGTTTCTTAGACTATATAGAAGCAATATATACAAAGATTTCAACCGCCTACCTGTTCCATTCATTGTTCTACTTGTCGAAAGTTACAAATAATTTCCGTTAAGGGATTAACAATGGGGATTGTAGTTTACTTAAACTTGAAGAACAAGAAATTGGCGAATTGTACTGTTTGGATGATTTGCATATATGTTTCTTAGACTATATAGAAGCAATATATACAATGATTTCAACCGTCTACCTATTCCATTCATTGTTCTACTTGCCGAAATTTACAAATAATTTCCTTTAAAGGATTAACAATGGGGCTCGTAGTTCACTTAAACTTGAAGAACAAAAAATTGGCGAATGGTACTGTTTGGATGCTTTGCGTACATGTTTCTTAGACTATATGGAAGCAATATATACAAAGATTTCAACCGTCTACGTGTTCCAATCATTGTTCTACTTGTCGAAATTTACAAATAATTTCCGTTAAAGTATTAACAATGGGGCTCGTAGTTCACTTAAACTTGAAGATCAAATAATTGGCGAATTGTACTGTTTGGATGATTTGCATATATGTTTCTTAGACTATATAGAAGCAATATATACAAAGATTTCATCCGCCTACCTGTTCCATTCATTGTTCTACTTGTCGAAAGTTACAAATAATTTCCGTTAAGGGATTAACAATGGGGATTGTAGTTTACTTAAACTTGAAGAACAAGAAATTGGCGAATTGTACTGTTTGGATGCTTTGCATATATGTTTCTTAGACTATATAGAAGCAATATATACAATGATTTCAACCGTCTACCTGTTCCAATCATTGTTCTACTTGTCGAAATTTACAAATAATTTCCTTTAAAGGATTAACAATGGGGCTCGATGTTCACTTAAACTTGAAGAACAAAAAAGTGGCGAATGGTACTGTTTGGATGCTTTGCATATATGTTTCTTAGACTATAAAGAAGCAATATATAAAAAGATTTCAACCGTCTACCTGTTCCATTCACTGTTCTACTTGTCGAAAGTTACAAATAATTTCCGTTAAAGTATTAACAATTGGGCTGGTAGTTCACTTAAACTTGAAGATCATATAATTGGCGAATTGTACTGTTTGGATGATTTGCATATATGTTTCTTAGACTATATAGAAGCAATATATACAAAGATTTCAACCGTCTACCTGTTCCATTCATTGTTCTACTTGTCGAAAGTTACAAATAATTTCCGTTAAGGGATTAACAATGGGGATTGTAATTTACTTAAACTTGAAGAACAAGAAATTGGCGAATTGTACTGTTTGGATGATTTGCATATATGTTTCTTAGACTATATAGAAGCAATATATACATTGATTTCAACCGTCTACCTATTCCATTCATTGTTCTACTTGCCGAAATTTACAAATAATTTCCTTTAAAGGATTAACAATGGGGCTCGTAGTTCACTTAAACTTGAAGATCAAATAATTGGCGAATTGTACTGTTTGGATGATTTGCATATATGTTTCTTAGACTATATAGAAGCAATATATACAAAGATTTCAACTGTCTACCTGTTCCATTCATTGATCTACTTGTCGAAAGTTACAAATAATTTCCGATAAAGGATTAACAATGGGTCTCATTGTTCACTTAAACTTGAAGAACAAAAAATTGGCGAATGGTACTGTTTGGATGCTTTGCATATATGTTTCTTAGACTATATAGAAGCAATATATACAAAGATTTCAACCGTCTACCTGTTCCATTCATTGTTCTACTTGTCGAAAGTTACAAATAATTTCCTTTAAAGGATTAACAATGGGGCTCATTGTTCACTTAAACTTGAAGAACAAAAAATTGGCGAATTGTACTGTTTGGATGCTTTGCATATATGTTTCTTAGACTATATAGAAGCAATATATACAATGATTTCAACCGTCTACCTGTTCCAATCATTGTTCTACTTGCCGAAATTTACAAATAATTTCCTTTAAAGGATTAACAATGGGGCTCGTAGTTCACTTAAACTTGAAGATCAAATAATTGGCGAATTGTACTGTTTGGATGATTTGCATATATGTTTCTGGGACTGTATAGAAGCAATATATACAAAGATTTCAACCGTCTACCTGTTCCATTCATTGATCTACTTGTCGAAAGTTACAAATAATTTCCGATAAAGGATTAACAATGGGTCTCATTGTTCACTTAAACTTGAAGTACAAAAAATTGGCGAATGGTACTGTTTGGATGCTTTGCATATATGTTTCTTAGACTATATGGAAGCAATATATACAAATATTTCAACCGTCTACGTGTTCCAATCATTGTTCTACTTGTCGAAATTTACAAATAATTTCCTTTAAAGGATTAACAATGGGGCTCGTTGTTCACTTAAACTTGAAGAACAAAAAAGTGGCGAATGGTGCTGTTTGGATGCTTTGCATATATGTCTCTTAGACTATATAGAAGCAATATATACATTGATTTCAACCGTCTACCTGTTCCATTCATTGTTCTACTTGTCGAAAGTTACAAATAAGTTCCGTTAAAGTATTAACAATGGGGCTCGTAGTTCACTTAAACTTGAAGATCAAATAATTGGCGAATTGTACTGTTTGGATGATTTGCATATATGTTTCTTAGACTTTATAGTAGCAATATATACAAAGATTTCAACCGTCTACCTGTTCCATTCATTGATCTACTTGTCGAAAGTTACAAATAATTACCGATAAAGGATTAAACATTGGGGCTCATTGTTCACTTAAACTTGAAGAACAAAAAATTGGCGAATTTGACTGTTTGGATGCTTTGCGTACATGTTTCTTAGACTATATGGAAGCAATATATACAAAGATTTCAACCGTCTACGTGTTCCAATCATTGTTCTACTTGTAGAAAGTTACAATTAATTTCCGTTAAGGGATTAACAATGGGGCTCGTAGTTCACTTAAACTTGAAGAACAAAAAATTGGCGAATGGTACTGTTTGGATGCTTTGCATATATGTTTCTTAGACTATATAGAAGCAATATATACATTGATTTCAACCGGCTACCTGTTCCATTCATTGTTCTACTTGTCGAAATTTACAAATAATTTCCGATAAAGGATTAACCATTGGGGCTCATTGTTCACTTAAACTTGAAGAACAAAAAATTGGCGAATTGTACTGTTTGGATGCTTTGCATATATGTTTCTTAGACTATATAGAAGCAATATATACAAAGATTTCAACCGGCTACCTGTTCCATTCATTGTTCTACTTGTCGAAATTTACAAATAATTTCCTTTAAAGGATTAACATTGGGGCTCATTGTTCACTTAAACTTGAAGAACAAAAAATTGGCGAATTGTACTGTTTGGATGCTTTGCATATATGTTTCTTAGACTATATAGAAGCAATATATACAATGATTTCAACCGTCTACCTGTTCCAATCATTGTTCTACTTGTCGAAATTTACAAATAATTTCCTTTAAAGGATTAACAATGGCGCTCGATGTTCACTTAAACTTGAAGAACAAAAAAGTGGCGAATGGTACTGTTTGGATGCTTTGCATATATGTTTCTTAGACTATAAAGAAGCAATATATAAAAAGATTTCAACCGTCTACCTGTTCCATTCACTGTTCTACTTGTCGAAAGTTACAAATAATTTCCGTTAAAGTATTAACAATGGGGCTCGTAGTTCACTTAAACTTGAAGATCAAATAATTGGCGAATTGTACTGTTTGGATGATTTGCATATATGTTTCTTAGACTATATAGAAGCAATATATACAAAGATTTCAACCGCCTACCTGTTCCATTCATTGTTCTACTTGTCGAAAGTTACAAATAATTTCCGTTAAGGGATTAACAATGGGGCTCGTAGTTCACTTAAACTTGAAGATCAAATAATTGGCTAATTGTACTGTTTGGATGATTTGCATATATGTTTCTTAGACTATATAGAAGCAATATATACAAAGATTTCAACCGTCTACCTGTTCCATTCATTGATCTACTTGTCGAAAGTTACAAATAATTTCCGATAAAGGATTAACAATGGGTCTCATTGTTCACTTAAACTTGAAGAACAAAAAATTGGCGAATGGTACTGTTTGGATGCTTTGCATATATGTTTCTTAGACTATATGGAAGCAATATATACAAATATTTCAACCGTCTACGTGTTCCAATCATTGTTCTACTTGTCGAAATTTACAAATAATTTCCTTTAAAGGATTAACAATGGGGCTCGTTGTTCACTTAAACTTGAAGAACAAAAAAGTGGCGAATGGTACTGTTTGGATGCTTTGCATATATGTTTCTTAGACTATATAGAAGCAATATATACATTGATTTCAACCGTCTACCTGTTCCATTCATTGTTCTACTTGTCGAAAGTTACAAATAAGTTCCGTTAAAGTATTAACAATGGGGCTCGTAGTTCACTTAAACTTGAAGATCAAATAATTGGCGAATTGTACTGTTTGGATGATTTGCATATATGTTTCTTAGACTATATAGAAGCAATATATACAAAGATTTCAACCGCCTACCTGTTCCATTCATTGTTCTACTTGTCGAAAGTTACAAATAATTTCCGTTAAGGGATTAACAATGGGGCTCGTATTTCACTTAAACTTGAAGATCAAATAATTGGCTAATTGTACTGTTTGGATGATTTGCATATATGTTTCTTAGACTATATAGAAGCAATATATACAAAGATTTCAACCGTCTACCTGTTCCATTCATTGATCTACTTGTCGAAAGTTACAAATAATTTCCGATAAAGGATTAACAATGGGTCTCATTGTTCACTTAAACTTGAAGAACAAAAAATTGGCGAATGGTACTGTTTGGATGCTTTGCATATATGTTTCTTAGACTATATGGAAGCAATATATACAAATATTTCAACCGTCTACGTGTTCCAATCATTGTTCTACTTGTCGAAATTTACAAATAATTTCCTTTAAAGGATTAACAATGGGGCTCGTTGTTCACTTAAACTTGAAGAACAAAAAAGTGGCGAATGGTACTGTTTGGATGCTTTGCATATATGTTTCTTAGACTATATAGAAGCAATATATACAATGATTTCAACGGTCTACCTGTTCCATTCATTGTTCTACTTGTCGAATGTTACAAATAATTTCCGTTAAGGCATTAACAATGGGGATCGCAGTTTACTTAAACTTGAAGAACAAGAAATTGGCGAATTGTACTGTTCGGATGCTTTGCATATATGTTTCTTAGACTATATAGAAGCAATATATACATTGATTTCAACAGTCTACCTGTTCCATTCATTGTTCTACTTGTCGAAAGTTACAAATAAGTTCCGTTAAAGTATTAACAATGGGGCTCGTAGTTCACTTAAACTTGAAGATCAAATAATTGGCGAATTGTACAGTTTGGATGCTTTGCATATATGTTTCTTAGACTATATGGAAGCAATATATACAAAGATTTCAACCGTCTACGTGTTCCAATCATTGTTCTACTTGTCGAAATTTACAAATAATTTCCTTTAAAGGATTAACAATGGGGCTCGTTGTTCACTTAAACTTGAAGAACAAAAAATTGGCAAATTGTACTGTTTGGATGCCTTGCATAGATGTTTCTTAGACTATTTAGAAGCAATATATAGAAAGATTTCACCCGTCTACCTGTACTATTCATTGTTCTACTTGTAGAAAGTTATAAATAATTTCCATTTCATGATTATCAATGGGGCTCGCTGTTCACTTAAACTTGAAGATCAAAAAATTGGCGATTGTTACTGTTTAGATGCTTTGCATATATGTTTCTTAGATTATATAGAAGCAATATATACAAATATTTCAACCGTCTAACTGTTCCATTCATTGTTCTACTTGTCGAAAGTTACAAATAATTTCCGTTAAGGGATTAACAATGGGGATCGTAGTTTACTTAAACTTGAAGAACAAAAAATTGGCGAATTGTACTGTTTGGATGCTTTGCATATATGTTTCTTAGACTATATAGAAGCAATATATACAAGGATTTCAACCGTCTACCTGTTCCATTCACTGTTCTACTTGTCGAAAGTTACAAATAATTTCCGATAAAGGATTAATAACGGGGCTCATTGTTCACTTAAACTTGAAGAACAAAAAATTGCCGAATGGTACTGTTTGGATGCTTTGCATATATGTTTCTTAGACTATATGGAAGCAATATATACAAAGATTTCAACCGTCTGCGTGTTCCAATCATTGTTCTAGTTGTAGAAAGTTACAATTAATTTCCGTTAAAGGATTAACAATGGGGCTCGTAGTTCACTTAAACTTGAAGAACAGGAAATTGGCGAATTGTACTGTTTGGATGCTTTGCATATATGTTTCGTAGATTATATAGAAGCAATATATACAAAGATTTCAACCGTCTACCTGTTCCATTCATTGTTCTACTTAACGAAAAATACAAATAATTTCCTATAACGGATTAACCATTGGGGCTCATTGTTCACTAAACTTGAAGAACAAAAAATTGTCGAATTGTACTGTTTGGATGCTTTGCATATATGTTACTTAGACTATATAGAAGCAATACATACAATTATTTCAACCGTCTACCTGTTCCATTCATTGTTCTACTTGTCGAAAGTAACAAATAATTTCCGTTAAGGGATTAACAATGGGGATCGTAGTTTACTTAAACTTGAAGAACAAAAAATTGGCGAATTGTACTGTTTGGATGCTTTGCATATATGTTTCTTAGACTATATAGAAGCAATATATACAAGGATTTCAACCGTCTACCTGTTCCATTCATTGTTCTACTTGTCGAAAGTTACAAATAATTTCCTTTAAAGGATTAACAATGGGGCTCGTAGTTCACTTAAACTTGAAGAACAAAAAATTGGCGAATGGTACTGTTTGGATACTTTGCATATATGTTTCTTAGACTATATAGAAGCAATATATACATTGATTTCAACCGGCTACCTGTTCCATTCATTGTTCTACTTGTCGAAATTTACAAATAATTTCCGTTAAAGTATTAACAATGGGGCTCGTAGTTCACTTAAACTTGAAGATCAAATAATTGGCGAATTGTACTGCTTGGATGATTTGCATATATGTTTCTTAGACTATATAGAAGCAATATATACAAAGATTTCAACCGTCTACCTGTTCCATTCATTGTTCTACTTGTCGAAAGTTACAAATAATTTCCTTTAAAGGATTAACAATGGGGCTCGTTGTTCACTTAAACTTGAAGAACAATAAATTGGCGAATTGTACTGTTTGGATGCTTTGCATATATGTTTCTTAGACTATATAGAAGCAATATATACAAAGATTTCAACCGTCTACCTGTTCCATTCATTGATCTACTTGTCGAAAGTTACAATTAATTTCCGTTAAAGGATTAACAATGGGGCTCGTTGTTCACTTAAACTTGAAGAACAAAAAAGTGGCGAATGGTACTGTTTGGATGCTTTGCATATATGTTTCTTAGACTATATAGAAGCAATATATACATTGATTTCAACCGTCTACCTGTTCCATTCATTGTTCTACTTGTCGCAAGTTACAAATAATTTCCTTTAAAGGATTAACAATGGGGCTCGTAGTTCACTTAAACTTGAAGATCAAATAATTGGCGAATTGTACTGTTTGGATGATTTGCATATATGTTTCTTAGACTATATAGAAGCAATATATACAAAGATTTCAACCGTCTACCTGTTCCATTCATTGTTCTACTTGTCGAAAGTTACAAATAATTTCCTTTAAAGGATTAACAATGGGGCTCGTTGTTCACTTAAACTTGAAGAACAATAAATTGGCGAATTGTACTGTTTGGATGCTTTGCATATATGTTTCTTAGACTATATAGAAGCTATATATACAAAGATTTCAACCGTCTACCTGTTCCATTCATTGATCTACTTGTCGAAAGTTACAATTAATTTTCGTTAAAGGATTAACAATGGGGCTCGTTGTTCACTTAAACTTGAAGAACAAAAAAGTGGCGAATGGTACTGTTTGGATGCTTTGCATATATGTTTCTTAGACTATATAGAAGCAATATATACATTGATTTCAACCGTCTACCTGTTCCATTCATTGTTCTACTTGTCGCAAGTTACAAATAATTTCCTTTAAAGGATTAACAATGGGGCTCGTAGTTCACTTAAACTTGAAGATCAAATAATTGGCGAATTGTACTGTTTGGATGATTTGCATATATGTTTCTTAGACTATATAGAAGCAATATATACAAAGATTTCAACCGTCTACCTGTTCCATTCATTGATCTACTTGTTGAAAGTTACAAATAATTTCCGATAAAGGATTAACAATGGGTCTCATTGTTCACTTAAACTTGAAGAACAAAAAATTGGCGAATGGTACTGTTTGGATGCATTGCATATATGTTTCTTAGACTATATGGAAGCAATATATACAAAGATTTCAACCGTCTACCTGTTCCATTCATTGTTCTACTTGTCGAAAGTTACAAATAATTTCCGTTAAGGGATTAACAATGGGGATCGTAGTTTACTTAAACTTGAAGAACAAGAAATTGGCGAATTGTACTATTTGGATGATTTGCATATATGTTTCTTAGACTATATAGAAGCAATACATACATTGATTTCAACCGTCTACCTATTCCATTCATTGTTCTACTTGCCGAAATTTACAAATAATTTCCTTTAAAAGATTAACAATGGGGCTCGTAGTTCACTTAAACTTGAAGATCAAATAATTGGCGAATTGTACTGTTTGGATGATTTGCATATATGTTTCTTAGACTTTATAGAAGCAATATATACAAAGATTTCAACCGTCTACCTGTTCCATTCATTGATCTACTTGTCGAAAGTTACAAATAATTTCCGATAAAGGATTAACAATGGGTCTCATTGTTCACTTAAACTTGAAGAACAAAAAATGGGCGAATGGTACTGTTTGGATGCTTTGCATATATGTTTCTTAGACTATATGGAAGCAATATATACAATAATTTCAACAGTCTACCTGTTCCATTCATTGTTCTACTTGTCGAAATTCACAAATAATTTCCTTTAAAGGATTAACAATGGGACTCGTAGTTCACTTAAACTTGAAGAACAAAAAATTGGCGAATGGTACTGTTTGGATGCTTTGCATATATGTTTCTTAGACTATATGGAAGCAATTTATACAATGATTTCAACCGTCTACCTGTTCCATTCATTGTTCTACTTGTCGAAAGTTACAAATAATTTCCGATAAAGGATTAACAATGGGTCTCATTGTTCACTTAAACTTGAAGAACAAAAAATTGGCGAATGGTACTGTTTGGATGCATTGCATATATGTTTCTTAGACTATATGGAAGCAATATATACAAAGATTTCAACCGTCTACGTGTTCCAATCATTGTTCTACTTGTCGAAATTGACAAATAATTTCCTTTAAAGGATTAACAATGGGGCTCGTTGTTCACTTAAACTTGAAGAACAAAAAAGTGGCGAATGGTACTGTTTGGATGCTTTGCATATATGTTTCTTAGACTATATAGAAGCAATATATACATTGATTTCAACCGTCTACCTGTTCCATTCATTGTTCTACTTGTCGAAAGTTACAAATAAGTTCCGTTAAAGTATTAACAATGGGGCTCGTAGTTCACTTAAACTTGAAGATCAAATAATTGGCGAATTGTACTGTTTGGATGATTTGCATATATGTTTCATAGACTTTATAGAAGCAATATATACAAAGATTTCAACCGCATACCTGTTCCATTCATTGATCTACTTGTCGAAAGTTACAAATAATTTCCGTTAAGGGATTAACAATGGGGATTGTAGTTTACTTAAACTTGAAGAACAAGAAATTGGCGAATTGTACTGTTTGGACGATTTGCATATATGTTTCTTAGACTATATAGAAGCAATATATACAATGATTTCAACCGTCTACCTATTCCATTCATTGTTCTACTTGCCGAAATTTACAAATAATTTCCTTTAAAGGATTAACAATGGGGCTCGTAGTTCACTTAAACTTGAAGAACAAAAAATTGGCGATTGGTACTGTTTGGATACTTTGCATAAATGTTTCTTAGACTATATAGAAGCAATATATACATTGATTTCAACCGGCTACCTGTTCCATTCATTGTTCTACTTGTCGAAATTTACAAATAATTTCCGTTAAAGTATTAACAATGGGGCTCGTAGTTCACTTAAACTTGAAGATCAAATAATTGGCGAATTGTACTGTTTGGATGATTTGCATATATGTTTCTTAGACTATATAGAAGCAATATATACAAAGATTTCAACCGTCTACCTGTTCCATTCATTGATCTACTTGTCGAAAGTTACAAATAATTTCCGATAAAGGATTAACAATGGGTCTCATTGTTCACTTAAACTTGAAGAACAAAAAATTGGCGAATGGTACTGTTTGGATGCTTTGCATATATGTTTCTTAGACTATATGGAAGCAATATATACAAATATTTCAACCGTCTACGTGTTCCAATCATTGTTCTACTTGTCGAAATTTACAAATAATTTCCGTTAAAGTATTAACAATGGGGCTCGTAGTTCACTTAAACTTGAAGATCAAATAATTGGCGAATTGTACTGTTTGGATGATTTGCATATATGTTTCTTAGACTATATAGAAGCAATATATACAAAGATTTCAACCGCCTACCTGTTCCATTCATTGTTCTACTTGTCGAAAGTTACAAATAATTTCCGTTAAGGGATTAACAATGGGGATTGTAGTTTACTTAAACTTGAAGAACAAGAAATTGGCGAATTGTACTGTTTGGATGATTTGCATATATGTTTCTTAGACTATATAGAAGCAATATATACAATGATTTCAACCGTCTACCTATTCCATTCATTGTTCTACTTGCCGAAATTTACAAATAATTTCCTTTAAAGGATTAACAATGGGGCTCGTAGTTCACTTAAACTTGAAGAACAAAAAATTGGCGAATGGTACTGTTTGGATGCTTTGCATATATGTTTCTTAGACTATAAAGAAGCAATATATAAAAAGATTTCAACCGTCTACCTGTTCCATTCACTGTTCTACTTGTCGAAAGTTACAAATAATTTCCGTTAAAGTATTAACAATGGGGCTCGTAGTTCACTTAAACTTGAAGATCAAATAATTGGCGAATTGTACTGTTTGGATGATTTGCATATATGTTTCTTAGACTATATAGAAGCAATATATACAAAGATTTCAACCGCCTACCTGTTCCATTCATTGATCTACTTGTCGAAAGTTACAAATAATTTCCGTTAAGGGATTAACAATGGGGATTGTAGTTTACTTAAACTTGAAGAACAAAAAATTGGCGAATGGTACTGTTTGGATGCTTTGCATATATGTTTCTTAGACTATATAGAAGCAATATATACAAAGATTTCAACCGCCTACCTGTTCCATTCATTGATCTACTTGTCGAAAGTTACAAATAATTTCCGTTAAGGGATTAACAATGGGGATTGTAGTTTACTTAAACTTGAAGAACAAAAAATTGGCGAATGGTACTGTTTGGATGCTTTGCATATATGTTTCTTAGACTATATAGAAGCAATATATACAAAGATTTCAACCGCCTACCTGTTCCATTCATTGATCTACTTGTCGAAAGTTACAAATAAGTTCCGTTAAAGTATTAACAATGGGTCTCGTAGTTCACTTAAACTTGAAGAACAAAAAATTGGCAAATTGTACTGTTTGGATGATTTGCATATATGTTTCTTAGACTATATAGAAGCAATATATACAAAGATTTCAACCGTCTACCTGTTCCATTCATTGTTCTACTTGTCGAAAGTTACAAATAATTTCCGTTAAGGGATTAACAATGGGGCTCGTAGTTCACTTAAACTTGAAGAACAAAAAATTGGCGAATGGTACTGTTTGGATGCTTTGCATATATGTTTCTTAGACTATATAGAAGCAATATATACATTGATTTCAACCGGCTACCTGTTCCATTCATTGTTCTACTTGTCGAAATTTACAAATAATTTCCGATAAAGGATTAACCATTGGGGCTCATTGTTCACTTAAACTTGAAGAACAAAAAATTGGCGAATTGTACTGTTTGGATGCTTTGCATATATGTTTCTTAGACTATATAGAAGCAATATATACAAAGATTTCAACCGGCTACCTGTTCCATTCATTGTTCTACTTGTCGAAATTTACAAATAATTTCCTTTAATGGATTAACATTGGGGCTCATTGTTCACTTAAACTTGAAGAACAAAAAATTGGCGAATTGTACTGTTTGGATGCTTTGCATATATGTTTCTTAGACTATATAGAAGCAATATATACAAAGATTTCAACCGTCTACCTGTTCCATTCATTGTTCTACTTGTCGAAAGTTACAATTAATTTCCGTTAAAGGATTAACAATGGGGCTCGTTGTTCACTTAAACTTGAAGAACAAAAAAGTGGCGAATGGTACTGTTTGGATGCTTTGCATATATGTTTCTTAGACTATATAGAAACAATATATACAAAGATTTCAACCGTCTACCTGTTACATTCATTGTTCTACTTGTCGAAAGTTACAAATAATTTCCTTTAAAGGATTAACAATGGGGCTCATTGTTCACTTAAACTTGAAGAACAAAAAATTGGCGAATTGTACTGTTTGGATGCTTTGCATATATGTTTCTTAGACTATATAGAGGCAATATATACAAAGATTTCAACCGTCTACCTGTTCCATTCATTGTTCTACTTGTCGCAAGTTACAAATAATTTCCTTTAAAGGATTAACAATGGGGCTCGTAGTTCACTTAAACTTGAAGAACAAAAAATTGGCGAATTGTACTGTTTGGATGCCTTGAATAGATGTTTCTTAGACTATTTAGAAGCAATATATAGAAAGATTTCACCCGTGTACCTGTACTATTCATTGTTCTACTTGTAGAAAGTTATAAATAATTTCCATTTCATGATTATCAATGGGGCTCGCTGTTCACTTAAACTTGAAGATCAAAAAATTGGCGATTGTTACTTTTTAGATGCTTTGCATATATGTTTCTTAGATTATATAGAAGCAATATATACAAATATTTCAACCGTCTAACTGTTCCAATCATTGTTCTACTTGTCGAAATTTACAAATAATTTCCTTTAAAGGATTAACAATGGGGCTCGTTGTTCACTTAAACTTGAAGAACAAAAAAGTGGCGAATGGTACTGTTTGGATGCTTTGCATATATGTTTCTTAGACTATATAGAGGCAATATATACAAAGATTTCAACCGTCTACCTGTTCCATTCATTGTTCTACTTGTCGCAAGTTACAAATAATTTCCTTTAAAGGATTAACAATGGGGCTCGTAGTTCACTTAAACTTGAAGATCAAATAATTGGCGAATTGTACTGTTTGGATGATTTGCATATATGTTTCTTAGACTATATAGAAGCAATATATACAAAGATTTCAACCGCCTACCTGTTCCATTCATTGATCTACTTGTCGAAAGTTACAAATAATTTCCGATAAAGGATTAACAATGGGCCTCATTGTTCACTTAAACTTGAAGAACAAAAAATTGGCGAATGGTACTGTTTGGATGCTTTGCATATATGTTTCTTAGACTATATGGAAGCAATATATACAAAGATTTCAACCGTCTACGTGTTCCAATCATTGTTCTACTTGTCGAAATTTACAAATAATTTCCTTTAAAGGATTAACAATGGGGCTCGTTGTTCACTTAAACTTGAAGAACAAAAAAGTGGCGAATGGTACTGTTTGGATGCTTTGCATATATGTTTCTTAGACTATATAGAAGCAATATATACATTGATTTCAACCGTCTACCTATTCCATTCATTGTTCTACTTGCCGAAATTTACAAATAATTTCCTTTAAAGGATTAACAATGGGGCGCGTAGTTCACTTAAACTTGAAGATCAAATAATTGGCGAATTGTACTGTTTGGATGATTTGCATATATGTTTCTTAGACTATATAGAAGCAATATATACAAAGATTTCAACCGTCTACCTGTTCCATTCATTGATCTACTTGTCGAAAGTTACAAATAATTTCCGATAAAGGATTAACAATGGGTCTCATTGTTCACTTAAACTTGAAGAACAAAAAATTGGCGGATGGTACTGTTTGGATGCATTGCATATATGTTTCTTAGACTATATGGAAGCAATATATACAAAGATTTCAAACGTCTACGTGTTCCAATCATTGTTCTACTTGTCGAAATTTACAAATAATTTCCTTTAAAGGATTAACAATGGGGCTCGTTGTTCACTTAAACTTGAAGAACAAAAAAGTGGCGAATGGTACTGTTTGGATGCTTTGCATATATGTTTCTTAGACTATATAGAAGCAATATATACATTGATTTCAACAGTCTACCTGTTCCATTCATTGTTCTACTTGTCGAAAGTTACAAATAAGTTCCGTTAAAGTATTAACAATGGGGCTCGTAGTTCACTTAAACTTGAAGAACAAAAAATTGGCAAATTGTGCTGTTTGGATGATTTGCATATATGTATCTTAGACTATATAGAAGCAATATATACAAAGATTTCAACCGTCTACCTGTTCCATTCATTGTTCTACTTGTCGAAAGTTACAAATAATTTCCGTTAAGGGATTAACAATGGGGCTCGTAGTTCACTTAAACTTGAAGAACAAAAAATTGGCGAATGGTACTGTTTGGATGCTTTGCATATATGTTTCTTAGACTATATAGAAGCAATATATACATTGATTTCAACCGGCTACCTGTTCCATTCATTGTTCTACTTGTCGAAGTTTACAAATAATTTCCGATAAAGGATTAACCATTGGGGCTCATTGTTCACTTAAACTTGAAGAACAAAAAATTGGCGAATTGTACTGTTTGGATGCTTTGCATATATGTTTCTTAGACTATATAGAAGCAATATATACAAAGATTTCAACCGGCTACCTGTTCCATTCATTGTTCTACTTGTCGAAATTTACAAATAATTTCCGATAAAGGATTAACCATTGGGGCTCATTGTTCACTTAAACCTGAAGAACAAAAAATTGGCGAATTGTACTGTTTGGATGCTTTGCATATATGTTTCTTAGACTATATAGAAGCAATATATACAAAGATTTCAACCGTCTACCTGTTCCATTCATTGTTCTACTTGTCGAAAGTTACAATTAATTTCCGTTAAAGGATTAACAATGGGGCTCGTTGTTCACTTAAACTTGAAGAACAAAAAAGTGGCGAATGGTACTGTTTGGATGCTTTGCATATATGTTTCTTAGACTATATAGAAGCAATATATACATTGATTTCAACCGTCTACCTATTCCATTCATTGTTCTACTTGCCGAAATTTACAAATAATTTCCTTTAAAGGATTAACAATGGGGCTCGTAGTTCACTTAAACTTGAAGATCAAATAATTGGCGAATTGTACTGTTTGGATGATTTGCATATATGTTTCTTAGACAGTATAGAAGCAATATATACAAAGATTTCAACCGTCTACCTGTTCCATTCATTGATCTACTTGTCGAAATTTACAAATAATTTCCTTTAAAGGATTAACAATGGGGCTCGTTGTTCACTTAAACTTGAAGAACAAAAAAGTGGCGAATGGTGCTGTTTGGATGCTTTGCATATATGTTTCTTAGACTATATAGAAGCAATATATACATTGATTTCAACCGTCTACCTGTTCCATTCATTGTTCTACTTGTCGAAAGTTACAAATAAGTTCCGTTAAAGTATTAACAATGGGGCTCGTAGTTCACTTAAACTTGAAGATCAAATAATTGGCGAATTGTACTGTTTGGATGCATTGCATATATGTTTCTTAGACTATATGGAAGCAATATATACAAAGATTTCAACCGTCTACGTGTTCCAATCATTGTTCTACTTGTCGAAATTTACAAATAATTTCCTTTAAAGGATTAACAATGGGGCTCGTTGTTCACTTAAACTTGAAGAACAAAAAAGTGGCGAATGGTACTGTTTGGATGCTTTGCATATATGTTTCTTAGACTATATAGAAGCAATATATACATTGATTTCAACCGTCTACCTATTCCATTCATTGTTCTACTTGCCGAAATTTACAAATAATTTCCTTTAAAGGATTAACAATGGGGCGCGTAGTTCACTTAAACTTGAAGATCAAATAATTGGCGAATTGTACTGTTTGGATGATTTGCATATATGTTTCTTAGACTATATAGAAGCAATATATACAAAGATTTCAACCGTCTACCTGTTCCATTCATTGATCTACTTGTCGAAAGTTACAAATAATTTCCGATAAAGGATTAACAATGGGTCTCATTGTTCACTTAAACTTGAAGAACGAAAAATTGGCGAATGGTACTGTTTGGATGCATTGCATATATGTTTCTTAGACTATATGGAAGCAATATATACAAAGATTTCAAACGTCTACGTGTTCCAATCATTGTTCTACTTGTCGAAATTTACAAATAATTTCCTTTAAAGGATTAACAATGGGGCTCGTTGTTCACTTAAACTTGAAGAACAAAAAAGTGGCGAATGGTACTGTTTGGATGCTTTGCATATATGTTTCTTAGACTATATAGAAGCAATATATACATTGATTTCAACCGTCTACCTATTCCATTCATTGTTCTACTTGCCGAAATTTACAAATAATTTCCTTTAAAGGATTAACAATGGGGCGCGTAGTTCACTTAAACTTGAAGATCAAATAATTGGCGAATTGTACTGTTTGGATGATTTGCATATATGTTTCTTAGACTATATAGAAGCAATATATACAAAGATTTCAACCGTCTACCTGTTCCATTCATTGATCTACTTGTCGAAAGTTACAAATAATTTCCGATAAAGGATTAACAATGGGTCTCATTGTTCACTTAAACTTGAAGAACAAAAAATTGGCGAATTGTACTGTTTGGATGCATTGCATATATGTTTCTTAGACTATATGGAAGCAATATATACAAAGATTTCAAACGTCTACGTGTTCCAATCATTGTTCTACTTGTCGAAATTTACAAATAATTTCCTTTAAAGGATTAACAATGGGGCTCGTTGTTCACTTAAACTTGAAGAACAAAAAAGTGGCGAATGGTACTGTTTGGATGCTTTGCATATATGTTTCTTAGACTATATAGAAGCAATATATACATTGATTTCAACAGTCTACCTGTTCCATTCATTGTTCTACTTGTCGAAAGTTACAAATAAGTTCCGTTAAAGTATTAACAATGGGGCTCGTAGTTCACTTAAACTTGAAGAACAAAAAATTGGCAAATTGTGCTGTTTGGATGATTTGCATATATGTATCTTAGACTATATAGAAGCAATATATACAAAGATTTCAACCGTCTACCTGTTCCATTCATTGTTCTACTTGTCGAAAGTTACAAATAATTTCCGTTAAGGGATTAACAATGGGGCTCGTAGTTCACTTAAACTTGAAGAACAAAAAATTGGCGAATGGTACTGTTTGGATGCTTTGCATATATGTTTCTTAGACTATATAGAAGCAATATATACATTGATTTCAACCGGCTACCTGTTCCATTCATTGTTCTACTTGTCGAAGTTTACAAATAATTTCCGATAAAGGATTAACCATTGGGGCTCATTGTTCACTTAAACTTGAAGAACAAAAAATTGGCGAATTGTACTGTTTGGATGCTTTGCATATATGTTTCTTAGACTATATAGAAGCAATATATACAAATATTTCAACCGGCTACCTGTTCCATTCATTGTTCTACTTGTCGAAATTTACAAATAATTTCCGATAAAGGATTAACCATTGGGGCTCATTGTTCACTTAAACCTGAAGAACAAAAAATTGGCGAATTGTACTGTTTGGATGCTTTGCATATATGTTTCTTAGACTATATAGAAGCAATATATACAAAGATTTCAACCGTCTACCTGTTCCATTCATTGTTCTACTTGTCGAAAGTTACAATTAATTTCCGTTAAAGGATTAACAATGGGGCTCGTTGTTCACTTAAACTTGAAGAACAAAAAAGTGGCGAATGGTACTGTTTGGATGCTTTGCATATATGTTTCTTAGACTATATAGAAGCAATATATACATTGATTTCAACCGTCTACCTATTCCATTCATTGTTCTACTTGCCGAAATTTACAAATAATTTCCTTTAAAGGATTAACAATGGGGCTCGTAGTTCACTTAAACTTGAAGATCAAATAATTGGCGAATTGTACTGTTTGGATGATTTGCATATATGTTTCTTAGACAGTATAGAAGCAATATATACAAAGATTTCAACCGTCTACCTGTTCCATTCATTGATCTACTTGTCGAAATTTACAAATAATTTCCTTTAAAGGATTAACAATGGGGCTCGTTGTTCACTTAAACTTGAAGAACAAAAAAGTGGCGAATGGTGCTGTTTGGATGCTTTGCATATATGTTTCTTAGACTATATAGAAGCAATATATACATTGATTTCAACCGTCTACCTGTTCCATTCATTGTTCTACTTGTCGAAAGTTACAAATAAGTTCCGTTAAAGTATTAACAATGGGGCTCGTAGTTCACTTAAACTTGAAGATCAAATAATTGGCGAATTGTACTGTTTGGATGATTTGCATATATGTTTCTTAGACTTTATAGTAGCAATATATACAAAGATTTCAACCGTCTACCTGTTCCATTCATTGATCTACTTGTCGAAAGTTACAAATAATTACCGATAAAGGATTGAACATTGGGGCTCATTGTTCACTTAAACTTGAAGAACAAAAAATTGGCGAATTTGACTGTTTGGATGCTTTGCGTACATGTTTCTTAGACTATATGGAAGCAATATATACATTGATTTCAACCGTCTACCTATTCCATTCATTGTTCTACTTGCCGAAATTTACAAATAATTTCCTTTAAAGGATTAACAATGGGACTCGTAGTTCACTTAAACTTGAAGATCAAATAATTGGCGAATTGTACTGTTTGGATGATTTGCATATATGTTTCTTAGACTGTATAGAAGCAATATATAGAAAGATTTCACCCGTGTACCTGTACTATTCATTGTTCTACTTGTAGAAAGTTATAAATAATTTCCATTTCATGATTATCAATGGGGCTCGCTGTTCACTTAAACTTGAAGATCAAAAAATTGGCGATTGTTACTTTTTAGATGCTTTGCATATATGTTTCTTAGACTATATAGAAGCAATATATACAATGATTTCAACAGTCTACCTGTTCCATTCATTGTTCTACTTGTCGAAATTTACAAATAATTTCATTTGAAGGATTAACAATGGGGCTCGTAGTTCACTTAAACTTGAAGAACAAAAAATTGGCCAATGGTACTGTTTGGATGCTTTGCATATATGTTTCTTAGATTATATAGAAGCAATATATACAAAGATTTCAACCGTCTACCTGTTCCATTCATTGATCTACTTGTCGAAAGTTACAAATAATTTCCGATAAAGGATTAACAATGGGTCTCATTGTTCACTTAAACTTGAAGATCAAAAAATTGGCGAATGGTACTGTTTGGATGCTTTGCATATATGTTTCTTAGACTATATGGAAGCAATATATACAAATATTTCAACCGTCTACGTGTTCCAATCATTGTTCTACTTGTCGAAATTTACAAATAATTTCCTTTAAAGGATTAACAATGAGGCTCGTTGTTCATTTAAACTTGAAGAACAAAAAAGTGGCGAATGGTACTGTTTGGATGCTTTGCATATATGTTTCTTAGACTATATAGAAGCAATATATACATTGATTTCAACCGTCTACCTGTTCCATTCATTGTTCTACTTGTCGAAAGTTACAAATAAGTTCCGTTAAAGTATTAACAATGGGGCTCGTAGTTCACTTAAACTTGAAGATCAAATAATTGGCGAATTGTACTGTTTGGATGATTTGCATATATGTTTCTTAGACTTTATAGAAGCAATATATACAAAGATTTCAACCATCTACCTGTTCCATTCATTGATCTACTTGTCGAAAGTTACAAATAATTTCCGATAAAGGATTAACAATGGGTCTCATTGTTCACTTAAACTTGAAGAACAAAAAATTGGCGAATGGTACTGTTTGGAAGCTTTGCATATATGTTTCTTAGACTATATGGAAGCAATATATACAAAGATTTCAACTGTCTACGTGTTCCAATCATTGTTCTACTTGTCGAAATTTACAAATAATTTCCTTTAAAGGATTAACAATGGGGCTCGTTGTTCACTTAAACTTGAAGAACAAAAAAGTGGCGAATGGTACTGTTTGGATTCTTTGCATATATGTTTCTTAGACTATATAGAAGCAATATATACATTGATTTCAACCGTCTACCTGTTCCATTCATTGTTCTACTTGTCGCAAGTTACAAATAATTTCCGTTAAAGTATTAACAATGGGGCTCGTAGTTCACTTAAACTTGAAGATCAAATAATTGGCGAATTGTACTGTTTGGATGATTTGCATATATGTTTCTTAGACTTTATAGAAGCAATATATACAAAGATTTCAACCGTCTACGTGTTCCAATCATTGTTCTACTTGTCGAAATTTACAAATAATTTCCTTTAAAGGATTAACAATGAGGCTCGTTGTTCACTTAAACTTGAAGAACAAAAAATTGGCGAATGGTACTGTTTGGATACTTTGCATATATGTTTCTTAGACTACATAGAAGCAATATATACATTGATTTCAACCATCTACCTGTTCCATTCATTGTTCTACTTGTCGAAAGTTACAAATAATTTCCGATAAAGGATTAACAATGGGGCTCGTTGTTCACTTAAACTTGAAGAACAAAAAAGTGGCGAATGGTACTGTTTGGATGCTTTGCATATATGTTTCTTATATTATATAGAAGCAATATATACAAAGATTTCAACCGTCTACCTGTTCCATTCACTGTTCTACTTGTCGAAAGTTACAAATAATTTCCGTTAAGGGATTAACAATTGGGATCGTAGTTCACTTAAACTTGAAGAACAAAAAATTGGCGAATTGTACTGTTTGGATGCTTTGCGTACATGTTTCTTAGACTATATGGAAGCAATATATACAAAGATTTCAACCGTATACGTGTTCCAATCATTGTTCTACTTGTCGAAATTTACAAATAATTTCCTTTAAAGGATTAACAATGGGGCTCGTTGTTCACTTAAACTTGAAGAACAAAAAAGTGGCGAATGGTACTGTTTGGATGCTTTGCATATATGTTTCTTAGACTATATAGAAGCAATATATACATTGATTTCAACCGTCTACCTGTTCCATTCATTGTTCTACTTGTCGAAAGTTACAAATAAGTTCCGTTAAAGTATTAACAATGGGGCTCGTAGTTCACTTAAACTTGAAGATCAAATAATTGGCGAATTGTACCGTTTGGATGATTTGCATATATGTTTCATAGACTTTATAGAAGCAATGCATACAAAGATTTCAACCGCATACCTGTTCCATTCATTGTTCTACTTGCCGAAAGTTACAAATAATTACCGATAAAGGATTAAACATTGGGGCTCATTGTTCACTTAAACTTGAAGAACAAAAAATTGGCGAATTGTACTGTTTGGATGCTTTGCGTACATGTTTCTTAGACTATATGGAAGCAATATATACAAAGATTTCAACCGTCTACTTGTTCCAATCATTGTTCTACTTGTAGAAAGTTACAATTAATTTCCGTTAAGGGATTAACAATGGGGCTCGTAGTTCACTTAAACTTGAAGAACAAAAAATTGGCGAATGGTACTGTTTGGATGCTTTGCATATATGTTTCTTAGACTATATAGAAGCAATGTATACATTGATTTCAACCGGCTACCTGTTCCATTCATTGTTCTACTTGTCGAAATTTACAAATAATTTCCTTTAAAGGATTAACAATGGGGCTCGTTGTTCACTTAAACTTGAAGAACAAAAAATCGGCGAATTGTACTGATGGATGCTTTGCATATATGTTTCTTAGACTATATAGAAGCAATATATACAATGATTTCAACCGTCTACCTATTCCATTCATTGTTCTACTTGCCGAAATTTACAAATAATTTCCTTTAAAGGATTAACAATGGGGCTCGTAGTTCACTTAAACTTGAAGAACAAAAAATTGGCGATTGGTACTGTTTGGATACTTTGCATAAATGTTTCTTAGACTATATAGAAGCAATATATACATTGATTTCAACCGGTTACCTGTTCCAATCATTGTTCTACTTGTAGAAAGTTACAATTAATTTCCGTTAAGGGATTAACAATGGGGCTCGTAGTTCACTTAAACTTGAAGAACAAAAAATTGGCGAATGGTACTGTTTGGATGCTTTGCATATATGTTTCTTAGACTATATAGAAGCAATGTATACATTGATTTCAACCGGCTACCTGTTCCATTCATTGTTCTACTTGTCGAAATTTACAAATAATTTCCTTTAAAGGATTAACAATGGGGCTCGTTGTTCACTTAAACTTGAAGAACAAAAAATCGGCGAATTGTACTGTTTGGATGCTTTGCATATATGTTTCTTAGACTATATAGAAGCAATATATACAATGATTTCAACCGTCTACCTATTCCATTCATTGTTCTACTTGCCGAAATTTACAAATAATTTCCTTTAAAGGATTAACAATGGGGCTCGTAGTTCACTTAAACTTGAAGAACAAAAAATTGGCGATTGGTACTGTTTGGATACTTTGCATAAATGTTTCTTAGACTATATAGAAGCAATATATACATTGATTTCAACCGGTTACCTGTTCCATTCATTGTTCTACTTGTCGAAATTTACAAATAATTTCCGTTAAAGTATTAACAATGGGGCTCGTAGTTCACTTAAACTTGAAGATCAAATAATTGGCGAATTGTACTGTTTGGATGATTTGCATATATGTTTCTTAGACTATATAGAAGCAATATATACAAAGATTTCAACCGTCTACCTGTTCCATTCATTGATCTACTTGTCGAAAGTTACAAATAATTTCCGTTAAAGGATTAACAATGGGTCTCATTGTTCACTTAAACTTGAAGAACAAAAAATTGGCGAATGGTACTGTTTGGATGCTTTGCATATATGTTTCTTAGACTATATGGAAGCAATATATACAAATATTTCAACCGTCTACGTGTTCCAATCATTGTTCTACTTGTCGAAATTTACAAATAATTTCCTTTAAAGGATTAACAATGGGGCTCGTTGTTCACTTAAACTTGAAGAACAAAAAAGTGGCGAATTGTACTGTTTGGATGCTTTGCATATATGTTTCTTAGACTATAAAGAAGCAATATATAAAAAGATTTCAACCGTCTACCTGTTCCATTCACTGTTCTACTTGTCGAAAGTTACAAATAATTTCCGTTAAAGTATTAACAATGGGGCTCGTAGTTCACTTAAACTTGAAGATCAAATAATTGGCGAATTGTACTGTTTGGATGATTTGCATATATGTTTCTTAGACTATATAGAAGCAATATATACAAAGATTTCAACTGTCTACCTGTTCCATTCATTGATCTACTTGTCGAAAGTTACAAATAATTTCCGATAAAGGATTAACAATGGGTCTCATTGTTCACTTAAACTTGAAGAACAAAAAATTGGCGAATGGCACTGTTTGGATGCTTTGCATATATGTTTCTTAGACTATATAGAAGCAATATATACAAAGATTTCAACCGTCTACCTGTTCCATTCATTGTTCTACTTGTCGAAAGTTACAAATAATTTCCTTTAAAGGATTAACAATGGGGCTCATTGTTCACTTAAACTTGAAGAACAAAAAATTGGCGAATTGTACTGTTTGGATGCTTTGCATATATGTTTCTTAGACTATATAGAAGCAATATATACAATGATTTCAACCGTCTACCTGTTCCAATCATTGTTCTACTTGCCGAAATTTACAAATAATTTCCTTTAAAGGATTAACAATGGGGCTCGTAGTTCACTTAAACTTGAAGATCAAATAATTGGCGAATTGTACTGTTTGGATGATTTGCATATATGTTTCTGGGACTGTATAGAAGCAATATATACAAAGATTTCAACCGTCTACCTGTTCCATTCATTGATCTACTTGTCGAAAGTTACAAATAATTTCCGATAAAGGATTAACAATGGGTCTCATTGTTCACTTAAACTTGAAGTACAAAAAATTGGCGAATGGTACTGTTTGGATGCTTTGCATATATGTTTCTTAGACTATATGGAAGCAATATAAACAAATATTTCAACCGTCTACGTGTTCCAATCATTGTTCTACTTGTCGAAATTTACAAATAATTTCCTTTAAAGGATTAACAATGGGGCTCGTTGTTCACTTAAACTTGAAGAACAAAAAAGTGGCGAATGGTGCTGTTTGGATGCTTTGCATATATGTCTCTTAGACTATATAGAAGCAATATATACATTGATTTCAACCGTCTACCTGTTCCATTCATTGTTCTACTTGTCGAAAGTTACAAATAAGTTCCGTTAAAGTATTAACAATGGGGCTCGTAGTTCACTTAAACTTGAAGATCAAATAATTGGCGAATTGTACTGTTTGGATGATTTGCATATATGTTTCTTAGACTTTATACTAGCAATATATACAAAGATTTCAACCGTCTACCTGTTCCATTCATTGATCTACTTGTCGAAAGTTACAAATAATTACCGATAAAGGATTAAACATTGGGGCTCATTGTTCACTTAAACTTGAAGAACAAAAAATTGGCGAATTTGACTGTTTGGATGCTTTGCGTACATGTTTCTTAGACTATATGGAAGCAATATATACAAAGATTTCAACCGTCTACGTGTTCCAATCATTGTTCTACTTGTAGAAAGTTACAATTAATTTCCGTTAAGGGATTAACAATGGGGCTCGTAGTTCACTTAAACTTGAAGAACAAAAAATTGGCGAATGGTACTGTTTGGATGCTTTGCATATATGTTTCTTAGACTATATAGAAGCAATGTATACATTGATTTCAACCGGCTACCTGTTCCATTCATTGTTCTACTTGTCGAAATTTACAAATAATTTCCTTTAAAGGATTAACAATGGGGCTCGTTGTTCACTTAAACTTGAAGAACAAAAAATCGGCGAATTGTACTGTTTGGATGCTTTGCATATATATTTCTTAGACTATATAGAAGCAATATATACAATAATTTCAACAGTCTACCTGTTCCATTCATTGTTCTACTTGTCGAAATTCACAAATAATTTCCTTTAAAAGATTAACAATGGGGCTCGTAGTTCACTTAAACTTGAAGTACAAAAAATTGGCGAATGGTACTGTTTGGATGCTTTGCATATATGTTTCTTAGACTATATGGAAGCAATATATACAAATATTTCAACCGTCTACGTGTTCCAATCATTGTTCTACTTGTCGAAATTTACAAATAATTTCCTTTAAAGGATTAACAATGGGGCTCGTTGTTCACTTAAACTTGAAGAACAAATAATTGGCGAATTGTACTTTTTGGATGATTTGCATATATGTTTCTTAGACTTTATAGAAGCAATATATACAAAGATTTCAACCGTCTACCTGTTCCATTCATTGATCTACTTGTCGAAAGTTACAAATAATTTCCGATAAAGGATTAACAATGGGTCTCATTGTTCACTTAAACTTGAAGAACAAAAAATTGGCGAATGGTACTGTTTGGATGCTTTGCATATATGTTTCTTAGACTATATGGAAGCAATATATACAAATATTTCAACCGTCTACGTGTTCCAATCATTGTTCTACTTGTCGAAATTTACAAATAATTTCCTTTAAAGGATTAACAATGGGGCTCGTTGTTCACTTAAACTTGAAGAACAAAAAAGTGGCGAATGGTACTGTTTGGATGCTTTGCATATATGTTTCTTACACTATATAGAAGCAATATATACATTGATTTCAACCGTCTACCTGTTCCATTCATTGTTCTACTTGTCGAAAGTTACAAATAAGTTCCGTTAAAGTATTAACAATGGGGCTCGTAGTATACTTAAACTTGAAGATCAAATAATTGGCGAATTGTACTGTTTGGATGATTTGCATATATGTTTCTTAGACTATATAGAAGCAATATATACAAAGATTTCAACCGTCTACCTGTTCCATTCATTGATCTACTTGTCGAAAGTTACAAATAATTTCCGTTAAAGGATTAACAATGGGTCTCATTGTTCACTTAAACTTGAAGAACAAAAAATTGGCGAATGGTACTGTTTGGATGCTTTGCATATATCTTTCTTAGACTATATGGAAGCAATTTATACAATGATTTCAACCGTCTACCTGTTCCATTCATTGTTCTACTTGTCGAAAGTTACAAATAATTTCCGATAAAGGATTAACAATGGGTCTCATTGTTCACTTAAACTTGAAGAACAAAAAATTGGCGAATGGTACTGTTTGGATGCATTGCATATATGTTTCTTAGACTATATGGAAGCAATATATACAAAGATTTCAACCGTCTACGTGTTCCAATCATTGTTCTACTTGTCGAAATTGACAAATAATTTCCTTTAAAGGATTAACAATGGGGCTCGTTGTTCACTTAAACTTGAAGAACAAAAAAGTGGCGAATGGTACTGTTTGGATGCTTTGCATATATGTTTCTTAGACTATATAGAAGCAATATATACATTGATTTCAACCGTCTACCTGTTCCATT
The DNA here is from genome assembly GCA_963989415.1 of Cerceris ruficornis. Classification (NCBI taxonomy): domain Eukaryota; kingdom Metazoa; phylum Arthropoda; class Insecta; order Hymenoptera; family Crabronidae; genus Cerceris; species Cerceris ruficornis. Next base: position 76,799 of record CAXDIW010000211.1, read on the forward strand.
CATTGTTCTACTTGTCGAAAGTTACAAATAAGTTCCGTTAAAGTATTAACAATGGGGCTCGTAGTATACTTAAACTTGAAGATCAAATAATTGGCGAATTGTACTGTTTGGATGATTTGCATATATGTTTCTTAGACTATATAGAAGCAATATATACAAAGATTTCAACCGCCTACCTGTTCCATTCATTGATCTACTTGTCGAAAGTTACAAATAATTTCCGTTAAGGGATTAACAATGGGGATTGTAGTTTACTTAAACTTGAAGAACAAGAAATTGGCGAATTGTACTGTTTGGATGATTTGCATATATGTTTCTTAGACTATATAGAAGCAATATATACAATGATTTCAACCGTCTACCTATTCCATTCATTGTTCTACTTGCCGAAATTTACAAATAATTTCCTTTAAAGGATTAACAATGGGGCTCGTAGTTCACTTAAACTTGAAGAACAAAAAATTGGCGATTGGTACTGTTTGGATACTTTGCATAAATGTTTCTTAGACTATATAGAAGCAATATATACATTGATTTCAACCGGTTACCTGTTCCATTCATTGTTCTACTTGTCGAAATTTACAAATAATTTCCGTTAAAGTATTAACAATGGGGCTCGTAGTTCACTTAAACTTGAAGATCAAATAATTGGCGAATTGTACTGTTTGGATGATTTGCATATATGTTTCTTAGACTATATAGAAGCAATATATACAAAGATTTCAACCGTCTACCTGTTCCATTCATTGATCTACTTGTCGAAAGTTACAAATAATTTCCGTTAAAGGATTAACAATGGGTCTCATTGTTCACTTAAACTTGAAGAACAAAAAATTGGCGAATGGTACTGTTTGGATGCTTTGCATATATCTTTCTTAGACTATATGGAAGCAATTTATACAATGATTTCAACCGTCTACCTGTTCCATTCATTGTTCTACTTGTCGAAAGTTACAAATAATTTCCGATAAAGGATTAACAATGGGTCTCATTGTTCACTTAAACTTGAAGAACAAAAAATTGGCGAATGGTACTGTTTGGATGCATTGCATATATGTTTCTTAGACTATATGGAAGCAATATATACAAAGATTTCAACCGTCTACGTGTTCCAATCATTGTTCTACTTGTCGAAATTGACAAATAATTTCCTTTAAAGGATTAACAATGGGGCTCGTTGTTCACTTAAACTTGAAGAACAAAAAAGTGGCGAATGGTACTGTTTGGATGCTTTGCATATATGTTTCTTAGACTATATAGAAGCAATATATACATTGATTTCAACCGTCTACCTGTTCCATTCATTGTTCTACTTGTCGAAAGTTACAAATAAGTTCCGTTAAAGTATTAACAATGGGGCTCGTAGTTCACTTAAACTTGAAGATCAAATAATTGGCGAATTGTACTGTTTGGATGATTTGCATATATGTTTCTTAGACTATATAGAAGCAATATATACAAAGATTTCAACCGCCTACCTGTTCCATTCATTGATCTACTTGTCGAAAGTTACAAATAATTTCCGTTAAGGGATTAACAATGGGGATTGTAGTTTACTTAAACTTGAAGAACAAGAAATTGGCGAATTGTACTGTTTGGATGATTTGCATATATGTTTCTTAGACTATATAGAAGCAATATATACAATGATTTCAACCGTCTACCTATTCCATTCATTGTTCTACTTGCCGAAATTTACAAATAATTTCCTTTAAAGGATTAACAATGGGGCTCGTAGTTCACTTAAACTTGAGGAACAAAAAATTGGCGATTGGTACTGTTTGGATACTTTGCATAAATGTTTCTTAGATTATATAGAAGCAATATATACATTGATTTCAACCGGTTACCTGTTCCATTCATTGTTCTACTTGTCGAAATTTACAAATAATTTCCGTTAAAGTATTAACAATGGGGCTCGTAGTTCACTTAAACTTGAAGATCAAATAATTGGCGAATTGTACTGTTTGGATGATTTGCATATATGTTTCTTAGACTATATAGAAGCAATATATACAAAGATTTCAACCGTCTACCTGTTCCATTCATTGATCTACTTGTCGAAAGTTACAAATAATTTCCGTTAAAGGATTAACAATGGGTCTCATTGTTCACTTAAACTTGAAGAACAAAAAATTGGCGAATGGCACTGTTTGGATGCTTTGCATATATGTTTCTTAGACTATATGGAAGCAATATATACAAATATTTCAACCGTCTACGTGTTCCAATCATTGTTCTACTTGTCGAAATTTACAAATAATTTCCTTTAAAGGATTAACAATGGGGCTCGTTGTTCACTTAAACTTGAAGAACAAAAAAGTGGCGAATTGTACTGTTTGGATGCTTTGCATATATGTTTCTTAGACTATAAAGAAGCAATATATAAAAAGATTTCAACCGTCTACCTGTTCCATTCACTGTTCTACTTGTCGAAAGTTACAAATAATTTCCGTTAAAGTATTAACAATGGGGCTCGTAGTTCACTTAAACTTGAAGATCAAATAATTGGCGAATTGTACTGTTTGGATGATTTGCATATATGTTTCTTAGACTATATAGAAGCAATATATACAAAGATTTCAACTGTCTACCTGTTCCATTCATTGATCTACTTGTCGAAAGTTACAAATAATTTCCGATAAAGGATTAACAATGGGTCTCATTGTTCACTTAAACTTGAAGAACAAAAAATTGGCGAATGGCACTGTTTGGATGCTTTGCATATATGTTTCTTAGACTATATAGAAGCAATATATACAAAGATTTCAACCGTCTACCTGTTCCATTCATTGTTCTACTTGTCGAAAGTTACAAATAATTTCCTTTAAAGGATTAACAATGGGGCTCATTGTTCACTTAAACTTGAAGAACAAAAAATTGGCGAATTGTACTGTTTGGATGCTTTGCATATATGTTTCTTAGACTATATAGAAGCAATATATACAATGATTTCAACCGTCTACCTGTTCCAATCATTGTTCTACTTGCCGAAATTTACAAATAATTTCCTTTAAAGGATTAACAATGGGGCTCGTAGTTCACTTAAACTTGAAGATCAAATAATTGGCGAATTGTACTGTTTGGATGATTTGCATATATGTTTCTGGGACTGTATAGAAGCAATATATACAAAGATTTCAACCGTCTACCTGTTCCATTCATTGATCTACTTGTCGAAAGTTACAAATAATTTCCGATAAAGGATTAACAATGGGTCTCATTGTTCACTTAAACTTGAAGTACAAAAAATTGGCGAATGGTACTGTTTGGATGCTTTGCATATATGTTTCTTAGACTATATGGAAGCAATATAAACAAATATTTCAACCGTCTACGTGTTCCAATCATTGTTCTACTTGTCGAAATTTACAAATAATTTCCTTTAAAGGATTAACAATGGGGCTCGTTGTTCACTTAAACTTGAAGAACAAAAAAGTGGCGAATGGTGCTGTTTGGATGCTTTGCATATATGTCTCTTAGACTATATAGAAGCAATATATACATTGATTTCAACCGTCTACCTGTTCCATTCATTGTTCTACTTGTCGAAAGTTACAAATAAGTTCCGTTAAAGTATTAACAATGGGGCTCGTAGTTCACTTAAACTTGAAGATCAAATAATTGGCGAATTGTACTGTTTGGATGATTTGCATATATGTTTCTTAGACTTTATAGTAGCAATATATACAAAGATTTCAACCGTCTACCTGTTCCATTCATTGATCTACTTGTCGAAAGTTACAAATAATTACCGATAAAGGATTAAACATTGGGGCTCATTGTTCACTTAAACTTGAAGAACAAAAAATTGGCGAATTTGACTGTTTGGATGCTTTGCGTACATGTTTCTTAGACTATATGGAAGCAATATATACAAAGATTTCAACCGTCTACGTGTTCCAATCATTGTTCTACTTGTAGAAAGTTACAATTAATTTCCGTTAAGGGATTAACAATGGGGCTCGTAGTTCACTTAAACTTGAAGAACAAAAAATTGGCGAATGGTACTGTTTGGATGCTTTGCATATATGTTTCTTAGACTATATAGAAGCAATGTATACATTGATTTCAACAGTCTACCTGTTCCATTCATTGTTCTACTTGTCGAAATTCACAAATAATTTCCTTTAAAGGATTAACAATGGGACTCGTAGTTCACTTAAACTTGAAGAACAAAAAATTGGCGAATTGTACTGTTTGGATGATTTGCATATATGTTTCTTAGACTATATAGAAGCAATATATACATTGATTTCAACCGTCTACCTATTCCATTCATTGTTCTACTTGCCGAAATTTACAAATAATTTCCTTTAAAAGATTAACAATGGGGCTCGTAGTTCACTTAAACTTGAAGATCAAATAATTGGCGAATTGTACTTTTTGGATGATTTGCATATATGTTTCTTAGACTTTATAGAAGCAATATATACAAAGATTTCAACCGTCTACCTGTTCCATTCATTGATCTACTTGTCGAAAGTTACAAATAATTTCCGATAAAGGATTAACAATGGGTCTCATTGTTCACTTAAACTTGAAGAACAAAAAATTGGCGAATGGTACTGTTTGGATGCTTTGCATATATGTTTCTTAGACTATATGGAAGCAATATATACAAATATTTCAACCGTCTACGTGTTCCAATCATTGTTCTACTTGTCGAAATTTACAAATAATTTCCTTTAAAGGATTAACAATGGGGCTCGTTGTTCACTTAAACTTGAAGAACAAAAAAGTGGCGAATGGTACTGTTTGGATGCTTTGCATATATGTTTCTTAGACTATAAAGAAGCAATATATAAAAAGATTTCAACCGTCTACCTGTTCCATTCATTGTTCTACTTGTCGAAAGTTACAAATAAGTTCCGTTAAAGTATTAACAATGGGGCTCGTAGTTCACTTAAACTTGAAGATCAAATAATTGGCGAATTGTACTTTTTGGATGATTTGCATATATGTTTCTTAGACTTTATAGAAGCAATATATACAAAGATTTCAACCGTCTACCTGTTCCATTCATTGATCTACTTGTCGAAAGTTACAAATAATTTCCGATAAAGGATTAACAATGGGTCTCATTGTTCACTTAAACTTGAAGAACAAAAAATTGGCGAATGGTACTGTTTGGATGCTTTGCATATATGTTTCTTAGACTATATGGAAGCAATATATACAAATATTTCAACCGTCTACGTGTTCCAATCATTGTTCTACTTGTCGAAATTTACAAATAATTTCCTTTAAAGGATTAACAATGGGGCTCGTTGTTCACTTAAACTTGAAGAACAAAAAAGTGGCGAATGGTACTGTTTGGATGCTTTGCATATATGTTTCTTAGACTATAAAGAAGCAATATATAAAAAGATTTCAACCGTCTACCTGTTCCATTCATTGTTCTACTTGTCGAAAGTTACAAATAAGTTCCGTTAAAGTATTAACAATGGGGCTCGTAGTTCACTTAAACTTGAAGGTCAAATAATTGGCGAATTGTACTGTTTGGATGATTTGCATATATGTTTCTTAGACTATATAGAAGCAATATATACAAAGATTTCAACCGTCTACCTGTTCCATTCATTGATCTACTTGTCGAAAGTTACAAATAATTTCCGTTAAAGGATTAACAATGGGTCTCATTGTTCACTTAAACTTGAAGAACAAAAAATTGGCGAATGGCACTGTTTGGATGCTTTGCATATATGTTTCTTAGACTATATGGAAGCAATATATACAAATATTTCAACCGTCTACGTGTTCCAATCATTGTTCTACTTGTCGAAATTTACAAATAATTTCCTTTAAAGGATTAACAATGGGGCTCGTTGTTCACTTAAACTTGAAGAACAAAAAAGTGGCGAATTGTACTGTTTGGATGCTTTGCATATATGTTTCTTAGACTATAAAGAAGCAATATATAAAAAGATTTCAACCGTCTACCTGTTCCATTCACTGTTCTACTTGTCGAAAGTTACAAATAATTTCCGTTAAAGTATTAACAATGGGGCTCGTAGTTCACTTAAACTTGAAGATCAAATAATTGGCGAATTGTACTGTTTGGATGATTTGCATATATGTTTCTTAGACTATATAGAAGCAATATATACAAAGATTTCAACTGTCTACCTGTTCCATTCATTGATCTACTTGTCGAAAGTTACAAATAATTTCCGATAAAGGATTAACAATGGGTCTCATTGTTCACTTAAACTTGAAGAACAAAAAATTGGCGAATGGCACTGTTTGGATGCTTTGCATATATGTTTCTTAGACTATATAGAAGCAATATATACAAAGATTTCAACCGTCTACCTGTTCCATTCATTGTTCTACTTGTCGAAAGTTACAAATAATTTCCTTTAAAGGATTAACAATGGGGCTCATTGTTCACTTAAACTTGAAGAACAAAAAATTGGCGAATTGTACTGTTTGGATGCTTTGCATATATGTTTCTTAGACTATATAGAAGCAATATATACAATGATTTCAACCGTCTACCTGTTCCAATCATTGTTCTACTTGCCGAAATTTACAAATAATTTCCTTTAAAGGATTAACAATGGGGCTCGTAGTTCACTTAAACTTGAAGATCAAATAATTGGCGAATTGTACTGTTTGGATGATTTGCATATATGTTTCTGGGACTGTATAGAAGCAATATATACAAAGATTTCAACCGTCTACCTGTTCCATTCATTGATCTACTTGTCGAAAGTTACAAATAATTTCCGATAAAGGATTAACAATGGGTCTCATTGTTCACTTAAACTTGAAGTACAAAAAATTGGCGAATGGTACTGTTTGGATGCTTTGCATATATGTTTCTTAGACTATATGGAAGCAATATAAACAAATATTTCAACCGTCTACGTGTTCCAATCATTGTTCTACTTGTCGAAATTTACAAATAATTTCCTTTAAAGGATTAACAATGGGGCTCGTTGTTCACTTAAACTTGAAGAACAAAAAAGTGGCGAATGGTGCTGTTTGGATGCTTTGCATATATGTCTCTTAGACTATATAGAAGCAATAGATACATTGATTTCAACCGTCTACCTGTTCCATTCATTGTTCTACTTGTCGAAAGTTACAAATAAGTTCCGTTAAAGTATTAACAATGGGGCTCGTAGTTCACTTAAACTTGAAGATCAAATAATTGGCGAATTGTACTGTTTGGATGATTTGCATATATGTTTCTTAGACTTTATAGTAGCAATATATACAAAGATTTCAACCGTCTACCTGTTCCATTCATTGATCTACTTGTCGAAAGTTACAAATAATTACCGATAAAGGATTAAACATTGGGGCTCATTGTTCACTTAAACTTGAAGAACAAAAAATTGGCGAATTTGACTGTTTGGATGCTTTGCGTACATGTTTCTTAGACTATATGGAAGCAATATATACAAAGATTTCAACCGTCTACGTGTTCCAATCATTGTTCTACTTGTAGAAAGTTACAATTAATTTCCGTTAAGGGATTAACAATGGGGCTCGTAGTTCACTTAAACTTGAAGAACAAAAAATTGGCGAATGGTACTGTTTGGATGCTTTGCATATATGTTTCTTAGACTATATAGAAGCAATGTATACATTGATTTCAACCGGCTACCTGTTCCATTCATTGTTCTACTTGTCGAAATTTACAAATAATTTCCTTTAAAGGATTAACAATGGGGCTCGTTGTTCACTTAAACTTGAAGAACAAAAAATCGGCGAATTGTACTGTTTGGATGCTTTGCATATATATTTCTTAGACTATATAGAAGCAATATATACAATAATTTCAACAGTCTACCTGTTCCATTCATTGTTCTACTTGTCGAAATTCACAAATAATTTCCTTTAAAGGATTAACAATGGGACTCGTAGTTCACTTAAACTTGAAGAACAAAAAATTGGCGAATTGTACTGTTTGGATGATTTGCATATATGTTTCTTAGACTATATAGAAGCAATATATACATTGATTTCAACCGTCTACCTATTCCATTCATTGTTCTACTTGCCGAAATTTACAAATAATTTCCTTTAAAAGATTAACAATGGGGCTCGTAGTTCACTTAAACTTGAAGATCAAATAATTGGCGAATTGTACTTTTTGGATGATTTGCATATATGTTTCTTAGACTTTATAGAAGCAATATATACAAAGATTTCAACCGTCTACCTGTTCCATTCATTGATCTACTTGTCGAAAGTTACAAATAATTTCCGATAAAGGATTAACAATGGGTCTCATTGTTCACTTAAACTTGAAGAACAAAAAATTGGCGAATGGTACTGTTTGGATGCTTTGCATATATGTTTCTTAGACTATATGGAAGCAATATATACAAATATTTCAACCGTCTACGTGTTCCAATCATTGTTCTACTTGTCGAAATTTACAAATAATTTCCTTTAAAGGATTAACAATGGGGCTCGTTGTTCACTTAAACTTGAAGAACAAAAAAGTGGCGAATGGTACTGTTTGGATGCTTTGCATATATGTTTCTTAGACTATAAAGAAGCAATATATAAAAAGATTTCAACCGTCTACCTGTTCCATTCATTGTTCTACTTGTCGAAAGTTACAAATAAGTTCCGTTAAAGTATTAACAATGGGGCTCGTAGTTCACTTAAACTTGAAGGTCAAATAATTGGCGAATTGTACTGTTTGGATGATTTGCATATATGTTTCATAGACTTTATAGAAGCAATATATACAAAGATTTCAACCGTCTACCTGTTCCATTCATTGATCTACTTGTCGAAAGTTACAAATAATTTCCGATAAAGGATTAACAATGGGTCTCATTGTTCACTTAAACTTGAAGAACAAAAAATTGGCGAATGGTACTGTTTGGATGCTTTGCATATATCTTTCTTAGACTATATGGAAGCAATTTATACAATGATTTCAACCGTCTACCTGTTCCATTCATTGTTCTACTTGTCGAAAGTTACAAATAATTTCCGATAAAGGATTAACAATGGGTCTCATTGTTCACTTAAACTTGAAGAACAAAAAATTGGCGAATGGTACTGTTTGGATGCATTGCATATATGTTTCTTAGACTATATGGAAGCAATATATACAAAGATTTCAACCGTCTACGTGTTCCAATCATTGTTCTACTTGTCGAAATTGACAAATAATTTCCTTTAAAGGATTAACAATGGGGCTCGTTGTTCACTTAAACTTGAAGAACAAAAAAGTGGCGAATGGTACTGTTTGGATGCTTTGCATATATGTTTCTTAGACTATATAGAAGCAATATATACATTGATTTCAACCGTCTACCTGTTCCATTCATTGTTCTACTTGTCGAAAGTTACAAATAAGTTCCGTTAAAGTATTAACAATGGGGCTCGTAGTTCACTTAAACTTGAAGATCAAATAATTGGCGAATTGTACTGTTTGGATGATTTGCATATATGTTTCTTAGACTATATAGAAGCAATATATACAAAGATTTCAACCGCCTACCTGTTCCATTCATTGATCTACTTGTCGAAAGTTACAAATAATTTCCGTTAAGGGATTAACAATGGGGATTGTAGTTTACTTAAACTTGAAGAACAAGAAATTGGCGAATTGTACTGTTTGGATGATTTGCATATATGTTTCTTAGACTATATAGAAGCAATATATACAATGATTTCAACCGTCTACCTATTCCATTCATTGTTCTACTTGCCGAAATTTACAAATAATTTCCTTTAAAGGATTAACAATGGGGCTCGTAGTTCACTTAAACTTGAAGAACAAAAAATTGGCGATTGGTACTGTTTGGATACTATGCATAAATGTTTCTTAGACTATATAGAAGCAATATATACATTGATTTCAACCGGTTACCTGTTCCATTCATTGTTCTACTTGTCGAAATTTACAAATAATTTCCGTTAAAGTATTAACAATGGGGCTCGTAGTTCACTTAAACTTGAAGATCAAATAATTGGCGAATTGTACTGTTTGGATGATTTGCATATATGTTTCTTAGACTATATAGAAGCAATATATACAAAGATTTCAACCGTCTACCTGTTCCATTCATTGATCTACTTGTCGAAAGTTACAAATAATTTCCGTTAAAGGATTAACAATGGGTCTCATTGTTCACTTAAACTTGAAGAACAAAAAATTGGCGAATGGTACTGTTTGGATGCTTTGCATATATGTTTCTTAGACTATATGGAAGCAATATAAACAAATATTTCAACCGTCTACGTGTTCCAATCATTGTTCTACTTGTCGAAATTTACAAATAATTTCCTTTAAAGGATTAACAATGGGGCTCGTTGTTCACTTAAACTTGAAGAACAAAAAAGTGGCGAATGGTGCTGTTTGGATGCTTTGCATATATGTCTCTTAGACTATATAGAAGCAATAGATACATTGATTTCAACCGTCTACCTGTTCCATTCATTGTTCTACTTGTCGAAAGTTACAAATAAGTTCCGTTAAAGTATTAACAATGGGGCTCGTAGTTCACTTAAACTTGAAGATCAAATAATTGGCGAATTGTACTGTTTGGATGATTTGCATATATGTTTCTTAGACTTTATAGTAGCAATATATACAAAGATTTCAACCGTCTACCTGTTCCATTCATTGATCTACTTGTCGAAAGTTACAAATAATTACCGATAAAGGATTAAACATTGGGGCTCATTGTTCACTTAAACTTGAAGAACAAAAAATTGGCGAATTTGACTGTTTGGATGCTTTGCGTACATGTTTCTTAGACTATATGGAAGCAATATATACAAAGATTTCAACCGTCTACGTGTTCCAATCATTGTTCTACTTGTAGAAAGTTACAATTAATTTCCGTTAAGGGATTAACAATGGGGCTCGTAGTTCACTTAAACTTGAAGAACAAAAAATTGGCGAATGGTACTGTTTGGATGCTTTGCATATATGTTTCTTAGACTATATAGAAGCAATGTATACATTGATTTCAACCGGCTACCTGTTCCATTCATTGTTCTACTTGTCGAAATTTACAAATAATTTCCTTTAAAGGATTAACAATGGGGCTCGTTGTTCACTTAAACTTGAAGAACAAAAAATCGGCGAATTGTACTGTTTGGATGCTTTGCATATATATTTCTTAGACTATATAGAAGCAATATATACAATAATTTCAACAGTCTACCTGTTCCATTCATTGTTCTACTTGTCGAAATTCACAAATAATTTCCTTTAAAGGATTAACAATGGGACTCGTAGTTCACTTAAACTTGAAGAACAAAAAATTGGCGAATTGTACTGTTTGGATGATTTGCATATATGTTTCTTAGACTATATAGAAGCAATATATACATTGATTTCAACCGTCTACCTATTCCATTCATTGTTCTACTTGCCGAAATTTACAAATAATTTCCTTTAAAAGATTAACAATGGGGCTCGTAGTTCACTTAAACTTGAAGATCAAATAATTGGCGAATTGTACTTTTTGGATGATTTGCATATATGTTTCTTAGACTTTATAGAAGCAATATATACAAAGATTTCAACCGTCTACCTGTTCCATTCATTGATCTACTTGTCGAAAGTTACAAATAATTTCCGATAAAGGATTAACAATGGGTCTCATTGTTCACTTAAACTTGAAGAACAAAAAATTGGCGAATGGTACTGTTTGGATGCTTTGCATATATGTTTCTTAGACTATATGGAAGCAATATATACAAATATTTCAACCGTCTACGTGTTCCAATCATTGTTCTACTTGTCGAAATTTACAAATAATTTCCTTTAAAGGATTAACAATGGGGCTCGTTGTTCACTTAAACTTGAAGAACAAAAAAGTGGCGAATGGTACTGTTTGGATGCTTTGCATATATGTTTCTTAGACTATAAAGAAGCAATATATAAAAAGATTTCAACCGTCTACCTGTTCCATTCATTGTTCTACTTGTCGAAAGTTACAAATAAGTTCCGTTAAAGTATTAACAATGGGGCTCGTAGTTCACTTAAACTTGAAGGTCAAATAATTGGCGAATTGTACTGTTTGGATGATTTGCATATATGTTTCATAGACTTTATAGAAGCAATATATACAAAGATTTCAACCGTCTACCTGTTCCATTCATTGATCTACTTGTCGAAAGTTACAAATAATTTCCGATAAAGGATTAACAATGGGTCTCATTGTTCACTTAAACTTGAAGAACAAAAAATTGGCGAATGGTACTGTTTGGATGCATTGCATATATGTTTCTTAGACTATATGGAAGCAATATATACAAAGATTTCAACCGTCTACGTGTTCCAATCATTGTTCTACTTGTCGAAATTGACAAATAATTTCCTTTAAAGGATTAACAATGGGGCTCGTTGTTCACTTAAACTTGAAGAACAAAAAAGTGGCGAATGGTACTGTTTGGATGCTTTGCATATATGTTTCTTAGACTATATAGAAGCAATATATACATTGATTTCAACCGTCTACCTGTTCCATTCATTGTTCTACTTGTCGAAAGTTACAAATAAGTTCCGTTAAAGTATTAACAATGGGGCTCGTAGTTCACTTAAACTTGAAGATCAAATAATTGGCGAATTGTACTGTTTGGATGATTTGCATATATGTTTCTTAGACTATATAGAAGCAATATATACAAAGATTTCAACCGCCTACCTGTTCCATTCATTGATCTACTTGTCGAAAGTTACAAATAATTTCCGTTAAGGGATTAACAATGGGGATTGTAGTTTACTTAAACTTGAAGAACAAGAAATTGGCGAATTGTACTGTTTGGATGATTTGCATATATGTTTCTTAGACTATATAGAAGCAATATATACAATGATTTCAACCGTCTACCTATTCCATTCATTGTTCTACTTGCCGAAATTTACAAATAATTTCCTTTAAAGGATTAACAATGGGACTCGTAGTTCACTTAAACTTGAAGAACAAAAAATTGGCGAATGGTACTGTTTGGATGCTTTGCGTACATGTTTCTTAGACTATATGGAAGCAATATATACAAAGATTTCAACCGTCTACGTGTTCCAATCATTGTTCTACTTGTCGAAATTTACAAATAATTTCCGTTAAAGTATTAACAATGGGGCTCGTAGTTCACTTAAACTTGAAGATCAAATAATTGGCGAATTGTACTGTTTGGATGATTTGCATATATGTTTCTTAGACTATATAGAAGCAATATATACAAAGATTTCATCCGCCTACCTGTTCCATTCATTGTTCTACTTGTCGAAAGTTACAAATAATTTCCGTTAAGGGATTAACAATGGGGATTGTAGTTTACTTAAACTTGAAGAACAAGAAATTGGCGAATTGTACTGTTTGGATGCTTTGCATATATGTTTCTTAGACTATATAGAAGCAATATATACAATGATTTCAACCGTCTACCTGTTCCAATCATTGTTCTACTTGTCGAAATTTACAAATAATTTCCTTTAAAGGATTAACAATGGGGCTCGATGTTCACTTAAACTTGAAGAACAAAAAAGTGGCGAATGGTACTGTTTGGATGCTTTGCATATATGTTTCTTAGACTATAAAGAAGCAATATATAAAAAGATTTCAACCGTCTACCTGTTCCATTCACTGTTCTACTTGTCGAAAGTTACAAATAATTTCCGTTAAAGTATTAACAATTGGGCTGGTAGTTCACTTAAACTTGAAGATCATATAATTGGCGAATTGTACTGTTTGGATGATTTGCATATATGTTTCTTAGACTATATAGAAGCAATATATACAAAGATTTCAACCGTCTACCTGTTCCATTCATTGTTCTACTTGTCGAAAGTTACAAATAATTTCCGTTAAGGGATTAACAATGGGGATTGTAATTTACTTAAACTTGAAGAACAAGAAATTGGCGAATTGTACTGTTTGGATGATTTGCATATATGTTTCTTAGACTATATAGAAGCAATATATACATTGATTTCAACCGTCTACCTATTCCATTCATTGTTCTACTTGCCGAAATTTACAAATAATTTCCTTTAAAGGATTAACAATGGGGCTCGTAGTTCACTTAAACTTGAAGATCAAATAATTGGCGAATTGTACTGTTTGGATGATTTGCATATATGTTTCTTAGACTATATAGAAGCAATATATACAAAGATTTCAACTGTCTACCTGTTCCATTCATTGATCTACTTGTCGAAAGTTACAAATAATTTCCGATAAAGGATTAACAATGGGTCTCATTGTTCACTTAAACTTGAAGTACAAAAAATTGGCGAATGGTACTGTTTGGATGCTTTGCATATATGTTTCTTAGACTATATGGAAGCAATATATACAAATATTTCAACCGTCTACGTGTTCCAATCATTGTTCTACTTGTCGAAATTTACAAATAATTTCCTTTAAAGGATTAACAATGGGGCTCGTTGTTCACTTAAACTTGAAGAACAAAAAAGTGGCGAATGGTGCTGTTTGGATGCTTTGCATATATGTCTCTTAGACTATATAGAAGCAATATATACATTGATTTCAACCGTCTACCTGTTCCATTCATTGTTCTACTTGTCGAAAGTTACAAATAAGTTCCGTTAAAGTATTAACAATGGGGCTCGTAGTTCACTTAAACTTGAAGATCAAATAATTGGCGAATTGTACTGTTTGGATGATTTGCATATATGTTTCTTAGACTTTATAGTAGCAATATATACAAAGATTTCAACCGTCTACCTGTTCCATTCATTGATCTACTTGTCGAAAGTTACAAATAATTTCCGATAAAGGATTAAACATTGGGGCTCATTGTTCACTTAAACTTGAAGAACAAAAAATTGGCGAATTTGACTGTTTGGATGCTTTGCGTACATGTTTCTTAGACTATATGGAAGCAATATATACAAAGATTTCAACCGTCTACGTGTTCCAATCATTGTTCTACTTGTAGAAAGTTACAATTAATTTCCGTTAAGGGATTAACAATGGGGCTCGTAGTTCACTTAAACTTGAAGAACAAAAAATTGGCGAATGGTACTGTTTGGATGCTTTGCATATATGTTTCTTAGACTATATAGAAGAAATATATACATTGATTTCAACCGGCTACCTGTTCCATTCATTGTTCTACTTGTCGAAATTTACAAATAATTTCCGATAAAGGATTAACAATGGGTCTCATTGTTCACTTAAACTTGAAGAACAAAAAATTGGCGAATGGTACTGTTTGGATGCTTTGCATATATGTTTCTTAGACTATATGGAAGCAATATATACAAATATTTCAACCGTCTACGTGTTCCAATCATTGTTCTACTTGTCGAAATTTACAAATAATTTCCTTTAAAGGATTAACAATGGGGCTCGTTGTTCACTTAAACTTGAAGAACAAAAAAGTGGCGAATTGTACTGTTTGGATGCTTTGCATATATGTTTCTTAGACTATAAAGAAGCAATATATAAAAAGATTTCAACCGTCTACCTGTTCCATTCACTGTTCTACTTGTCGAAAGTTACAAATAATTTCCGTTAAAGTATTAACAATGGGGCTCGTAGTTCACTTAAACTTGAAGATCAAATAATTGGCGAATTGTACTGTTTGGATGATTTGCATATATGTTTCTTAGACTATATAGAAGCAATATATACAAAGATTTCAACTGTCTACCTGTTCCATTCATTGATCTACTTGTCGAAAGTTACAAATAATTTCCGATAAAGGATTAACAATGGGTCTCATTGTTCACTTAAACTTGAAGAACAAAAAATTGGCGAATGGCACTGTTTGGATGCTTTGCATATATGTTTCTTAGACTATATAGAAGCAATATATACAAAGATTTCAACCGTCTACCTGTTCCATTCATTGTTCTACTTGTCGAAAGTTACAAATAATTTCCTTTAAAGGATTAACAATGGGGCTCATTGTTCACTTAAACTTGAAGAACAAAAAATTGGCGAATTGTACTGTTTGGATGCTTTGCATATATGTTTCTTAGACTATATAGAAGCAATATATACAATGATTTCAACCGTCTACCTGTTCCAATCATTGTTCTACTTGCCGAAATTTACAAATAATTTCCTTTAAAGGATTAACAATGGGGCTCGTAGTTCACTTAAACTTGAAGATCAAATAATTGGCGAATTGTACTGTTTGGATGATTTGCATATATGTTTCTGGGACTGTATAGAAGCAATATATACAAAGATTTCAACCGTCTACCTGTTCCATTCATTGATCTACTTGTCGAAAGTTACAAATAATTTCCGATAAAGGATTAACAATGGGTCTCATTGTTCACTTAAACTTGAAGTACAAAAAATTGGCGAATGGTACTGTTTGGATGCTTTGCATATATGTTTCTTAGACTATATGGAAGCAATATATACAAATATTTCAACCGTCTACGTGTTCCAATCATTGTTCTACTTGTCGAAATTTACAAATAATTTCCTTTAAAGGATTAACAATGGGGCTCGTTGTTCACTTAAACTTGAAGAACAAAAAAGTGGCGAATGGTGCTGTTTGGATGCTTTGCATATATGTCTCTTAGACTATATAGAAGCAATATATACATTGATTTCAACCGTCTACCTGTTCCATTCATTGTTCTACTTGTCGAAAGTTACAAATAAGTTCCGTTAAAGTATTAACAATGGGGCTCGTAGTTCACTTAAACTTGAAGATCAAATAATTGGCGAATTGTACTGTTTGGATGATTTGCATATATGTTTCTTAGACTTTATAGTAGCAATATATACAAAGATTTCAACCGTCTACCTGTTCCATTCATTGATCTACTTGTCGAAAGTTACAAATAATTTCCGATAAAGGATTAAACATTGGGGCTCATTGTTCACTTAAACTTGAAGAACAAAAAATTGGCGAATTTGACTGTTTGGATGCTTTGCGTACATGTTTCTTAGACTATATGGAAGCAATATATACAAAGATTTCAACCGTCTACGTGTTCCAATCATTGTTCTACTTGTAGAAAGTTACAATTAATTTCCGTTAAGGGATTAACAATGGGGCTCGTAGTTCACTTAAACTTGAAGAACAAAAAATTGGCGAATGGTACTGTTTGGATGCTTTGCATATATGTTTCTTAGACTATATAGAAGAAATATATACATTGATTTCAACCGGCTACCTGTTCCATTCATTGTTCTACTTGTCGAAATTTACAAATAATTTCCGATAAAGGATTAACCATTGGGGCTCATTGTTCACTTAAACTTGAAGAACAAAAAATTGGCGAATTGTACTGTTTGGATGCTTTGCATATATGTTTCTTAGACTATATAGAAGCAATATATACAAAGATTTCAACCGGCTACCTGTTCCATTCATTGTTCTACTTGTCGAAATTTACAAATAATTTCCTTTAAAGGATTAACATTGGGGCTCATTGTTCACTTAAACTTGAAGAACAAAAAATTGGCGAATTGTACTGTTTGGATGCTTTGCATATATGTTTCTTAGACTATATAGAAGCAATATATACAATGATTTCAACCGTCTACCTGTTCCAATCATTGTTCTACTTGTCGAAATTTACAAATAATTTCCTTTAAAGGATTAACAATGGGGCTCGATGTTCACTTAAACTTGAAGAACAAAAAAGTGGCGAATGGTACTGTTTGGATGCTTTGCATATATGTTTCTTAGACTATAAAGAAGCAATATATAAAAAGATTTCAACCGTCTACCTGTTCCATTCACTGTTCTACTTGTCGAAAGTTACAAATAATTTCCGTTAAAGTATTAACAATGGGGCTCGTAGTTCACTTAAACTTGAAGATCAAATAATTGGCGAATTGTAATGGTTGGATGATTTGCATATATGTTTCTTAGACTATATAGAAGCAATATATACAAAGATTTCAACCGCCTACCTGTTCCATTCATTGTTCTACTTGTCGAAAGTTACAAATAATTTCCGTTAAGGGATTAACAATGGGGCTCGTAGTTCACTTAAACTTGAAGATCAAATAATTGGCTAATTGTACTGTTTGGATGATTTGCATATATGTTTCTTAGACTATATAGAAGCAATATATACAAAGATTTCAACCGTCTACCTGTTCCATTCATTGATCTACTTGTCGAAAGTTACAAATAATTTCCGATAAAGGATTAACAATGGGTCT
Organism: Cerceris ruficornis; assembly: GCA_963989415.1. Classification (NCBI taxonomy): domain Eukaryota; kingdom Metazoa; phylum Arthropoda; class Insecta; order Hymenoptera; family Crabronidae; genus Cerceris; species Cerceris ruficornis. The sequence goes on from CAXDIW010000211.1 coordinate 94,906, forward strand.
CATTGTTCACTTAAACTTGAAGAACAAAAAAGTGGCGAATGGTGCTGTTTGGATGCTTTGCATATATGTCTCTTAGACTATATAGAAGCAATATA